>NC_051165.1:84631162-84991162 GCF_013339725.1 Rhipicephalus microplus
CGTTTCGCTAGCTCCACATTTACTAAATTTGCTCTCACGTGACGTGAACAGACGACGAAAGTAAATGACGCATCCAAACATGATAATCATTACATGGAAGTCATGTACGGCACAATTTACCTCCACCTCGTAATGTTGTTCTGATTTTAATGTGACATACCAACATTTCTCATTTTGCTTCGCATATCATCGATTCCCGCTGTACGTGGAATATGCCATTTTTTATAGTTTTAATGACATTGTATATTCGAACAAGCGCTAAACAACCATGCCACAAAATCTGTCCTAAATGTCACGGCCTTGAAACAATATCCAGGGAAAATCATGAGAATTATCGCTAAATATCTAACGCTGAAGCTTTATTTCCGCTTATTCTGCCGACGCATGAAGTATAATGTCACTGGCACGCGCAAAGTAATGCACGTGTTCAACTGCCCAGGATACAGACCATTTGACAAAATGCCATTGCACTCACCATTAACAAATACACAAAATTACGCACAGATTACTTTGAAAATTGCGGTATAGCAACAGACAGCTTGCAAGTGTCGACTCAAACGTCTGTCGAACGAGGCGTCTGTCGATTGCTTCGTTTATAGCAGTTTGAGATCAAGTAAACTCGTTCGATCTGGTACGTAAAATTTTGCAGTCTTTCATGCTTTTGAGTGGTTCTATGCACAATGATAGGCCTACGAATACTAGTGCAAAATTATTCCTTCCTATACACGAAATATACAGCTCCTATACGTTTTGTATGGTCGCAGGGTGAGTTTCACCCAAATGTGAGACGTCAACTTTTAAGCTACGATGTATTTATTTATTTATTTATTAGAATACCCTCAGGGCCCGTAGGGCATTACAGAGGGGGTGGGTACAACATTTTATAACACACAAAGGAATAAGGACAAGAAAAAAAGACAAAGAAAAGAAACAAGTGTCAGATGCGCAAATCACGAAGGTAACATAAATCAACTAAAAATGTATAAGTAAGAATTCAAGCACATACAAGACAAAGATAATGGAAACTGCGTATAGTTACAAACATTGCTGAGAAATTGCAGTCTTGAATAACAAAGGGTCTGTTATTGTTACTGTTGTTATTGTCTGTTATTGTATGATAGCATTTTCGTTTGAAGGTAGGGAAACAAATTGTGGTCCGATTTTTGCAATGACGACGATAGTATTGCAGCCGTCGTATCATCAAGTAGCTAATATACGCTTCTTTATGAAAATGCATGTGTCTTTCGCGTACGCTTCTTCTCGCAATCGCAAACAGTACATCGTATGTGGATGGGTGTCTGTGAATTACAGACAACGGATATCATATCGTCCACTCATGCGACACCCGTCGTAATAGCCAACGCCACACTCTACACATTTAAAGTGCTTTGGCCGCACTTCTCGAGCTTGCTCGAAAAAGAAAAAAAGCTGCCGATCGGTAGCGGCTCCCGAGAACATGCCAGCACATTTTATCGCAAGGCGTGGCCTGAGATTGGCAATAAATTTCCAGTGAGCTAAAAATTGTTTTCTCGTCTATCGATCATTGATGCTACGTACTTGAAAACATTGCGCCACAAGCTTTGCTATCACGCCATTAGCTTCTTTAAGCATGGAGTGTTCCGGAGTTACTGTGGCCGCAGCGGGAGGCCGCCACGTGTGCACTCAAAAGATGCACGTTCTAAGAGAAGAAAAACTGTTCAAAGTCGTCACTTACCTCCTTCCCCTATGACACTCTTCCTTGCTAACCTTCCAGCGTTGTCGTCGCGGTGAGATGAGAGAGAAATAATATGCAGCATACGAAAAATATTTGTGACTGCTCATACAGAGCGGACTCTAAAATTTTTTTCGGTGGTCACTTTTTACGGGCGTAGCAGGGCCCTTTTATTGTCATTGTGTACATCTTTTTCTTTTTGTGTTCTGAACGAACTACAAGTTGGAAGCAAAACTGTGCATCGTCATCTGTTTGCAGTTACATGGGGACAATGAGGCTGACTGCCATTCTGCTCGTCTTTGCAATCTTCGGATTTTTGGTGTCAGGTAAACATGTATTCTGAAGTGCTACACGTCACAATTATAAAGTTGCATTGTTCAATGAAACTCAGCTCCTTTTTTCAAACGAAGCTTGTTATAACTCACAGAGTATGATGGTGATGTCTTACGCAATAAACCCGGCTTCGACAGACGTACGGCAATCCTGCTTTTGATGGTGTACCAGCCGCACGCATATTTTATTGCACCGTAGTCAGATGCAGATTACACGCTATCAAGCAATCGAATTGCGGATGTCGACTCGTCTATAGGAATAGCACAAAACGATCAATTTTGGTAGTTTCGCTTCCCCACTTTCACATGAAGTTTTTTTTCTGAATTCATGTGACACGCAGTAGTGAAGCGCACAGTGTGCTTTTACGAACTACAACGTCGCAGTTTGTTTAGTTGAATTGCTATCATCTTATCGTGTAACTTCGTGCCTTTATTTTGCTGTCGTTGGCGTGATAATTACTATGTAAGGTATGAATGCCAGGGAAACCGAATGAGGCGAGCCGATGATCACAGATGAAGAGAAAATGAAACGCACCAGCCATATTCCGTTATGCGCAAGGCCTATGGGTGATTCCGGAGAGGGGGTGTGAACAATACATAGGCAACACGTTTGGCATAAAGAACTCTACAAATGCTCCTTGTGTCACTCTCCTAGAGTGAATGTCTAAAAACAGTGCCTTCTGGGAGCATGTTTCTTCGAAGAAATCCTAAACCATGCCTAGGTTCTAGTTAAGAAAACATTCTGCGAGCAAAATCATTTGCAAACAGTTCAGCCAAATTTCATAGTCTTGCGCGACTCGCAAAGTTCACAAGCGGACCACAAATTTGTCATTTCTTCACACATGAGCCACGTCATCACAAACTTCGTTGGGCCAGCGGTATGTCGTTAAACAGCAAACTGCTCCGCTAGGCTGACAATTGAGCACACGGTGGAAGGAAAGATAGGAGAGGGCATGTCCAGCCTGCGCATTACGTGGAAAGTGTGAAGGAAATGACATCATTGCGGCCATATTCACTGGGCTCAATGGCAGCGTTGCTATGGTTACGTGTTGCGCAGTGCAGCTGGTTGAGCAGTAAGCGGCCGCGGCTGGTGGCGGCATGTGCGCCTCCACAAGTCTCGTACTGAGCAGGGACGGACAATATCTGTTCTCTGCGCTGCATTATTGGTTATGCCGTGCTCTCCTGGCAGTTTCTGTACTCCTAGCAACGTTTACAAAACTTTGTCCACCACGGGGCCTCAACAGCGCATAGAACGAGCGCATATCAATGTGCCGGGCGGCCGATGACGCGGATGAAGCATTTGAAGTGTTCAGCGAAATCGCGTTGGGCATCATGACGAAGCGGCACGTCGACAAACGCCTTGCAGGACAGTGATGGTTGTGCAGTACTCCTGCTTGTGACAACGGATGAAACTGTTGTGCCCACCAAGACGCAATGAGGACCATGTGCCCATACGTTGTTGCGTGTTCGGTATGTGTACAGTAAACACTTGCATGTGCGTATTAAAACACCTTTTCTGTTCCGCTTGTAATACTCGCACCCAGCATTGTAATCTCAGCGTTAGAGAAACCACGTTCAAGTTTCACTTGCCCCGTGCTCAAAGTCACCACGGTCGCAGAATGCTGAGGCCGGCGAGTTTCACACGAAACACGGGCATAGTGGCCGGCGCCGCGTCGGTCACGTGGCGGAATGCAACCATAGAAGAAGGCGCACGACCGACAGTGTTGTCTGTACATTTGCCGAGTTAATAACGTGAAAACACTCGTCGTTGTCAGTGAATCTAGCACGCGTTCTTTTGTACTTGCTTCGATATCGGCGAGATGTTACTCGCTGTTAATACTCGGACGAAATTATTTCGCCGAAGGTGTCGCGCTGGCCCAGAGTGTTGAGCCCCATTTCATTGGCTTCGGATTGTCACGACATGCGCGCTGCGCAGCCCACGTGCTTTCCAGGCCGGAAAGAGCGTCGCACCTTCTTCTTTACATTTGGTTGCAAACAAGAAAGGATAATATGTCCAGTCAATAGGGACGACTTCCGGCTTCACCGCGGCTTCACAATGAGCGACAAGGGCTTCGGATAATTAATTGATATGTAAGGTTTAACGTCCCAAGACCACTATATGAGTATGAGAGATGCCTTAGTGGAGGACTCCGGAAATTTCAACCACCTGGGGTTCTTTAACGTGCACCCAAATCGGAGCACACGGGCCTACAGCATTTTCACCTCCATCGGAAATGAAGCCGCCGCAGGCGGGATTCGATCCCACGATCTGTGGATCAGCAGCCGAGCACTTTAGCCACTAGACCACTGCGGCGGGGCTCAGGGCCTCTCCTAAGTTGTTTCCCTTCTCCATAGTTGAGCAGCGTTTGGATAAGATGGGCTTCCTGCCACAGGGTGTCGCCACGTTACAGCAATGCAGCCATTAGAATGCATAAGTTACGCTATCGCAACACTAGCTTGCATGGGGACCGTATCGGGGATTAAAGAAATACTTGCGGGAGAAGATTTGTAAGGCAGCAGTCTCTAATACGGAGAAAATAAGTCAGGTTCTTCAATTACTTCTCGTATATGTTAATTATTACCCCCTGGAGCGCAGCAACTGAGTGCACCACAAGGACACTATAGAGAAGTCAGCGTACGTGCAATAAATAAACGTGTTGGTACGTATGAAACACGGATTCACTGCATTTCTTAAGGACAATTCCATATCTCACATGCAGAAGATAGCTGCACACAATAACAGCAGAACTCGAAACACTTCCATGTGATAAAGCTTTTGAACCACCTACATTGGTTACTCGAATTGTCACGTTGTCTTTTAACGAGGTGAGGTAAGTTCACACCACTACTATTGATGACTTCAATTGAAAGCTCACAAAAAAGTAGAGCGTCAATAACTATGACGGGGCTGCATGGTTGAAATGTTGACTCGGTGGCTGTTATTGCGCATTCGGACGTGTTTTTCCTTCGATAACCGTGGATCTTGACGCACATGCGTTTGTGACGCGATGCTGGTTTTTGTAGCTGTTTCTATCAATGCTGCTGTCACGGGCTCAGCACTGTTTTTGAGTCGTGACCGTCGGAACAAAGTCGTGTGGCCGAGAAGCTCGGGCCATCCTGCATAGCACCCCTGGTCACTATGTCAGATCTATGATGCGACTTTGGTTCAGCCGTTTGGCGTCTTTGCTCCAGTGACAGAAGTCTACAAAAGCCGAAGATTTTCCACGAGATCATGCCACCACGAGCTATGAGGCACTCTTTTTTTCTTTTTAAAGGGCCGACTGGCAACGATTGGCGTGGCACTAAGAACGAAAACTTTGAGTCTATTATGAATAGTCAACCATACGACGTAAAGCAGTGCGTGCAACGAGCACGCAGAATGGCTCGCGTTTTCAGTACTTTTTATTTCACTTCGTATGGTGCTCCATGCGTTTATATTCTACCGTTAGTGTTCCGCAGAATAAAAGGCACATTTCGTAATTATTCAAGTCATCGTGCTGTGAAGCAAGGAGTGGCACGTTCAAAATTCCCTAGTTGCAAGCTCAGGAATTTTCTTTTTCCAAAGAACCTTCATTTTTTACTTTTATGTATGTATAAGTAAACATACATATACACGCCATGACGCTGATGGCAAAAAGGCACAGGAGAGGGCTCGTATAATCGCTATAGCAATAATATGACTTGTGTCACTGCCACACACCTTATAGTATGGTACGAATGTATATAAAGTGTAATGCAGGTTCGGTGGCACAGTCGTCAGCAAGCTTAGCATGAACGCTTCGACGCTCTACCTGTACTATTTTGAATGATGCCAGCCGCCAAGCGCTGGGCGCTGTTGCTGAGATAATACCGCCGTATGCTTTGATAGCATGTCGGCTAACGTATAGGTAATACCTCGGCAACAGAAGACTAAGCTGCAAGGCGCTATCCACAATCAAACTATTCGAGGACATGCTGCAGATTGATCGTGTTAAGCTTGCTGACGACCTTACATACCGAACTTTCACTAAAATGGCATAAAGATAGAAGAGACAAGGCAATGGCCATGTCGCTTCTTTGTTGCGTTGTAGCACTGCTTATCTAAGTTCGAATGAAATTTCTGTCTGTTCATTCACATTAATGGCGAAATTGAAGAGCACAAAGCATGGAAGTGCGAAACACAGTTAGCCCATTACTGACGAACGTTGCCCACAGGCAACTTAGCGGGAAATTTTTTTTGCTCACTTTCGGTTTCACGAGCTTCTTTTTCCCTCCGAAGTCTCCCCATGTTACTGCCACACGGATGTGTGGTGCCCTTTGATTTGTAACTAAGAAATCGACGAAGAGAAAAAAAGAAGTTTGGCGCGCAGATCCCAGGTCCCAGGTCACTGCGGATTACAATTAAATGAATTGGCAGATGCTTTGGCACAAGCATCACTCGATGGACCAGTAATTTCAGTACTTCCCGAGTTAGAATACTTATCAGGGGTTAGATATAGGAAATTCGCTATTTTACAGATAGTTTAGAAAATATCACACAATGAACAGATTATCAGCAGCTCAAATTTCCATGGAAAGCCCAGTGGAGTCCGTCAAAAAAACTTGAAATTATAATCTCCAGGTTCCGGTGCCGTGTCCCCTCATTAAATTTTTATTTACACAGAGCTGGTCTGATACTTTCCCCTCTTTGTCCGTTCTGCGAAGAATCAGAAACTATTGAACATTATTTTGGCTCATGTCGTAACTATGCATTAATTAGGAAGCGACTTTTAGATATTCTATTTGTGAAGCTAGGTTTAAATTTAACCACAGAAAATGTTCTAGGTTTTGGTGCCTCTGTTTTGGGAAATTGCCACAGAGATGCATTCGATGCGGTGTGTAATTTTATTCAAGACTCTAAACGTTTTTCAACATAAAGCCCACGTTAACAGATACTCTAAAAAAAACCGGGTCGAAAAGTAATTTTCAGTTCTGGATAAATCCGTGACATACCAAATTAATCGGGTTTGACAAAACCAGCTGTCTGGTCGGCTCCCAAAATCAAGTTGTAGCTATTAGTGTCTACTTTGTTGTTGATTCTTTTTTCTCACTATCTAAATCTTTGGTTTTTTTCTTTTTTGTAACATACTGTCTTCACTATACAACTCCCCCCCCCCCCTTTTTTTTTCGTTGTAAGCAATAATGCATTTATCGTCCATATGAGAATACATGTTCTCTTGGCCAATCCCCCAGAGTGGGTAAGAGCCACGGATTAAAGGATACAAACAAACAAGCAAATCTCTTCAGAGCACTCTTCGACGCGACTTCGGCGTTCGAACATCTGTTTCCGGGTAAGCATTCGTTGTTCTCTCTCTGGCTTTTTGCAATTGCTTAGAAAAATGCTTCAATTTCCTCGTTGTCAAATTATATAAATTGCGCTGCTAATTTGGGCCTGTACGGGCGCGTGAGGTGTTTGTTGCCTACAGGCAACACCTGGCACTATGCTGTGTTTCGCATCCCGCTGAGGTTGCGCTGTGCAATTTTGTCTGGTAGCGCGCTCCTCTGCCTGCACTGCTTCCATTATCGCTGCACCACCTCACGCAGGACACGCAGACAAAGCAACGATTTCGAAGAATGGACCCGGGTGCATTTTATGGAAAATTTGCTGCGAGAGTGCCCCCTGACTACAGTGATGACTCTGACCTGGATTCATCGAGGGACGAAGAGCCTGAAAACGCTGTTTTAGCCCGGACAAGTAAGTATTTGTTTTGTCGTGTCAGTAGGAACTACGCTATCATTCGATTGACGAATAAAGTACGGTCTCTTGCTTAATAAAGCGCAGCGGGATGGAGGTGAAGGAAGGGGTTGCTTGTATTACAAAAGGCTGTGTGGCCCAGCGCTTCCACTTGAGGCTGTCGGCATCTCTCATGGCAGACGCTTCTAGGTGTTCCCAAGTTCGGCAGCTCTGCGTGGGACGCTGATAGTCTGGCATTCCGTTTACGCTTTGCAGCAGGCTGGCTCTGTGTGTTTCAAACAGTGTCATTGTTTAGGCCAGCCAGCGAAACAGTATTTCCGCAACTTTTTTCTTTGGCATAAAATAGATTTTACTGAACACAGAAAGCACTGATGAAATTTACGAGAGTAATTACTATTTTTAATTTTGTTGGCTTTTTCTTGCACTTTGTTGACATCGCAACCATTTCCTGTGCAATTTTTACAGCACCGCCAGCTGACAGTGAGGATGAAGAGGTCTCAGGAGCTCCAAGCACGGCCAGTATCGACAATGCGATTGAAGAAATCCCCAAGCCTTCGAAGGATTCTCCCCCATGGAAGGCTGTCCGAGGCTCCTTGAGTAATGTCATGCCTGAGTGGAAAGACGTACCACCCTACCCATCCCCGGTGGAGTCTCCCATCACCTATTTCAGAAACTTCTTTGACGTGACATTCCTGTCTCACATCTGTGAGCAGTCCTCCCTGTATAGCGCTCAGAGGAATCCGAATAAAGTTGCTTCAATGACAGTCAATGATTTAGAGCAGTTCATCGGTACAGTGCTCACTATGTCGCTTATGAAGCTGCCTCAAACACGCATGCACTGGTCGCAGAGGTTCCGAGTCAGTCAAGTCGCCGACACCATGACAAGAGACAGGTGGGAAGAAATCAATCAGTCGCTGCATTTTAGTGACAACCAGGAAGCACCAGACCAGAATGACCCTTAACGTGACAGGCTTTACAAAGTGCGGCCCCTGTTGGACCACCTGGTCGCCAAATGCCGCGAGATACCAAAATCTCAAAAGCTATGCGTTGATGAGCAGCTGGTGCCGTTCAAAGGCCGCAGCTCATTGAAGCAGTATTTGCCCAACAAGCCCAAAAAATGGGGTTATAAGCTTTTCGTTTTCTGCGAAGAACGCGGCATAATGTACAACTTTAAAGTTTACACAGGCAAAATTCTTCCTCGGCAAGGTTTTCCCGACATCGGCGCAAGTGGCAACATCGTCCTGCAAATGGCGAGTATCGTGCCCCGCGGTCTAGACTACATCTTGTATTTTGACAACTTGTTTTGCGGCGTGGACTTACAAGTAGTCCTCAAGAAGGTTGGAATCAGTTCTGTAGGGACAGTACGCGAGGCTCGCCTAAAAGGATGCAAACTTCCATCCGACAAAGATCTGAAGAAGAAATGGCGTGGCTCTTACGTGGAAATGGCGACCACATTTGAAGGGGTGAGCCTGAGGGCTGTCAAGTGGTTTGACAACCGCCCCGTGGCTTTACTGTCCACGTTTGCTCCAGCTTTACCCGAGCAGGCCGTGAAGCGCTTCGACAAGAAGACCCGAACGACTGTGAGCATACCCCGCCCTGCTATTGTCGGCATCTGCAATGAATGCATGGGAGGTGTTGATCTTATGGACATGCTTGTGGCACTTCACCGCATCCACGTAAGGTCAAAAAAGTGGTACAGGAGGCTCTTTTTTCATTTATTAGATGTAGTAGCTGTCAACTGCTGGCTCCTCTACCAACGAGATGCCATGCGGCTAACGTGCCTTGCAAGCACCAAATGACCCTGCTAACATTCAAAGCAGACATTGCCTGCACGCTGAGGCAACAGGGAAAGGTATCAACACCTTCGAGGAAGCGACCATTGGGCCCATCAAAAGTCGAGAATGAATTGCAGGCGAAGAAGCGGCGCGGGCTATCAGCTCCTGTTCCATGCAAGGAGATAAGGCTCGACACTATTGAACATCTCCCGATGTTTTCTGCAAAGAAAGGCCGTTGTAAATACCCAAACTGCACAGGAATCACGCGAGTAATATGCAGGAAGTGCAACGTACACCTCTATTTTACTCCAGGAAAGGAGTGCATGCACAAATTCCACACTAACCTGTAAGAAGCACGCAGTGAAGCCTACCTTATGGCTCGTGCCTAGTGTTGCCCACAGGCAACTAAGCTGCATTTTAAAAACTATACGCAGAATGTTTTTCTTCATATGAGATATGCTTAGTCTTGTTGCAAGAACTGTAAATATGTAGAAAATCAATGTTTTCTGCAAGTATTTTATTGTCTCGTCAATAAAGGGGTAAGGCAGAACTTGAGAAGCCATCGTCTTCCCGTAGGTCTAATTTCGCAATGCCGTATTTCGCGGTGCTCATTTTAACGAGAGACATAAACCATCCTTCACGAATATCCTGCCTGCAACTGTAATAATTTTTTACAATATGTGAAATGTCTTCAAATTCTTGCTAGAATGCGTGCGAAATATGCGCAGACGTTAGAGATTCTGCGATGATAACACACGAAATTGTTGAAATGTAGTACTTGTTTCCGCAGGGAACTCGCTCCCATGTTTTCCCTATTTAGTGTATCCTCATTCCATTGGGTGGACCGAAATGCAGCACAGCACCGCATCTGAATATTCTTGTGCTTGTTTCTGCTTTTCGCAGATGTCGTTGCTCGGCCGGGCATTGATGATCAGCCACCTCCATCGGCTTCAGAGGAAAGTCGCACGTATAACGCCAACAGAGCAGAACATGCGGAAGGCCGTCTTGCCATAACATGTGTGAACAATGTCTGCACGGGAAGCGTGCGCAAGTAACCGACGCTGGAGAAGCCCGGTTCAAAGCTTCAAAACACCAGCGCACATCAACGATCCTTTAACCGTTATGTCGATAAGCGGGGGTCATATGGCTGCGTTGAGTAACGGATCTTGTTAATAAAATAAAGAAAGTAGGCTGATGTTCGTGGTGAAAGAAACCGTCTTTGAGTAATGAAAGACGAGTACCTGAATTATAATACATATGAAAGACAACTCAGCAAGTACATTAAGTGGCTTTGCCTTACAAATGTATGCTTATTTCTGTACCGAAATTAACGTGTCTGTAGCTCACCTTTTCTTGAATTCGGCCACCTAGCCTTGTATTTATGTATTTCTTTTTTTGCCGAATAGTTTAAAATGACATGCCCAATCCCTCATTCGTATAAAGCCATAGTGAAACGTGTCTTCGCAAAAATAATCGAGCATTTATTGCACAGTGTTTCACCCGAACGGTGAAGCAATGAATCAATGAAATAGGAACGAATTCCAAAGTCACGCGAACAATGGTAAGCGACTTCAAACTCGCAGTGCACTCCTCAAACAGAAAGGGCGCATGAAATGAGCATATACACAGGACCAAGTTCCAACAATCATCTGTCTCATCTCGGCCCTTAAAACGCGCTGCTCAGACGCCAAGATGAACGCACGAAACGAATGCATAAGTGTATATTACGAGTGAGAACTAACAAATCTCACAATTTTTACTTATTTATGTCTGAGCGGTGAGCTCGTTTCGCAAAGGCGACCGCTAAAGCAAGCGAAGGGGCTTTCGTGCTCAGTATAACTGCAACAGAAACAGGCAGTGAAAGCACAAAACGTACAAAGCACCCCGATCACGACATAAGCGCACGCGCAATCACGCCTTATAGAGGCGCCCGCCCCACACGCTCGGGGTGACGACTTTCGTGCACTTCGCGCCATCCTACTAGGAACAACAAGAACACGCCGAAGCCACCGAGCTCTAAGTACCACTAACGGCAAACGGTGAATAGAACCGTTTGAAAGCTGATAAGTGTACGCTTTGTGGCAAAGTCGTTTCGTGCTGATGATCGACGGGTCGTTGATTTGACTCTCAGTGACAAAAGTTTTTGCTCCGATTCCTTGTCTTTGAGACATGTTGAGGTATATTTTACAAAGCCATAGCCAAGATGGCATAATGCCAGTGCAGCCATGGTGGGCGCTGGCTTAAAATACTTTCGTGTTAAAAAAAAGTCGCTGCTGTACCTGCCTTGAATAGCTTCTGAGAATTTCCGACAGCCGGCTACGTGCCTTACGCAAGACATACAAGTAAACGTTCTCGTTCGCCCTGCCGCGGTAGTCTAGTGGCTCAGGTACTTGGCTGCTGACCCGCAGGTGATCGAATCGAATCTCTGCTGCGGCGGTTGCATTTCCGATGGCGGCGAAAATGTTGTAGGCCCGTGCGCTCAGATTTAGGTGCACGTTAAAGAACCCCAGGTGGTCGAAATTTTCGAAGCCCTCCACTATACGGCGTCTCTCATAATCATATGGTGGTTTTGGAACGTTCAACCCTACATATCAATCGAAAAAACAGAATTGAAATCCCCCAACAAAATAACCTGCTTATACAATTCGTACACTGAATCAGGTTCGAAAAAAAATAGGACACGCTCTTCTACACAATTCAGCGGCTATCGCATATTATAAGGAATTCTATGTGGCAATATACAAAATCACAATAAACAACTCTTCTTGACTGACATGAAAATACACTTTCAACAATAAGGTCCAGCAATTTCTTTACAAAAAGGGCACAGCTCGTGGACGTCCCTATGACATGGCTAACGACTGCACAGTATCTCTCAGTAAAACAGCGCACCATGCTCCCGGTCTCCTCCTCTCCGCGAACCTTAGTTTCCTGGACGGCTAGGACGTCTATGTCTCGGTCAGTGAGCAACCGTAAAAGCTGACTTTGCCAAAGCCTAGCCGCCGACCCCCTGATGTTCAGCGTAGCTATGATAAGTGACGTGGTCGGTGCCAAGGAGCAGTCCCGGAGCATGGTGCTTACATTTCACGACCATAGCCGCCTCCGAAATTGTCCTGCTTTCCGGCGTTTTTTCAGTTTGCCTGGTCTGGAAGTCTCTCGTCCGAAGAAATGTTCGGTTTAGGCTTTAAATGCCACCGCCTTTGCAAGAGTCTTTGCAAGGGGCTCCTCGCTGTTGACGGTCGACGTATTGTCACTATCACGTGTCTTGTCGCGCACAAGCTTTAGCGTGGCACTCGTGATACACATGTCCTTGCTGTCCAACGTGTTTCCCGGGCCTCTGTTGCATTGACCCTGTCCCCAGGCAGCTCTCACTTCAAGACGCGTTTAGGCTCGTCCGCTGAAGGTGTGATGACAGGTGTCGTCAATTGCCGAGGAGTCTGGGTCACCTTGTGTTCATCACCCGACGCCGACTGCCTGGTTGCCGCAAGGGCCCCTCGGTTTCCGGTTTCTTCAGTGGCTTCCCCCTTTCGGCCGCGTCCATGCCGTGCCGGGCCACCTCTTTGTTCTTCGCTGTTCTAGTTGCCGAGGCATGCGGCCTTACGCAGTCAGCCTCGACGTGCCCGAAGTGTCTACAGTAGGAGCAGCGGTGGACCCTGCATCACGGTGGCAATACTGTAACACTATAACCCACTAGAGGGTACGCCGGAAAGGACACTGACGGTGTGCGTGAGAGAGACGCTCGCGAAACTACCGAGCTAGTGAACGCTGCCAGGCTGCGGGTGTGGCCAGCCAGCCAGAGCACCGGACGTTCGGTCTGAGAGTCTACAGGGTTCGAGTTGGTGCGACCAGACCAGTCGGGACGAGCTCGGTGTCCGGGAACGAGTGGTCATTACGGGCCACCCTAGCAGCTGTTCCTGTGGGGCTCGAGCGTGTGGTCCGGAGTCGAGATCGTGTCCTCGGTGCCGTGTCCTAGGTTCCCGTCACAAGCCGAGCTGACGCTCTTAAGGAGTCAAGAGCGTGGCCTTGGTGCCACGTTCCAAGGGTTCCGGCACAACGGGTGCTAAGACCGTGACCATGGTGCCACGTCCGAGTGAGTCATCGCCAGCTTGGGCCTATACGTTCCACGACGAGCAGGTCTTAGTGTACTCGTGCATCTGCCCATGACTTCATCAACTCCGCTTCGTACTGGAATCGTCGCTACCTCTTCGATACTGTGGGTGACGCTCGACAGACCTATAAGTCAGGATGCACCCGTCCTCTAGCGTGTGAGTTAGGACTCAACGGATATTTGTATTGTTAAGGGATTTGTTGTGTATGTAATTGTCCTGTATCCAGTTAATAAAGTGCGTTTAATAAATGTGTCAATAAATGTGTTAAAGCGATAAACCGAGTGCGCCATGTTCAAATCAGCCAATGGCTAATAGATGGCTTCCTACGAGTGATTTTGGATCGTTTTCCATCATTTGCTGAGAGAGAAGAACGAGGGCTTTAGTCGAATTTGATAATATATTGTGAATTTCAGGCCGCGTGCTGCGCTAATATTTGGTTCGAGTGTGCTTGGGAGCCTCTACTACCGACCAGCAGTGTGTTCTCACCATTCTCAAAAAAAGTGCTGCAGGGCCCCTTTAAACTAAGTTCAAGCTTCAGTTTGGGACTAACAGGCCACGCAGTGCACGACGAAAGGCTATCGGGAGGGAGTTGCTGCAATGAACCTTCGCCTCTTTTAAAGGGACCCTGCGCCTGCGTATTCATATGTTATTTGACAGTCTGGCAGCTGTAGCATGTAACTTAACAGATAAGGTCGTCTGCCGCGGTGGTGCAGCGGTTACGATGCTCAGCTGCTGACTCACATGTCGAGGGTTTGATCCCAGCGGTAGCGGTCGCAATTCAATGGAGGTTAAATAGCAGAGGCCCGTGTATTGTGCGATATCAGTGGCGTTAAAGAACACCAGATGGCCAAAGTTTCCGGAGACCTACACTGCGACGTCTCTCACAGTCGCATCGCGATTTAAAGACGTTAAACCCCAGATACTATTATGACATAGTCACGCGGACATGTATATTTGAAAACAAAAAGTGAAAAATATTCCAACACACACGCACGAAGGCAACAGGAAGACGTGCTGCTTGCAACTGAAGTTTTAATCAAGGGCGTGGAAATACATAAACAAAAATTAAAAAACACAAGCGTGCTCAATTCACGAACATCAGATTATTCCGAAAACACCTGGAAGACCGCATCGCATAATCCCTATATATGCAGGGCTATGGAAATGCTCACTAGCTGAAACCAAGACTTCGTGCTAACCATAGTACGGAAGTCACCATAAATAAAAAAGAAATTAATATTCTAGCAAAATAATGTGTGAAAGGCGCCAAGAGGTCGGAATTTCGGTAAGTTTCTACGAGAAGCACGCAAATATTGGAATGAGCGTACAACGCCACTCATGGAGTAAAACACATGAGCGAACGCTTTTTCTCATTGTCTCTTACAAAAAAGACAAAGGTTTCGGGGCAGCTGCATACCAGAGGTACAACCGAGAACTGTGCACAGGCAGCATTTCTAAGCCCGAGCTTTGCATGGAACCATAGACTGCTTCAAAGGCCCTCACGAGCCCGATGCTAAAAAGCTGCGAGCCCGCCCGGCCCAAAGTATAAAAGCAGAAGCCCTGGCTCGGCCCTATGCTGCGCGACATTAAGTAGGTTTGCTGCGGATACAAGATATCGCTTTCCGGTAATCTGACATCTTATTCAACATATCACAGTGAAACATAAGCAAACATGTGACAGGCATGAATGTAAACATTCGACAGAAGTCTGTCTGGCTGGGTATGAAACTGGGAGATGATTTAGACAGCAACCAAAAGTTTTGAAGAAAGCCGACGTTTCGAAACGCACTTGGTTCCTTCCTCAGGGGTGACTGTAGGGCTGCGTAGCAGCGGCGTCTTCAAAACACTCGCGAAAGCGGATAATGACCCCCCCCCCACCCCCCCCCCCCCTCTTTCTCTCTCTCGTTTTGCCGTGGAGCGCAGTCCATGTGTATACACTGGGGTAAGGGTTCCGAGAGAGCAGTTGATGTTATAGGCTGTCCTTTGTATGTGCCACGTCATTTCCCATGTGACAGTCACTATATTGTTACGGATGTGATGGGTTTATTCACACTGAAAAATGGCAGCGCTCTACCGTCACTGCCGAATCACCATCGCTCGAGAGCGTCCGATCTATTCTTCTTCCTCGCTCTTTCAGTCTGCGTTACATTTCCCTCCGGGCCAGACAAAGCTCACCGAGCGAGTAGAAGCGATTGGTTGTTGTAGGGCTTCAATCGGGCAATGTGCACAATTTGCGTCTTGCGCGAACGCCGGTTCTGAGCTGTCACTTTCGCAACAGCGTAAGTGATGTCGCTTAAGCACTGAGTAATGACGAATGGTTCTGAGTACTTAGAAAGAAACTTCTGGTGAAGTCACTTCTTTCGAACAGGCGTCCACAGCCAGACCAAATCACCTGTAGCGAAAGTCACGGGCGGGTGTTTTGCGTCGTAACGGTCTTTCGCGCGAGCGTGGGCGGAAAGAGTTCGGAGCCGAGCAAGTCGACGAGCTTCTTCGGCGCGACACAAAGTCTGCACGACACTGGCGTTTTCGTTCGTCGAAAATGGAAGTATGGTGTCAAGAAAACTTTGGGGATGACGAGCATAGAGAAGAAAGAAAGGCGTATAACCCGTGACTTCGTGTTTCGCGGTATTAAAGGCGTATTAAAGGCGTACAAAAGGTAATACGGCATCCCAGTTCTTGTGGTCCGCTGCGACGTACATTGAAAGCATGTTGATGATGGTACGATTGGTGCGCTCAGTGAGGCCGTTGGTCTGAGGGTGATATGGCGTGGAATGGCGATACTGACACCCACAAAGCCGTAGGAACTCTTCGACAACGTCAGCGGTAAACTGTCGGCCGCGATCACTTATTACCACACGAGGGGCCCCGTTACGAAGTATGATCGAGTGTAGAAGAAACCATGACACATCAGATGATGTGGCTGAAGCAACCGCCATCGTTTTAGTATACCGCGTCAGGTAATCTACGCACACAATAATCCAGCGGCGGCCGGTGGTAGACTTGGGGAAAGGGCCCAGTAAATATATGCCGACTTTTTCGAATGGTGATGTCGGTGGCTTAACCGGCTGCAGTGGGCCGGCCAATGGTGCGGTAGGTTGTTTGTAGCGTTGGCAGACATCACAACTTGCGACATAGTGTTTGGTGGTCTTCCAGAGTCGAGGCCAGTAAAAACGTTGTCGGATGCGGTGAAGCGTTCGGGCAAATGTGACGTGATGTCATCGTGCATGGCTTGGAATACCGCAAGGCACAGGCATTCTGGCACGACGAGGAGTAGTGTGGAACCATGGCTGGAGTAATTCTTGCGATATAGTAGGGCGTCATGAATCACGAATGGCATGGCGCGTTTAGAGCTACGAGCCACATCAATCATTGGTTTCAGCGAAGGGTCACGCTGTTGCTCGTGACGGAAGATGTCCGAATTTTGGGAAGTTGGATGAGATTGCGGCCAGGTAGTTGTCGAAATCATCATCAGCAGCATCCACAGTCGGAGATGGAAGACGAGATAAGCAGTCGGCATCTGCGTGACATCGACCGCTCTTGTAGGTCTCAGAATAATTATATTCTTGAAGGCGTAAGGCCCAGCGAGCCAACCGACCAGCTGGGTCACGTAGTCCGACAAGCCAACAAAGCGAATGATGATCTGTGACGATCTTGAACTGCCGGCCGTACAAATAAGGTCTGAACTTTTGGACGGCGAAAACAACTGCAAGACATTCCAGTTCGGTGACCGTATAATTCCTCTCCGCCTTAGTCAAAGTCCGACTTGCATACGCCACGACGTGCTGGTGGCTGTCGTGATATTGAACTAGCACGGCACCAACACCGATACCATTAGCATCTGTATGCAGTTCCGTGAGTGCCTCCGGGTTGAATTGGTGCAAGAGGGGCCCAGAAGTAAGCAAATACTTCAGCTGCTAGAAAGCAGCCTCACACTCAACGGTCCATCGGAATGGGGCGTTTTTGCGGAGCAACTCTGTCAGGGGATGAGCAAGCTGGGCGAAGTCTTTGATAAACCGACGAAAATAAGAACGCAGGCCCACGAAGCTACGGAGATCCTTCACAGACGTCGGTTGCTTGAAGTCTCGGACAGCACTGATTTTGTGCGGGTCTGGTCGTATACCGTCCCTGTCGACTAGATATCCAAGCACAAAGGCTTGACACTCACCAAAATGACACTTCTCTGCGTTTAAAACGAGACCAGCTTGTTTGACGCCATCTAGAACAACGCTAAGCCGATGGTTGTGCTCGTGGAATGTCTTGCCAAAAATAATTACATCATCGAGATAACACATACATATCTCCCATTTGAGACCGCGAAGCATGGAGTCCATGAATCGCTCGAAGGTAGCTGGGGCATTGCATAACCCAAACGGCGTAACGTTGAATTCAAATAACCCATCAGGCGTGACAAAAGCAGTCTTCTCTTTGTCAGACGGATGCATTGGTATTTGCCAGTATCCAGACCTTAGGTCAACGGGCGAAAAGTATGCGGCCGAGTGCAGACAATCAACAGCATCGTCGATGCGTGGTAGCGGATACACGTCTTTCTTTGTGACGGCATTGAGACGGCGGTAGTCTACACAAAGTCGCCAAGAATTGTCTTTATTTTTTACCAATATAACAGGAGCTGCCCAGGGACTGCTTGACTCTTGAATAACGCCTTTCTGCAGCATGTCGTTGACCTGATCGGCGATCACTTGCCTCTCTGACGGGGATAAGCGATAGGGTTTCTGGCGTATCGGTGTAGCATCTCCCGTGTTGATGCGGTGGTGCATACAGGATTCGGGCAACATAGAACAACGCTTGTTTTGAGCGAAATCAAACACTCCCGCGTAGCGTGTAAGTACCTCCTCAAGGACATTCTGCTCGGAAGAAAGCAACGACTTATTGATCATACGTTTAATCTCAGCTGAGTAGTTGGGTGCAGTCTGACTGATGACTGGAGACTCCGAGACCATTCTGACGTCAGTTGTGGCCTGCTCCTCGAACGTTCCCAGTTTGAATCCGGCTGGTAGAACAACTGGCTCTGAGGCTGCGTTGAGCGCCCACAAGCAAGCATGTCCGTCGATGGCTGTAAGGACAGACCGTGAGACCAGCACATTCTTCTTGATGGCGTTTGCATGATCAGGCTTCACAAGTCCAGTGCAGGGTCCTGAGCGGACATGAGAGGAGCATACGGGTACAAACACTGCTGTCCGACCAGGGATCGTCACATCTTCAGACAACGAAAGAGCATCGATGGGCAGAGTCGGAAAATCGTCAACTATTGCAGCGGGCAACGTACTTTGTAGAAGAATCTCTCCAGTTCCACAGTCAAGCGTAGCACCGCATTCATGAAGGAGGTCTATCCCTAAAATGTTGTCATGAGTTGCACGAGCCAGTACAGTGAATTCAACTCGGAAATTTTGTCCACCAATCGTGAGTACAACTGAACAACATAACGCTTCGCCTCCAACTCCACGAAAAGTTTCTTTACGATTCCACGTGAACATAACTTTGTGATCCAAGAAACGATGTTTGAAACGAAGGCTTATAACCGAAACAGCAGCACCAGTGTCTACAAGAGCAAGAGTATCTACACCGTCTATACACAAACACACTTTGTTCATCAACATCACAGCAGAAGGAGGAATTGGCGAAACTGACCATCCCGCGACCACACCTCCATCGGTCGCACCAGTTAGTTTCCCAGCTGATGTGGGGAAGGTGACCGGCGACGCGGAGACGGCGACCGGCGGGACCGTGTCGGAGGTGGCGTCAGGCTTCGCTCGGAGACGGGAGACTCGCTGCGAAGTTCGTTAGGCCATTGCTGTCGGGGACGGTGGTCGGCCGGGTGAAAGGTCTAAGTTTCGTGCATACGAGCCGGTGCGTCAAAAAACGTGGCGGCACAGGCGTTTCGTACATACGAGCCGGATACGTTGAAAAACGTGGCGGTGCAGGCGGCCGTCTGGGACAGAAGCACGAAATATGCCCTAGGAGACCACATGTGTAGCAAACGGGGACATGTCGGCTTACATTAGCAGGAGCAGAGGTGGCAGAAGTACGCGGAGACGGGTCGTGCTCCGCAGGAACATTTTGTGATGACGCATAGTAATCTTCTGGTAGAGGCCTGGTTGACGACGGTCGGAGGTCCGCAGCGGCACGTCGAGATGATGACATCCGGTGGTGGCCGCGACCCGTCGGGGAAAACGGAAGCCACGGGGTAAAATCTGCAGTTTCTGTGCGTGGTTGGTTTTCGACGTGGCGCTCTCGCATCCAGTAGGGAGGTGGTTCGGGGCACGCGGCGAACGAGCATTGGTGGTGAACGTCACCTGCTTGAAGTCGTACGAGTTCTTCTCGAACTACCCGACGTACGAGGAAGGGAATGTCTTCGCGGGTGGCGACGTCCATACTTGCGACCGTGGGAACATTGTCCAAGCGCCCGAATTTGGGTAGAATTCTCCGGGTCTTCAACGCCTCGAATGCGCGACACTGCTGCCTGAAAATCGAAGGAGTGTTCAAGTTTTCTTTTGTTATCAAAAAATTGTACACGTCATCGGCGATGCCTTTTAACAAATGACCAACTTTGTCTTCGTCAGACATACTTGCGTTGACAATCCCGCAAAGCTTCAATACTTCTTCAATGTAGGTTGTGCACGTCTCGCCGGGCAACTGAGCCCTACGTGACAGCGTTTGCTCAGCTTTCTTTTTCATGGAACTCGTGTCCCCAAAGCAGGCCTTCAGTTCCTTAACAAATATATCCCAAGTGGGGAGGACATGTTCATGGTTCTCAAACCAAAGCGAGGCTGTCCCGGCAAGAAAGAATACTACGTTCACGAGCTTCGCTGGTGCGCCCCATTCGTAGTAGCGGCTCACTCTATCGAAGTGTTCTAGCCAAGCGTCCACATCTTTGTCAGTTTTACCTGAGAAAATTCGTGGCTCAGGTGCCCAGTAGTCTGGTTGTCGGGGTCGACGGCCACCTTGTGCCGTGTCGGTGGCACTGGTGGATGCAGCAGCATAGTACGTCAATGGGATTGTTCTGTCGTCGTTCATGCTGATGTTGTCCGGGGGTAGGCCAGCTAAGCGTCTGCTTCTTCGAAGAACTTCTGCTGCAGGGTCCAGGATGGCAAGTTACCCAGCACCGCTCCACCAAAGCTGTTACGGATGTGATGGGTTTATTTACACTGAAAAAATGGCAGCGCTCTACCGTCACTGCCGAATCACCATCGCTCGAGAGCGTCCGATCTCTTCTTCTTCCTCGCTCTTTCAGTCCGCGTTACAATATGTATAGATCACAAGATGTGCCAAATAGGCTGTCAAATGATTCAGACGTAAGTGAAGTGCTGCGTTTGTACACCACATATTCCGCCGCTCTGAAGTTCCCTTCTTTACTCGCACTGGCAGCCGGAATCGTCCAATGCCTTTTCCTCGGGCATAGCAAGCCTCAATTTAGACTGCTTTTTCTGCCGGAAGTTTAGTGCCTCACATGCAGGACTGAGGCCGCACTCCATGAATAAATAATCGCAAATGCCATATACCGAATTGATCACTATGTGCTGGGAAACATTCCATGCAGAGCATCTATACTTGGGCCTTGATACGGGCTTTGCACCTGGCCCGACCGTGATTAAAAAAGAAATATCTTGAGCCCACCTCGGGCCCGAGATGGAAAGACGTTAGCCTGAATGCCCAGCCTGCAGGCCTGGCCAGGGCTCTGGGGCTACCTGGAGCCCGGATACACTTCTAATGCAAACATGGAGGTATGAGTGAAGCTGTTGGCGCCCCTTTTTTTATTCTCTCCTCCTCACCCTCATTTCACATTCTTACCGCTTATTATACGTACACAGGTCTTCTCCGAGTTTAGCGAAAGCCATATGTGGTGAACACACAGCTAGTAGACAGCCAGACCATGGTTGTTCAGTACAAAGCCATATTATCTAACCACGGGAGGGGCTCTTTGCGCGGGCGTTTGCACCATGATACGGAGACATGAAGACGGCCAATACTAAGAACTGTATACACGACCACGAGACATTAACCACTAGGGTAAGCCCGCGGCCATTGACGATAGTCTTTCTTAGGATAATTGAATGCTGAAATTTTTGTCTGTCTCTGTCTGTCTGTCTGTCTGTCTGTCTGTCTGTCTGTCTGTCTGTCTGTCTGTCTGTCTGTCTGTCTGTCTGTCTGTCTGTCTGTCTGTCTGTCTGTCTGTCTGTCTGTCACATGATCCAGTCACCCGGCCAAAGTTTAAGCACTTGCTGAACGCCCAGCCATATTGAACAAGTGGCTGCGTTCTTACTTGTGAACGTTCTAGATAAAAAAGCAAATGTCGCGCATATCTGACTCGCAGCAAGAATTCGTAAGCATTAGGCGGCGCGTTCCTTTGCTAGAAAATAGCCTCACTGCGGTAGTCCACATCACCAGTTTCACAGAAAACCTATATTGCAGGTTGTGACATTTGCTTTTATTATAGGTTGTTTGAAAAAAACAGGATCCTATTGTATGTGACGTAGCATGACATATTTCAGTTTGTCAGCACACAACAGGGTAGTCCAGCTTGGCGCTTGTGAACTTATTCATTACATTTTGTTTCAAACCAACTGAAACAGCTTCGCCCCTTCCATGGTTTCAAGCGTCATTTGCCATTTCGAAAATAGCCATCTTGTGTGGCTATAGTCTGAGCTCAAGCTCGTTCCTTCATTGACATAGTATTAACAAAGCTTTTTTTGTTTACTTGCGTAAGAATGTCTTTGAATTGTCCCGTACCAGCCGAAACGATGCAAAACACATGTTCAATTTGTGCAGCAACGCCCTTATTGAGTAATGCCGCAGTATTAAACTTAGTAGATGAAATAATGCCTATACTCAGGTATGACGTTTTGTGCGTATCAAGTGTCACAGAGATATGAGTTGCACCAGGATTCGATGCTTTTGTTCGAATGGCTCCCTTTGCTGAATTATTTAAGAAATCATGAATTCGACTGATTAAGGTGTGTCTTGCGGTGTAGCTAGTAGTGAACATTTAATTTATAAATGGTCCGTCCGAATTAAATGTGGGTGCTCGCGTTAGCGGAGCTATTCCTCCCAAACGGGCTAATATATCTCGCAAACGAAACGAAGAAATTAGGCATAACCGAAACCGAAGCGTTTAGACTCTGAAGCGGCGTGTTTCCTCCACTGCAACTTTTCATAGGAATTCACGAACATTGTGTGAGATTTTTTTTTGTTGAAGATTGAGGTTTCAAGTAACGCCGACTATAAAACTAATAACTATTATAACGTCGCAAAACAACTGTATGTTTACAGGAGACGCCACAGTAGACCACTGCGGAACTTTCGACCATCTGGTGCTCTTTTACGTGCACTGGCATCGCGCAGTACACGGGACTGAGTGTAAAAGCTTCGGGAACCAACCATGGAGATGACGCAATGAATCTTCACTGCGTGAACATGCTTTTGTCACACTAAATAAGTTCACAGCCTATGTAATTGCTGAATCCTTTCGTCGGATTCCAAACAAATTGTGATAAAAGCCCCTATTTCTGAGGATCAACTTTAAAACCGCATTGGAGCCCGTCTGACATACATATTTGCATTCAGCTATGACATTGCAGTTCGCATAACACTCTGAAACATGTACACACGTACGAAACCTGATGGAGCGTATACACTGTGGAATTGCGGCGGTGAATCTTATTATTGGTTCTCTCAGGTGCACCGTACTTTTCAAGATATACCGCAATGGCGGAGCATCTGGCAGACGCACGCCACGTTAATTGAATATGTTGCCTATAGCTATGTTGTTTTGACTGGGTGAGTCGTCAAGCGACGGCGCAGTTTCCATGCGTTGCTTTTTATTGTCATTTCATTACATGACACTCGCTCTTGCAGCGCATTCGTAGAAAGCTAATAAATGGGACAGAGAACATGTGGCATGTGGCGTTGCACTGTTGAAAGAAGGGCAACAACAAGGGTATTTCGCCACGTGCTGTCTGCGTTCGCTGTGCGTTGCAGAATCAGCGCAACTGTTTCCCGTGCCAGTGCATCATTCCGGACGATCTAGAGATCTGTTCAGGATCCTCCATCGTGTATGTATTTCGTTTATTCTTCCATGAAATTCTGCGTCTAAGGATGAAGGAGAGAGGATACCAGTATGAATGTATGGAAGCAGTAGTAAAGACTGAAAATAAGTGTTACGAAAAATTGTCACACTTCGAAAAGAACAAGAAAATGAATTTCACACATAAATCATGAGCATGTGCTCACAGGACAGTGATGTTTCTTCGGATATTCTTACGTGAAATAACCACGAGGTTACGACTTAGCAGATGATTAGACGATAAGCTAATGACGGCTATTTTTGCAAACTGCTTGTTTTTTACAGTTTTAGCGTGGGCTAGTTTACACTTTCATTACAACAGCTACATATGGGACAATACCATATATATGCCTTTATGTGCCCCACAAAATTCAGAACAAGTAAAAATCAAAAAGGTAAGGCCAATTAACTGCAGCGTTCAAATGCAAATTGAAAGCAATGAATGAGTCAAAATGAAGAAAAATATTCCAAAGAAGTTTCTGCCGAAATGCTTCCCCTATTCTTACGAAAAGAAAACATTTCCGAACGGAAGGTAAGGAAGCATCGCGTGTAGCTTTAGTGTTGTTGAAATTACTGCAATATGTATGATCTGCATAAACGCAGCACATTTCGAAATAATTGTCGAATGATTTGATTGATGGTGTTTAATAAGTCTCCGATACACAAAAGCGATAATATATACATATAATCCATCAACGAGCGCCGTTTTAAGGATATTGTTCGCTAATGTTGAACCCTTTTTTTTTGTTGACCACTGCGCACGATGAAAGCTACGAAGGGAAGCGTGGTGGAAAGGATGGATAACAAGGGGAGCGAAGCTACGCCCTTTCATGAACGCGAGTCACGACATTGATAATTTTTTTCGTTGTGTTTTGTTTGAACAAGTGTCGTGGGAGGGCCCTGTTGAAATTCTATACGGTGCCAATATACAGCCTTATCGACCATGAAATCGAACAGAGCCGGCCCCTAGCGACAAGTGGACGAAACGCCGTATTGTACATGTCTCTTTTCGTCGTCTGCTGGCCGAAACTTGGCGAAATGTGTGGGAACCTCATGGACGTCTTCAGCAGGCAGCTAATTGCGTTGTATTACAACAGTATCAGATGCTTCTGAATATACACGACTGGTATAAATTATAAATTACAGGTACTCGCCACCAAACTATCACATGCATTTTATGCAAGGCTTAACTTGTATTTCACACTTATGGTGCGCTTGCGACCATGTTACTAATATATATATATATATATATATATATATATATATATATATATATATATATATATATATATATATATATATATATATATATATATATATATATATATATATATATATATATATCGCGAATTGCTGAATGACAAAATAACTTGAAAGTTGTACCATGAAGATCATAACACGCCATGTACGGCATGTTTGTTTCAATATCATTCTCATTGTGCGCTCGCGGCTGTTTCATTCAGTGAACATATGAGAAAATTCTCAGAGCACCACATGACTGCAAGAGAAACACAAATGCTAGGTGCTTAAGTGAGAGCGGTCATACAGATATCATTGACGACATGAATTACATGACACTGTCTTCGTAAGCTTTCAGCCGTTCGTGCCATGCATCATGACTACGAGTTGATTTGAAAGCGACAGCGTTAAAGAGCTCGTTTCACATAAATTGCAAGATTTGGTGTCGTCATTGTTGGTTGTTAGCGAAAAATTATGATATTTTGCGTGACCGAAAAATGGAGAACGACGCAAAGAAAATGCGTCAGAGTGGTGTTTGAACCAGGGTCATTTCGATCCGCGTGGGGATCAAACCCTTGTTTGCATGGCAAGCATATGTTCTAGCATACCGCCGCGCGTGCACGTGCTTGTGAATACAGTGAAAAAAGAACTTCCTCTGCTTGTAAATGCAGTGAAAGTAGCTTTTATGTGTTACAAACACATGCGTCCGGCATACATTGCAACATGAAATATTGCAGTAATAATGCGTAGTACAAGCGCCCATTGTCAACAGGTGGCAGGACATGGGATTATCATAATGGCTACAAATGGCACATACGCTACTGCGTTTATTCCTTTAAGTGACGCATTAGTGCATAGCAAGTTCGAAAAGGTTGCATGCACTAAGTGATTGAAGTTCAGACGAGGAACAATTGCGCACTGCCCCGCCGCGGTGGTCTACTGGCTAAGGTCCTCGGCTACTGACCCGCAAATCGCGGGATCGAATGCTGGCTGCGGCGGCTGCATTTCCCATGGATTTGATAATGATTGATATGTGGGGTTTAACGTCCCAAAACCACCATATGGGCATTTCCGATGGAGGCGGAAATGTTGTAGGCACGTGTGCTCAGATTTGGGCATACGTTAAAGAACCCCACGTGGTCGAAATTTCCGGAGCCCTTCATTACGGCGTCTTTCATAATCATATATGGTTTTGGGACGTTAAACCACACATATCAATCAAAATCAAACAATTGCGCACAATAGAACAGGGCCCAAAAGGCGTAGCTTTAGAGTCGCCTATTTTTTTTATTTCCTGTGCACGCGCTCCTTATTTGCAGTGTGAGCGCAAACGGCGTGGTGCAGTTCCATACGTTGCCTAGATCTACCACTATTGGTCCCGAGATCGAGCAGAGTCGGCCCCTGGCGGCGAGCTGACGAAACGCCGTAGTGTTGATGGCTCTTGCGTCGTCTGCTAGCCAAAACGTGGATGCGAATGACAAGTATGCGAACGTCATATGTATAATGCTCGTGCGTATGCTTACATGATAAATACGAGCATTCGCCCAGCGAAGATTGAGACGATTACAGCAGAGTGTCCACGCACGTCTCTGTGTGACTGTAGGTGTAATCTGTATGCCTCCCTTTCACCAAAATCATTTCAGTGTGGGTGTCTCTTGGTCATTCGAGCCCACCACATTTGGTGATGCACCAATTAAAAAGAGTAGCACATGTTCAAGCAAGAACTAGAACTTCGGCAATACTATCTCATGAAGTGCTGGAGATCTCGAAATGCTTGGAATATCACGAATGGATTGGTTTGTGGTGTTCAACGTCCCAAAACCACCATATGATTATGAGAGACGCCGTAGTGGAGGGCTCCGGTAATTTCGACCACCTGGGGTTCTTTAACGTGCACCCAAATTTGAGCACACGGGCCTACAACATTTCCGCCTCCATTGCAAATGCAGCCGCCGCAGCCGGGATTTGATCCCGCGACCTAAGGGTCAGCAGTCGAGTACCTTAGCCACTAGACCATCGCGGCGGGGCATGGAATATCACGAAGCATGAGCCGGTGTCTTCAAATGTCGTTTAGCGGTAAAAAAAAAACCCGAACCACACACCTCTATTCTTGTGCGCATGGAAACCGAAAATGAGAGTGCACAAAGATCGATTTCAACTATTTACGCAGAAATACTGGATTTCTTGTAGCTGCAAGAACAAGTAAATACTTATTTGGCCCAGTCGCACCACATCATCACTGCATTTTATTTCATTGATTTCACTGATTATGCAGGCAAAATATTTTTTCAACATCGACTAGGAACTTTTAGTAGAACCACATTCAGAATCAGCATCAAATAATAGGCACTTCTTGACCAGGAGTTAAATGGGCAGTTAAGGGGTTAACCTCCCAAAACCATTATATGGTTACGATAGTCACCATAGTGACGCACTCCGGAAATTAAGCAAAGCTCACTTTTTTAACGGGCTCTTGAATAAAAGTAAATGAGCCTCGACAATTTTCGCCTCTATTGAAAATGTCATGGGGATTCGAACCCACGACTTTTGGATGGGAAGACGAGCTCCATACCCACTGCACCACCATGGCGAGTGAGTGTGGCGCTGATAGGCGTGAAAATCTCGATTCGCCTGCAGTCCCCGCACTTTATTCGCCGATAGTCTGCTCAACCACCTACGGAGAATTCTTCTTTTGTCGCCTAAATGATTTTGACTCATACCCACAAGGGCAATTGGCCACGTTGTACCTTATAACGAAAATTGAAATTCAATGCTTGCAAACGAGAGAGATCGGACAGAATGAGCAAAATATGAGCATATACATAAAAAGGGAAAAAATGAAAAAGGGCAAAAGGATTCCAAAAGCCGACTTTAAGGATAGCCAGAAGAAGAAGAGGGACAAGGAATTGTATTCATCTGGCGGTACCATTGACAAAGTATCATTTCGGTTGCTTGAATGAAATTATGTAGCGCTGACAGAATAGCACTGAGGCCCGCACCCAATTGACTGACTCCAGACAATAAAGAGGTGGATGTATTAAATACTGATCTTATCTTACCAATCGACTCCTCTAGAATCATTCGGCGGAGTGAGGCCAAATGGTGGCATGTGAGAAGGAAGCGATCTAATGTTACCGGTTCATTGCAAACTACCCTTAGGTTAGTTATTGATAATCCAGGTTTCTGCAGATAATAATTGAACCGAAGAACTACACAGCGAAATCTTGTGAGGGTCACCTCACATTGACGGGAAAGGCAGTTTGCGGTGTTGCTTGTGAAGTGCAAGTGCCACAACTCCTCGGATTGTAGGAGCGTTCTTTCGTCGTTTTTAAGACTAACCGCCGTTTAAAACATTCTGCAGTAACGTTGGGGGCAGAGAATCGACAGAGGAAGACATTATGTATTCATATATGCCCATGAGTAGCCATGATGGCTATTTTCCAGGGGCGATGAATATGTAAGGAAGAAGATTAGTGCTACTCCGCAAGGCAGAGGGTACCACTCACGCGGGGTAGAAGACCGACGTTTGGTTGTCTCTGCTATCACATTGGTCTGCAGGATTCCTTCACCTAATGAATGTGCACTAACTTCATAATGAGATCCATTTAAACCGTTCTGCATGCAGCTCACGTGGCGTCGTAGGGACGCCGGGAACAGCACACATCTGACCGAGCGACGATGTCTTGCTAAGCATAAAACTTCCAATGAAAGCAGCAGAAGGAAACTCTGGCGCTATCATCTATGAGAGCTGCATTGCACAGCACTTCAGCTATAGCAGGGGAATGTTAGGTAGTAACATGAGTTTGCCTAACTTAGGTTTTTTCGGCTTCGTTTGGCTCCGTGTGGCCTGAATCGACTTTGCCGCCAGACGAAGTACAGCAAATGTTCAGCAGTTACGCTCCAACACTTTGACCTTTTTAGGCTCACCAATCCGAATCGGCTCAAAAAGTTCGTGAGAGTCGGCTTTTTTATTCGAAACGAAACCAAACACTGCAACAAACAAGGTCACAAGTGCGTTTGAAACCGCGATGTGAAAAGACTACTGCCCACTGCTAGTCCGCTGAGTATGAAGGAGAATACACACGGACGGCAAATACCGAACAATACCATGTAAGAAGCGCCAAGAACACGCAAGACGACGCACTGGTGTGACATAAAAGAAAACTTTGAGTGGTCATAGGCGAAATTTCAAATTTTGTTGTACTGTTTGTCGCTGGCTGAGGTGACTCGTGCTAAACTGCGTCGCCTTATCGTCAACTTTAATGGAAGGTGAAGGTACCTTGAGTTTTGCTTTTTTATCTCGTGTATTATTCTTTCTTTCGCCTTTAAATGTGCAGAGTTCCTTTCGCTGCATTAGGTTTCCCTACTGCTACCCTGAAATGAACGAACAAATTTTGTTATGACCACTTATCTGTTCGCATTTACGTCAGCCATGGTATATTTGGTTTGCTCCAGAAGGACGATGAAGCTCACGGTGACCCTCATCGCATTTGCCATTCTCGGTACGTTGATTCAAGGTAAGCGTCCCACTAAGACAAAAGTAATTGTGGCATTACACCAGTGATCATATCACTATTTTGTGTTGTTTCTAAAGTGGCTACCTGTTTATAATCATTGCATTTTAATGCTTTCAAATAACAAAATTTCCTACTTCATACTATTTTAATTGCTCAAGATGCACACGTTGCGTTTATGCGTCATCATTTTGAATCACGCTGTAGACAAATAGCGTGGAGCCTTGGGCTGTTAAACGCTGACAAACGCTGCCATAATTAGCCTCTTTACTCGTTGTTTAGATAACAGAGCGCTTGTGGTACATTTTTCTTTTAGTGGGTTTATCTGGTGTGAATATCGTATTTATTAATACAGTGGAATGATTTACTTCGTTTATTCTTACCACTCTGACGCGCTTGAACTTCCTTGATGTCACTTTCTTATGTGGTTCTCTTTATTTTATTTTTCCTGCAGAAAGTACAACTAAGCCAGTTGACCACCTTTACAGAGCAGTGTCCGAGGAAACTCAGCGCACGGGCGTACGTACTGAAGATGCCCAAGCCCGTTTGTCTGTGGCTTGTGTAAACAACCACTGCACAACCTCACAGAATGGTATAGCCTGCGTGAATAACAAGTGCGTGACGTTCAAGAAATAGGATCGAGCATTGGTGCAAATGTATTCACGACTGTGACAGAGACTCTGTTACTGCCGTTTCTTTTTGAAACCAGCAGCTGAATTTCTGTAGAGCTGCTTCAAACGGCCAGGTCTTCAACGATTTCGTTGACTGAGCTTTGCTGGTAGGAGTGAAATAAAATAAATTGTTTTCTGTTTCCTTTTGAAGAAACCAGTGAAAAATACATTTCACGGCTAGTGCGTTAAAAAGGCCTTGAAACACTCTTTTAAGTAACCACGGAATTAATTCGCTGGACGAGCTCATTGCTGCACGAACTCAACCCCACAAAAATTTTAACAATCTGCCGAGTACGAGTGAAGTTGCGAATTTTCGCACGCTGCAATCGCATTATCTCTTCTCTCGTCCTCATGAAAGCACTGTAAGATAAGCAGGGAGAGATAGCTGGGGCAAAGAAAATACTTCATGCATGCCTCGTGGCCTTGAGCAGTCTTCTTTTTTTTCGAATTCGTGGCTTTTTAGGTCGCGAGCACGGGTGGACAAGTCGCGGTCACTCGCAGCGATCTCTGTAATGACCGAGCGTGCCATGCTCAAATCAGCCAATGGCTGATAGATGGCTTTCTACGAGGGAGCTTTGAGCGTCTTCCATTCGTTTGTCGAGAGAATAGAAAATAATTTTAGCTAATGTTGATAATTTATTCTGAACTCCTGGTCGCCTGCTGCGCTATAACAGTTTGGCTCGCGTGTTCTTGAGAGCCTCTACTAGCAATTAGCAGGGCTTACTGACGATGCTCAAAAAGTGTTGCATGGCCCCTCTAAATGCTCTATTGACTGCGAAATTTGGTGATCGGCTTCGGTGTACAGGTGACCTTGGAGATGAGTTCTGCAACAAATATTAATAGTAAGTAGGACAGAAGATAACGAAGAAAACGAGCCCTTAGATTTAAACTTTTTTTGGTTAAGGAGCACCTTCTAACCGTAATGCGGGCGTACACGAGGTCGCGCGAGGACTCATCGACTGCGGCGCCTCCGCTGTCCTCCGGCCTAGCTGAACGTTATCCCAAAGCGAACTGCCCTGCTTGTGGACTATTAGCAACATTCATCCATGTGTTGTGGAAATGGGAAGCCATCGGCTCCCCCTTCAGCGAAGACAGGTGGGCAGGGCTCTTGCGCAGCCCCGAACTCAACGACCAAACCCTGGTCGTCCAGAGTGCCCGTGAACGAGCCGTCAAGCTCGGCTTGGTGGTCCCTACGTGGGACTAGCCGGGTGGCACAAGGTCTTTTCTGCGTCTTTTCTAGACCTCAAGAAAGTTTCGATCATCATAATAATAATAATAATCTTGTGAGATCACGAAAACTTGTGACGCATTGTGACGTCACGTTATGTAATGTCACATGACATTCTTGGTAACATTTCGGTGCGCACACGGTGTACTGGAAAGCGAAAGGTAAGAAGACAAACAAAATGTTGTAGGCCCGTGTGCTCAGATTTGGGAGCATGTTAAAGAACCCCAGCTGGTCAAAATTTCCGGAGCCCTCCACTACGGCGTCTCTCCTAATTATATGGTTGTTTTGGGACGTTAAACCCCAAATATAAATCAAATCAATCAAAAGACAAACAAAGGTGAACTCACAACTCAGTTATTGAAATACACGAATTATATATCCTAGGGTAGCTCAAGAGCGCATGTGCGTAAAAACGTAACAAAAGAAAAGCAAAAGAAACAACAAAAACACGCCATGACAATAAATTTTACATTCTTCTTTTAGATAATTTCTTTTGCCTTTCTTTACTTTTGCTTTTTACGCACATGCGCTCTTGAGCTACCCTGGGATATATATTTCGTCTATTTGTTTCAATAACAGAGTTTTGAGTTCGCGCTTGTTTCGTCTTCTCACCTTTTGTTTTGCCCGTACACTGTGTGCGTGCTGAAAAGTTACCAAGAATATCCTCAAACCGACTCGCTCAACTTTCCATACTATTACATGTCAAATGACGCTACCATAACATTACGACAACATAAAGGCGGTCCGATCACGGATGCATTGCAAAACCAGGTAGGTGCTTCCGATCTTGGAGGTAGAGCAAAAACACGTTAGGTACAGAAATCTTTTGAAGTGTGGCTGGGTAGGATAACCTAATCGACTGAGAAGAAGAAAACAAAGATTGATTTCGCCTTGGAGTCAGCTAAAATGCATGCATGAGGTACACTGCGAGTTTCATTGAATATAAAGGTTAACGTTTGACGTCCCAAAACCACCATACTATTATCAGGGATGCCGTGGTCGAGGTTTCCAGAACTTTTGACTACTTGGAGTTTTTGACCAGGCCTGAAGTCTTTTAGCCTCCATTGGAAATGCGGCCGCTGAGATGTGATCCCGCTTACTTCGGATCAGCAATCGAGCACCGTAACCAAAGCTTTCTGCTCAAGTTGGTGAGGTCTTCAGTGCACCGATCTGCTGGCATTTGCGGCTTGTTGGGCTTGACTTAGCGGGAACAGCTGGCTCTCCAGATCTCAGCTGGCAAGAGAAACTTCCCCCTGCCACGCTCCAGAGTGATGATTCGCATCCCCTCGTAATGACGGTGAAAGTCGGTCATCTCCTTACAGCATGAAGAGCTGTGTGCCTATGTTGTGGGATATATGTGATGTATTTATGTGACGTACTTTACGTCCGTACAGACGTTTAGGGCTGCCGGTGACTTTCTATAGACTATAGTCTTTCTTGAAGACTTGAACACCAAAATTTCAGTCAGTCACTCAAGTCAGTCAGTCAGTAGTCAGTCAGTCAGTCAGTCAAGTCAGTCAGTCAGTCAAGTCAGTCAGTCAGTAAGTCAAGTCAGTTAGTCAGTAAGTCAAGTCAAGCCAAGTGAAGTCAAGTTAAGTCAGTCAGTTAGTCAGTATGTCAGACAAGTCAAGTCGGTCAGTCACACGCTTCAGCCACCCTGCGAAAGTTTAAAGGGTTTCTAATGGCAACTATTAAGTCGACGTTGATCGTTGAAATAGCGGTCTGGAAACTTCAAAGTCTTACTTTTGTGCCAAGGAAGGGCTTGATTTAAAATAATATCACGTTTTAGAGGCGCACATCGGGTATGCGCACTTCAAATTACAAGCCTCGATAAGAACGTACAACGTCACTGTTGCCGCGCACAACTTTGCCCGGCTTTACTACGTGACCACGCACACTAGTAGGAGTAAAACGAAAGCAGCGGGAGCCCCAGCAGCAACAACGGCCATTGAACCATTTTCTGTCATTGGCTCCGAGATGGCAGACGTGCTTGGTTCAACTGGGACTCGCTAGATGACACGACCTGTCCAGCTTAACCAGGCGAAAATTGAACTTTTGAACCAGTCGCAGCATTCCTCATAGTAATAGTAACGCCCTGTGTTTTTTATTAATCAAACAGAAACGAACAAGCGGCATTTTATTACTTCTCTTGACGCAGTGAAGGTTCTTTATTCAGTGCAGCTTGTTCGCTTACTAGTAATTATATGTAGGTTGTAATCCTGACGTTATCGGTATTATTTTGAGAATGTCCTACTGCGCCGCATGTGTTCTCGTGCAATTACGTTCATTTCTCGGTTAGTAGGGCTCTGCTGTTGATAATATCGACGTTGTCATCCATTGAGGTTTTACTCTCACGAAAATTGTTATTCGACTTAAGTGTCCCATCAAGCACTTTCTCAACGCCTAGCCATCTTGATCTAGTGACTGGGCTCCTATACTCGTTGATGTAGTGAAACCGACACTCTTCCACTTCTTTCTTATTAACCCTTTGTCTTCGCCCGCAGCAATCCGCCGGCCAGGGTCAGCGATTCGCTTTGGCTGCGTCGAAATGCCGGCTGCTTAGAAATTTCATGCACTGCGGTTAACTTTCAGTGATTTGTAGCGCTTGTTTTTGAAGTATAATAAATCGTCCAAATCAAGCTGTAGCATGCACCGAAATTTGAGGTATATCGAATGCACTGTGATTTTCTATTGTTGTAAAGCCGTGTGGCCACTTCCTTTTAATGATATCAATGAACGCTTAAGAAAAACTATTACTTTGCATTATATTCCTGTAGAAAACACGCTAAAATTTGTTGGATAGCCAATGTCTGCGTATGAGTCATGCCTTAATGCCATAAAAGCCACTTGCATAGCATCAAAAAGTATGACATGTTTTCAATACTTTTTTGCCCAAACGCTGTAAGATAAAAGAAACGAAAATAAAATTCAATATACTGTGCTTTGCAGGGTACGATTTGTAATAGAGCTGATGAATAATTCGAAAAGAAGATATGAAAATATGGTACGCAATGGCAGTTTTTCTCTTGTCTCACGACACCATGTGTTTTTCTTTATGTTTTGTTTTGCAGCTGACTGGCAAACTTTTTTTTACACTTTTGTAGAAGGCACACAACACACAGCAACAATGGCAAGTTATGAGACTTGGGTGCATGTGTTTCCCATCTTTAACCTATATAAATAGTTACCGGCTAGTCCAAAAAGATTCTAATTGAAGGTGTGAACGCGGCTGACGTCGACGCTAGTTTTCTGCTGCGAGCAACTTTAGCTGATAATTTCACGTAAAAAATAAACAGAATATTCAAGATTAGAGAATAGAAATCTGACTTTCACACTCCTGGTGCGAAAACTTTGTCTTTCTCCCACGTTTATTGAGTACCACACGTTTTCACACACACACACACACACAACTGTATGCAGCCACGCGTCACCCGTTAGCTCCCTAGCGTGGCGATAGGCGGCTTGTGGAGAGGGCATCGTAATGCCGGACGCCGTAGCAGACGATCCTCTTGTCTCCTCTCCTCTTCACTTCCGTCGTTTTCTGTCGTTCGCTGTCCCTGCGCCTCAGCTCTCTCCTTCCTCTATCTAGTTACCTTTTAATCCTATCCTTTTAATTCTTTCTTACCCCCATTCCTTTTGAGCTACTGTTGAGGTGTCGCACTCTGGTGCAGACAGTGTCGGGGCTCACTTTTCTCTCCTTTTCTCTTTAACAGCCACATGAGACCCTCCTGTCTCCAACCTCCACGGGAGCGGAGGGGGGCGCGCGCATCGACTAATTCTAACTAAGACTAGACGTAACTGTATATGGTTACTCTTACTAAAACTACATGGCGCTGCCACTTACCAGTTACTTTGCGTTCTAGGAAAACTTCGTTTCTTCAACCATTGATGCATGGCTCTCAAATCTCATGCAGCACCATCTCGCCAATTTTTTCGCAGAGAACGCCAAATAAACGTTTTATTCTCTCTCTCCAGACAGAAGACTACTAGCCCCGAGAACAAACACTGGCGTCGCTGCGGTCGCGGTTCTTTGACGTCACGGCAAGGATACTCCGCCGCCGCTTGTCACCTTTTCCTGCACTCGCCGAGTACCCGCTCTTTAGCGAAACGATGCAGATTACTCCTCAATTTTGTGATGCAAATCTCTCAAGGTTCAAGGAGGTAGGCTTCATAACTAGTGAAACGTGTCGTAGCCGTAAAACGTTTTGATAATTATTAGCCTAGGGTAGGGAGACTCGCATCCGAATGGAAGATTTATTGTGAAAATGGTCTTGTCACAATGAATAGGAGAGTCGTATTCATTAGAACTGGTTGCTAGGAAGGTATTGTAAATGGCGCTAACGTGATTACAACGAGAACATATGTGTGCCGAAATATCACAAACGAAATTATACAGTTTGGTACACTGAATACATTGCACTTTGCCGAGCAAGTTAAGCTTGCATCTGCAAAAAATCTAAATAATTTGGCAGAATTGCCCTTCTCCAAAAGGAGACTTTACACGAATCTGACTGTTATAAGGACTCACCTAGCGCATACAGAAAATCACAAAGTAATGCTGCTACACACGCAAACATTTCGGAAATATTGAGATAAGCCGTTTTTTTATCATATGTACAGGTTTTATCTCAACAGTCACAAGCCAATATGCAGCCATATGCCCTGATTCGCATGAAATGCTCGGCTGATCTACCGGCGCGTCACAAGCGATAGTGTTGACTTCGCGTAGGAACACCGCATATCAATAATTCGAACACAAATGCCAGAAAATCACAATAAACTTTTTCGATCGCGCACTCCGTGACCCCCGTGACGGAAGTATAAATAAACAACATTTACTTCGATGAGTCGACGACTGGTCTCGCACTTCATGTCCACGTAATCAGTTGCAAACAAACAATAATTTATGAGGTGGCTATCTAAACTCCATGGCATAGCTAGGGGCGCGGCTGCACCGTTGCTATGATTCTGCACAAAGATAGAATCTGACAGCAATGAGAATTTCCGCACATAACCTTAATTGTTTCGGTGAAATGAAACTTGCAAATTATTGCGAAAGAAACATGAAACTAAACAACGTGTTGAGTGAGCAAGTACACGTGAACAACAGACACAACAGCGGTAGCTGTATTCTAGGCGAGTGCATTCAAGATATTTTGTGAGATTCGATTGTGCACGCGAGCGTGAGGCTTGGCACACCAGTAAAAGCGCTGTCCGTAGACACGTGGATTCCTCCGATGCAAATAACACTAGAGGAGGGGAAACCCTCAAATTTTCTAAAGAAAATTACCCGTAAACAACCCAATCTAATAATGTAAGTATGGTGTCTTGCGTCTGAAAATGGAATGAATATGCGACAATGAGTGTGTTGTATTCAAAAATAAGTGTGTTATTGCTTTTCACACCCTTCAGAATACGGCTTCCGTGGACAGGAATGGAATCCATCATAGAGGTTAAGCGCGACACAGGCTTTTTCACCCCATTCACATTGCCTATGACCGAGCAAGCGACTTGCAGAAGCGAAGGTAAACTTTTTATTTTTTTTTATCAGGAACACTACGGAGTCTATTTTTCCTATTCATCTGGAGCTTCAGTCGAGCAGAAAACATACACAAGCAGCGGAACAGTGCATGAAGCGAACGCATCATTAGGTTGGCCCGCCACGGCGGGCGTCGAAGAGTCCGTTCCGTGACGTCAGCCAAGCCTCCCACCAGGAGGCGCCACCCAAACTTCTCGGGGCTTTTTCGACAATATTCTCCAGCGAAACACGCAGATACGCCGGCATTTTTGTTCATTCGTTGCTTGTCACCGACTATACGCATCGCGAAACCAACGCATTTGCTTTACTTTTTTTCTTTCTCGCAACTTCAGTACTGCTCCACAGATTGATTTCCAAAACAATCACTTACACAGTTCACTGGCATCATATTGTCGTATACACTTCCCCCTTTCGGTCTCTATAAAAATTTTCTTGGAGTCGTTATTCCAGGTTTGCTTACACTAATGTGGTAGCGTTATAGTTACCTTATTTCAGCGTCGTTTATTACATGTGTGCGTGCATATATAGATGTATATAAAAGTCAGTTTCTATAGTTTTGGCAAACACGTAGCGCCACCTGTCGACGCAGTTTTGGGTAGTGCAAAGCCCAACTTTCTTGCACAGTTTGCTGCACTACTAGGTGCAACGTGAGCGAAACAACAATTGAGCTAAATATTAGGTGTGTCTGTGCATTAAACTCTTGGAAAAGGAGCTACGTCTTTCTCTCCGCTAGTCAGACGCGTCGCAGAAGTGGCATGAAGTGCTTACTGGTTCACTCTACAGAACGACGGCGAAAGCAAGAGCAGACGCAACGGCTAAGCGCTCTACAAAAAAAAAAGAAAAAGACCATAGGTGCACTAACGCTGCGTTGTGCATTGCCACGCACGTAAATAACTACTGTTTTACCAATTCATGTAGCTGTCGCGAAGCACAACGGTGAGAGTGCTGGATACGAACCGTTTAGAACGTGTTGGGTGAACGAATTATTCGCGTTCCCCACAGCCGGTCGCTCAAGAAAGTGTGGCAATGTAGGTCTCCTGTTATTGTTTTGTATAGCCTGGACGGAGAACCAAAGTAATTTTGATTATGAAGCTCAACAAAACCTCTGATCATGGTGCGCGCCATGTTAAATGGAGACTGGTGACGCGGGCGATAAACACCACACAAGCAGCGACCACCGATATTCTGGAGTCGTCGCCATCACAGCATCGCAGTCGTAGGCGTTGAAAGCTCTAAGTTCCGTCTCTAACCAGAAAATGCTAACTTGTACGTCATACAGCAAAATCGCAAAATGTTGGTCATGACCACAATAAGGTTTTTTTTTTTTCTTTCCGCTGGTCTGGGCGTTGTCGGAGCTATGTATATATCTCGGAGGCCTTCGTTTTTCCCTTTCGTTGTACACCAGGAAAGTGGACATCATGAATCCCCATTTGAAGTATATACAAACGGAAGGCAACCAAGAGCCGAACTTTTTAGGATGTGTAATAAAACACTTCAACACACAAGAAGCGAGATGAATGAAGAACGCAACTGCAAACGCGAAAATCGCCGGGGCCATTCACGCTTGATAAAGTGGGCTTCGTACCACTGATCGTAAGATACATTACTCGCACATGTACCTAATCGACTTTGGCACCATGTGTACGCCAAACTTTAACGCAATGCCTCGAACTCAATGTCATGCGCCCCTCACTTGCACTTAAACTGCAAGTCGCAGCACGCCAAAGTAAACTGAAACATCCATTGCGTTGTACCGGCATTTCGCTTTGATGAGCCTCCTACTTTCCTGAATCGACGTTGGATTGACGTTAGAAGCTTGCTAGGTGCTTTATTATCATGGAACTGCTCTTCTACAACACCAAGGAAAGAGGAGGGCCAATATGCGACTTCGCTTGCGTACGGCGCTCCTTGCACTTCCCAGTTATAGCCTGTGCGGCGATGGGGGCACTGGTGGTGGCGTTTTTCACACCGGCGACTGAACAATCTGACGTATATAGTCATGTGTGTTCACGTAACTATTCTGAATGTACAACGCAATATGACTGTCAGTTGATTGTGCTCTTGAATATGAATTATGCATGCGTGCAGGTGTGTGTGTGTGATTCTTACATATGCATATGTTCATATACTTATTCTGGTTACGAACTGATCTATTATTTATTTCTACGGATACTTGTGACAAGCTTTGAACCCGTATCCTACATTGGTTGTCTTCTTAGCTTACAGTATCATTTGAAAGAATAAATACCATTTTCACATGATTTTTATACTGACACAAAATGCACATTTACGGGAAGATACACTCACAATTTTGTTCATAAACTCTACTCCTCCCGGCGACACAAGACTGATTGTTTATCACTGTGCTCCTTCTTTTGTGTGTGTTTCAAATGTAACCACAAAATTTTATTAAAGCGTGGGTTAGAGACTGTTTTCTGTCCAAAATGTTTTCCGTTCGTTGCGGGGACGACGATGATATGGAAAAGCTGTGCAAACCAAAACAATGAAATAGGTGGCTTATATGGGGGAGTCAGATAGAAGAAGTGAGCGCCACAGGAAGCAAGTAAAGTAGAGAAAATATATTTGGAGAAGCATAATCTTTCCTGAAAAAATAATAAATTCTGTGAGACCAAGCCATGGTGCCTCGAAGGCATTTCTAGACAGTTTGACTATATGGCAACTAGAATGAAGTCGACACTTATCAGAGAAAACAATATTTCTGTAACTCTTCCTTTATTACAGAGTCACGTCAATTCTCGATTGCTCTCGCCCGCTGCCTTCATCCGGAAGTCCTCACCCCATAGATTGGCCGCAGAGAGTGGAGACACAGTTGCCGCTCACCCGACCTTGCTCTTCGTGAGCTGCACTTCCGGAACGCTCTGATGCATCGAAAACAGCTCTGGCTCCAGCTTCAGAGTCATATGGCCTTCTCATGACGGCGTTCCCTTCTATATATGAGGAATAGAGGAAAAAAGATAAAAACAGTAAAGATCGTCTCAGTATGAGTGAAATCGACCTGCAGGGGTTAATATAACACAGTTGTTCTAGGAATCCGAACGTAATTAAACATTGTTACGTCCTTCACTATTGAGACTGAGCGGCACTAATTTCACTTAAGTCAGAAAGCGGTGTGTATGTGGGAAAAAGTGTCTTATGCATTTAAGGTGGCACCTATGCCGCTAATGAATTGCTGAAATATTAACACGTAAGTGTTTTATGCCGAGGCCCACCTAGACTTCAGTGACGTAATTCGGTTGCGGGAATTACGTCAAAAAATTCGCACTATCAGAAGACAAATAGTAATGCATGACATACTGGACTACTTCGCGTAGTGAAACATGTGAAGACACTCTGCCTCTGTAGCTTTCCCTTCTCCAAGTTTTTTTTTAATATAGAACGCATGTATACTGCTAGTACACTTTCAAAAAGCCCACTACGTGTCTGCAAGACATTATGAGGATCTGCGCAGCAGCACATTTCGCTAATGCTGTCGCTGCTTACAATGAATAATTATGTCTGATCACTTTCTAGAGGATGGGCCAATTATTCATCCACATAATACCCAGTTCACAAGGTATGTTGTTTCCAGGAATTTCACGCTTCTAGTTACAGTATAATGCGAGCAGGCTACTACACGCACTGCATGACACCTGCATAGGATTTCTTTGCAAGATAGCATAAATCATTGGCTTGGCTCTGAGTCACGACACCTGACTGCTGCAAGGAAGGTCTGGGTTCTAATCCGACTCGTTCTATTATTTGAATTCTCCTTAGTTTTCACATCATGAGAATACCGCCACCAAAGATTTGAAGATAACCAAGATGGAATACTACATTAGTAAATTTACCACTCATTCCGGAGACGCGCGCCTGCTTTGGGACACAATAAATCAGCTCATTACCAAAAAGGAGATATCCAGACGAATAAAATTTGAAAAACTGGGCATGAGTAAATTAGAAATCGCTGACACCTTTAACAAATACTTTTTAACAGTTGGTGAGTTTACAACAGACAGCACGGAAACGTGTTGCGAGAACTATATAGCGTCAAATTACCCGTCTAGTGCATTCCTGTTTCCTACTGATCAACAAGAAGTGGTAAAGCTAATCACGTCATGAAAGGATAACCGTGCTTCCGGCCCAGGTGACATTAAGCCAAAGCCTTTAAACGCTATAAGTCACATTAACGCTACACCACTAACGCACATTTATAACTTGATGCTATTTTCAGGTGTTTTTCCCGATCAAATGAAACTTGCGAAAGTAACTGCCATTCATAGAGGTGGGTCATTTGATGAGCTTAACAATTACAGACCTATATCTGTATTCTCTGTGTTCGCGAAAATGGCTGAACGAGTTATATATAAGAGCATTACGGTCTTTCTAAACGCACAATATAATAGCAAAAGACCAGTATGGATTTTGCAAAAACAAATCTGCTGAGTCGGCTCTACTCAGCATCAAAGAATACATTCTAGACAACATTGAAAACAAAATCTTTACACGAGGAATATTTCTGGATTTTAGAAAGGCATTCGACAGTATACAACACGATCTACTTTTACGAAAACTACCGTATTATGGCATTCGGGGTACCACAGCTCAATTAATACAAAGTTATCTCTCGTCTAGAAAACAATATACTGTTGTAATAATACACACTCTCAAGTTGAACACATTAAGTATGGTGTCCCCCAGGGATCGATTCTTGGACCTATCCTATTCCTGCTGTTCATTAATGATATCGTAAATATCGAGGGACACAAGGAAATAATATTGTACGCTGATGACACAAATATATTTTTCGCAGGTTCAAACGTATGTGAACTATATCAAGAAGCTAACGTCTGGATGGAAAAACTAAATTTATGTTTAAACGCAAATAAACTTCAAGTGAATATCGCTATAACAAAGTACATGTATTTCAAGCCTAAAGGAGTAGCTCATATACCATGCACTCCATTTTAATTCCAGAGCACCGAGATTCAGCGCACAACAACAATAAAATTTCTAGGAGTTCTATTCCAAGAACAACTTTCTTGGTCTCCTCACATTGACGCGATAAAAAAAGATCTTTCCAGGAAAATCGGCATTTTAAATAGACTGAGATACTACGTCCCAACAAATGTCAAGCTGCAAAGTTACTACGCACTACTACATTCACGACTAACATAGTGCTCCTTGGTGTGGCTAACAAAGACCACCACAAACCTTAATTCTCTGTTGGTATTACAAAAGCGTGCTATGCGTGCTTTATCTAACACTCCCCTTTACGAAAGTGCTCGTCCATATTTTAAAATGTACAAAGCATTGCCTATAAAACTGTTATACAGACATAAGCTATGTCTAGAGATATTACACCAGTATAAACTAAATACATCCCTATTCTTGGACACATATTATGTGAAACAAACACCATACGAGCTGAGAAAGAGCGTAATATGCAAATATAGATCACGCACGAACTACGGTCACCAACGATTAGCGTCACAAATTCCAAACATTCTTAACAAACACCCAAGTATATTGCATTTACTGGAAGACGGAATTTCAGCTAGATCATTTTAAAAAATAACGAAAGAGTTTCTAGTGGATGAAAGCGATGCTTTTCTTGATTTTCGAAATTTGTAGTTAATGATGTTTTTGTATTCGTTGCACCTTGTTCATTATTGTCCCTTTGTTGTTGTCTATTATACTCTAATTTGTCTTGTAGAGCAACTCGATTTCCTAGTCAAGATGTCTCTTGTTAATTTATTTGATAGAAAACATGCATTTGTTTGTATTTGCCACCACTCGAATAAGGACTGTTTATATTTCTATTCTTTTATCCACACTTCTGGCAGTTCCTGTTTGACTATGGTACCTGTGTAAGATAACACGTGATGTTGTAATTTTCTGCGTGATGTACTTGCGGTACGTTTCTGCTTTGCTGCCAGGGTGGCACGACCAAGTCAGGCATTTACTTAGCCTTTAGTCGTGTTTCCCAAGGCAATCTTGTTCAATTTTGCCTTGAATAAAGCAAAGCAAACCAAACCAGATCAAAGGTATTAACAATAGAGCTTCCTAAGCCGGCCTCAAAAACTTTTCCGTGTTCAGCAAATTCTGTTCACAATGAAGGGGTATATGCAACAAAAAGTTTGCCAATCGCACTATTGACGGCTGCTCCACACACGGCTAGTTCACTGAAAATTAGGGAGGTAATGGACGGAAACCAACTCCAACTAATATTTGTAGGTAGACATAATCGCTAAATGAGAAAAGTTTTAATAAATCGCCCGGATTTACCCAGTGATAAGCACCGTGCCTGCACATTTCAGCGAAACGTGCGCAGAGAGAATCTTTTAGGGAACTGGGCATTCAACGGTGGCTGCCAAAGTACTCCGCAGAGATGGAAGCTCTACGTGAATGACGACGTGGCCCTAGATCTATAGGAGCTTGAAAGGCTCTGTTTTAGCGCAGCTTTTTGTCTCTGGAACTGGAACCGTTGTGCGCTGTGAATCAACCTGTAGCAGCAACCAGATTAGATTTCAGAATCGCCCAGCTTCGCTATTTCAAGGCTTGCGTGACTTAACGCAAGTTTGAGCACTTTTTTGTGACATGAGCTCTTTAAAAGTTGTCACGTTAAAAGCCCTGAAAGTCTATTTGCAGTCTATAGCGAACCATCCTAACTGAGGCTCGACTTGTCGTGTTTTCACTCTAAATTTTTAACCGATAAATGTGCTTATTGTTAAAGATGGTGGTTCCACTACCACCATCTTGCCAATAGTTCAAAAAAATACACCAGACAGCGCCACTTATTCATGTTTGCAAGAAGGGAGCAGATTGTGTGTAAAATGCGCAGTGGTTGCCACCGGATGGGGACCACCACATTAAGCGAAAACCAGCATTTTGATATCCTAGTCAATCAGTATTTTCTCCACTTACCACAAAGAAGCAGACACGCGATGGCTATCACCAGTAAGGTTGATCTGTGGGCCATGTTTTTCGCAATGGCAGTGTCTCTACGAAGGAATTACTGGGGAAGAACAATCTAGGTCAGATAGTCACATAAATAAGGGATACAAAAACTAGTTGTTAAAGTGCGACGAACATGACTCGATTACTCTTTCACTTTACTGAACGGCACAAGGAAAATTTGAAGGCAGTTTACTTCGTTACAATAATAATGAGTCATTAATGACAGATTATTGACAGTCTACAGGCAGGCTAGGTATTTTCCGACGCACAACTTGTTTTCTTAGATATGTATTTATTAAAATTTATATAACAACTGCAAATAACGACTTTTTTACTTTCATTGACTTGATTTATTGTTAGTTATGACTATTGTTATGTTTAACAAAGAATAACGAGCCCTTAAAGTTACATTTCATTGCCTAATTCATAGCAACGGTCTTGTTCCGGCAAATTTAATGCATGGAGATTGAGATTATGGGTCATATGCGAGCTCTTCACAAGGTGATATGCTACGTGACGCCACGAGAGTGCTCCACACTGTCCGTCATGGCTATAAGCGGCACGAACACTCCTATATTTAAATGCACATAAATACCCCATACAGGGGACACGGGGATGACCACCGCTGTAGCTATGCTGCTGAAGCATCGAACTCATTATTCGAAGGTTGAAGGTTCGATCTCTTTTGGCTGCAAGTAGCTTTTTTGACTACTTTATTGTATTGACAGTTATATCATAATTACTACAAGTAACGTACCAGATGTACTTTTCGTGGCGTCACTGCCTGTTGATTTTTATTATTGCTGTGCCCTTCATGACAGGTACGATAAAGTATCTTGGAGTAATGATATCATCTGGCTTTGTAAAAAGTTCATCAAGTTGCATTATATGTATTTCTTCATAATGGTATACGGCTGATAAAAGTTTCAACAGAACGTCATGAAAAGGGCTTAAATTAGGGCTTCATGGTTGTAAAGATAAAGTGTTTGGTTGGCACGCAGTAAAACGCAAGAATATTTTGCGTGCTACCGATGAACTTGATGCACAAACGAAGCACGGCCTGATCTAGCACAATCACATATAAGGAGACTTTTGTACATGGAATGCTGCACCAAGGTGCCTCAGGATTTTCGCAAAGAATGAAAAGCTTCCCCCTGAAACGTTTGCTTTCATATCAAATTCATTTTGCTTACCTTTCACAGTCTAGAGATAGGCCATACGTGCTGTGTGCATATTTCGAAGGTCCCGTCATTTTATAATAAAGTGTGGACAGTGCTTATCACTTGCATAAAACGAGAAAAAAAAGACACCGGAAATCCTTTCCGTTTCCGTGCCTATGATTGATGGACGCTTTGAATAAGTTATAAGTGTGTGCCCGATATCATACGTAAAACGAATGGCTGTGAAACTGTCAGGTTGAAGAGGTAATCGCTACAAATAACGAAAGAAAGCGGGAAAGGCTGGTATGTGGGGTTCAACGTCCCAAAACCACCATAGGATAGTGAGAGACGCCAGTAGTGGAGGGCTCCGGAAATTTCGACCACCTTGGGTTCTTTAACGTGCAACCAAATCTGAGCACATGGGCCTACAACATTTCCGCCTCTATCGGAAATGCAGCCGCCACAGCCAGAATCTGAACCCCCCCCCCCCCCCCCCCACCTCTGCGGGTCAGCAGCCGAGTACCTTAGCCACTAGACCACCGCGGCGGGGTGAAAGCGGGAAAGGTAACGCGTGGCTAGACATTCACTATTGATTGAAGAATAAGTTACCGGAAAATGCTTGACAGAAGCGCACTTGACCGAAACGCAGAAACTTCATATCAGTCACGTCGTGCTATGGTCTTGAATTCTTGCTTTGTGGTCTTAACTCTTGCTTTTTTTTTTCGCCAGTATTCACTAGTACCGCAGAGAAATGTGCTATCAGGCGTAAATTGTGAACCTAAGCCGCCGGGATTCATAGTAACAGAAAACTTTGGCAGATCCTGAGCAATGTGGGAATTCATGTTATACCACGCTGAAAGCCACCGGCCGCCTGTGCAACACAGTCAAGCTTTGTGCCCAGTGTTAGGAGAAATATAGACGCTTGATACTGCAAATTGAGTAACGTATACGTGACACCGATTCACCATTCACATCGGCAACACTGGAACGCTTGAATGCATGTAGGCCAGTTATATTTCGACGCTAATGAAGTTATTCGCCACCATTCTAGCGCACATGTAGGTCTGTATCACCACTACGGGGGGGGGGGGGTGAGATACTGAAGCATGACGTAGATATTACGAACCACGTTCGTGTGCAAGTTTTCGCGGCATCCAGCAACTCTACACTGCATATTGTCACGCAGCAAAGGACGACGCAGTTGTCTATAAGGGAAACAAGTTTATTGGAGCGAACCTGTGCTCCCCTAACAACTGAAAGAATACACAGGCGGCGAAGCAGCGGCCGGCAAAATGACGTGCACGCTAGTGAGCGTCGGCGATCGAATGTCGCGGCATCGGCTGTGCGGGAATTTATATCCCTCGGCGCGAGGGTTTCTCGGACAGTCGAATTGTATCGAGAACGCTGTGATAGCGTTTGTTCGAAACGCTGTTTGTTCGGAACGCTCGAAACGCTGTTCGATAGCGTTTGTTCGAAACGCTGTGATAGCGTTTGTTCGGAACGCTGTGAAAACACTGATAGCACAGACTGGCGCAGCCAGGCCGAAAAAGCAAAACACAAATAAACAAACCCAATGCATGGTTCGCGGCATTACCCCCCCCCCCCCCTCTAAGAGTGCATCGACCCGATGCTAACATAAGAGATAATTCAAACAAATTAAAATAAAAGTTCGTCATCGTCCGTAGAAAGGTTTTAAGCGAACCACATGGACGACTTCGGGCCGCGTGCGTCGTCGTGATGTACGGGAGTCACCATCGGGGATCACTTCGTACGTTAGTTCGCCAACACGTCGTAGAATCCGGTAGGGTCCGAAATAGCGTCGTAGAAGTTTCTCACCGAGTCCACGTCGTTGAATGGGAGTCTAAACCCACACACGATCTCCAGGATGGTACTCGGCGTCTCGCCGTCAGAGATTGTAGCGTCCAGCATCCACCAGTTGCTGGTCCGTTATACAAACTCGAGCGAGCTGGCGGGCCTCCTCCGCACGTTGGAGGTATCCTTGGACGTCGGCGTTGAGGTCGTCGTCTTCTACGTGCGGAAGCATGGCGTCGAGCATCGTAGTCGGCCGTCTTCCGCAGACGAGCTCGAACGATGTCATCTGCGTGGTTTCTTGGATAGCCGTGTTGTATGCAAACGTGACGTACGGGAGGACTTCGTCCCACGTCTTATGTTCAACGTCGACGTACGTAGACAGCATATCCACGATTGTCTTATTCAGCCGTTCCGTCAGTCCGTTCGTTTGGGGGTGGTACGCCGTCGTTCTTCGGTGATCCGTGTTACTGTAGCGTAAGATTCCTTGCATGAGCTCCGCAGTGAAGGTCGTTCCCCGGTTCGTGATTAGGACCTCAGGGGCTCCATGTCGCAGCACAACTTGGTTAATAAAGAACTTTGCAACTTCTTTTGCAGTTCCCCTCGGAAGAGCGGTGGTCTCTGCGTAGCGCGTCATGTAGTCTGTCGCCACGACAATCCATTTGTTCGCGGAACGGGATGTAGGGAACGGGCCTAGAAGGCCCATTCCGATCTGTTGGAAGGGCCTCGTTGGAACGGCGATCGGCTGCAGAAGTCCGGCAGGCCTCGTCGGTGGTGTTTTTCGTCGCTGGCAGTCCCGGCAGCTCCGGACGTAGTGGGTGACATCGGATGTAAGGCGGGGCCAGAAGTATTTTGCCTTGATTTTTGTAATCGTGCGAGCTGTTCCGAGATGTCCGGAAGACGGGTCGTCGTGGCACGCTTCCAAAATTTCGTCACGAAGGTCTGCGGGGATGACAAGCAGATAATTCGTTCTTGTTCTGGGGTTGAAATTCTTCTTCATTAGGATGGAGTTTTGGCACCCTAGGCACGGCGACGTTGCGTCCTTCGAGGTAGTCGATCATGGCGCGGAGGTCAGGGTCGGCACGCTGCTCGGCGGCTAGGTCGCTATCTGTCACGACTCCGAAGAACGCGCTGTCTTCATTAGAGTCCTGTGGTGGTGGGTCGACGGGGGCACGGGACAGGCAGTCGGCGTCGGAGTGTTTCCTGCCGGATTTGTAGAATATTGTAACGTCGAACTATTGCAGGCGCAAGCTCCACCGCCCAAGACGGCCAGAGGGGTCCTTCAAATTTGCGAGCCAACATAGCGCATGATGGTCTGTCACAACCTTAAACGCTCTACCATAGACGTATGGGCGAAATTTTGAAATGGCCCATATGATAGCCAGGCACTCTTTCTCGGAGGCAGAGTAGTTTCTCTCCTCCTTCGACAGACCACGGCTTGCATAGGCGATTACCTTTTCGTAACCGCTTTGCTTTTGAACGAGGACGGCACCCAAACCGATATCACTGGCCTCCGTGTGCATTTCCGTTTCGGCGTTTTCGTCGAAATGAGCGAGCACAGGCGGGTTTTGCAGGCGTTGTTGCAGCTCACAGAATGCTTTATCTTGGTCGTTTTTCCAGCTGAAAGGGGCGCTTTTTTTCGTCAGGCGCGTGAGTGGCTCTGCAATGCATGCGAAGTTTGCGACGAAGCGCCGGTAGTATGCGCACAGTCCGAGAAACCTTCGCACACCCTTCTTATCTTTCGGCCTTGGGAAGTTTGCAATGGCTGATGTTTTTGCCGGGTCAGGTAGCACTCCCGTGGTGTTCACGAGGTGACCCAAGAACTTGAGTTCCTCGTACGCGAAATGGCACTTCTCAGGCTTCAGCGTTAACCCCGACGTACGAATGGCCTCGAGTACAGATTGCAACATTGTGAGGTGTTCGTCGAAAGTCCGGGCGAATACGACAACGTCATCGAGGTATACGAGGCAAGTGTGCCACTTCAGGCCTGCTAGCACAGTGTTCATGACTCTCTCAAACGTTCCGGGCGCCGTGCACAGCCCAAACGGCATCACCTTGAACTCGTATAGACCATCCGGTGTTATAAATGCAGTCTTCTCTCGGTCTCTCTCGTCCACTTCGATTTGCCAGTAGCCGGTCTTCAGATCCATGGATGAGAAGTACTTGGCATGGCAGAGGTGGTCGAGGGCGTCGTCGATTCGTGGCAGGGGGTACACGTCCTTTTTGGTGATTTTGTTTAGTCTCCGGTAGTCAACGCAGAATCTGAAAGTGCCATCTTTTTTCTTCACGAGTACAACCGGCGCAGCCCACGGACTTTTCGATGGCTGTATTATGTCGTCGCTGAGCATGTCATCTACTTGAGTCCGGATGGCTTCGCGCTCGTGTGAATAAACGCGGTACGGTGACTGTCAGGTAGGTCGGGCTCCATCTTCGGTTATTATCCGGTGCTTCGACAAAGGTGTCTGACGTAACTTCGAGTTCGAGAAAAAACACTCGCTGTAGCGACGGAGCAACTCCAGTAATCTGTCCCGATTTTCTTGCGACAGCGCCGGGTTCACGTCGAAAGGATGTGGCAGCCTGGAAGCATCTGCGCGTGCGCGTTCAAAGGTGGCGACCGCGATCACTTGACTCGCTTCTTGCGTTTCTTCGAGGAACGTAATTGCAGCGCCCTTGTTTAGATGCTGGTACTCCTCAGTGAAATTGGTGACCAAAACGTGGGATCTACGTTGCTTAAACCACGCAATGTCTCTTGCGACAGACACACCGTGGTCTGGAAGCAACCTTTGGTCAGTCTCCACGATAGCGTCGACGTCAGGAGCAGCACCTTCACAATAGACGGCGATCATCAAGCTTGCGCGGGGTGGCAGGGTGACGTGATCGTCGGCGATCCTTACAGCAGCACGGTGTCCGAGGTCCGGCTGCGGCGTCGTGGAGTGATCGGAAGAAAACTTTATCGACCTGGTCTGCAGATCATTTATTGCGTCATTGTCTGTCAAAAAGTCCATTCCGTGAATTACGTTGCGGGAGCAGTTAGGCAAAATGACGAACTCCGAAGGGTACGTAGTGCCGTCTATGGTGACGCGCGATGTGCACATTCCACTTGGGGTCACGAGGTGGCCTCCTGCTGTGCGTATGTGCCGACCGTCCCATCTAGTCGTAACTTTCTTTAGCTTAGACGCGAATTACCTGCTCATGACCGAATAGTCAACTCCCGTGTCGATGAGGGTGACTACGTCAAGGCCATCGATGGACAACTGGACGTCGGATGCCGCTTTGCTCGAATTTCGGGTGCGTCGGGGCGTCGTATCGCGGCTTGTGCGTGTTGATGGTCGGGCACTACGCGTCGTCATCGTCGTCTTCTCAGCGGCAGGCTTCGTCATTTCGGGTACGCGTCGCGCAGCGTAGCTGTCGTCGTTTTCGCGGGTCTCGTCAGAGTGTCGTCGGGTCGTTGGGATGAGGGCTTGTCGTGAATCACGGTCTTGCGTCGTTGGAGGGTTTTCAATTTCTCGCCGTTGTGCAACTTCACCTCCAGAAGTTGCTGCTTTTAGTTTCCCCTTCGTGGGCTGGGGGACCTTCCACGGGCGAAGTCAGCATTGCTGCGACGGTTGAGGCATTGGTACGGGTAGGGCGATGGCGAACGGTTGAAACGGGATGGTTCACCACGGCTGGTGTTCGACAGCTATTCTTCGATCTCAATTGGGCGCTGGCCGGCTCGCGGGCTGTGTGCGTCGACGGAGAACCCACGCAAACCCAGCCTCTTGTACGGGCAGCGGCGGTAGACGTGGTCGGCCTCTTCGCAGTGGTAGCACAACGGACGATTATCTGGCGTTCGCCACACCTCGGTCTTCCTGGGCGCCTGGTTTCGGGTTACAGGGGGTTGGGCGGGCGACATTGGGCGGCGGTACGGCAGGGCCTCTTGATAACGTGTTGGGACGGGTCGGGGTCGACGAGGAGCAGCGGAGTAGCTCATCGCTTGTGGTTCGTAAGATGCTTCCGATGGCGTAGAATTCCCCAGTGCTTGCTGAACCTCCTCGTGGACGACGTCAGTGAGGGAGGCGACTTGGGGCCGTGGCGTTGCTGGGAACAATTTCCTCAGTTCCTCGCGAACGACGGCGCGGATGATCTCCCGCAAGTCTTCCGTCGCCAATCCAGGGGCGTTTACCGGGTTCACCGAAAAGGTGTTGAGTGGTCTATCGTATTGCCGCGAACGCATATCCAAGAACCTCTCGATCATCGAAGCCTCGGCGACGAACTCAGCGACGGTCTTAGGGGGGTTGCGGATCAGTCCAGCGAAGAGCTCTTGTTTAACTCCCCGCATCAGAAAGCGCACCTTCTTCTCTTCTACCATTTCGGGGTCAGCTTTCCGGAACAGCATCTTCATCTCCTCAGCGAACAGTACTACACCTTCGTTAGGGTGTTGCATTCGCGTCCCCAACAAAAGGGCGGCTCGTTCTTTCCGCACAACCGTAGCGATTGTTTTGAGGAATTCGCTCTTAAAGACAGTCCAGTCGGTTAGGGAGCCTTCATGGTTCTCAAACCATGTTCGAGCTGCATCCTCCAAATAGAAGAATACATCACGAAACGCTTCTTCGTCATCCCACCTGTTAAAGATGCGGATGCGCTCCAGCTTCTCCAGCCACTCTTCCGGGTCTTCACCAGGAGATCCTCGGAATGATGGGGGCTCACGAGCTCGTTGCAGAACGACGGGAGGGTTGGTAGCGCTGGTCATGGTGCCTGCGTTGATCATCGTGGTTCTTACGTCTTCTTTCCTCTTTTTATCCGGGAGCAGTCCAAACTCTGGCTGAAGGCCTTGCTGGCGGTGGCTGACACGAGTTGGGCGTGCTCGTCGTGTTGAGCTTGCTTGTCGGCTTGGCAATGGCTTAGGTTTCATGTACCCCGCACCTCCACCAGAATGTCACGCAGCAAAGGACGACGCAGTTGTCTATAAGGGAAACAAGTTTATTGGAGTGAACCTGTGGTCTCCTAACAACTGAAAGAATACACAGGCGGCGAAGCAGCGGCCGGCAAAACGACGTGCACGCTAGTGAGCGTCGGTGATCGAATGTCGCGGCATCGGCTGTGCGGGAATTTATATCCCTCGGCGCGAGGGTTTCTCGAATAGTCCAATTGTATCGAGAAGGCTGTGATAGCACTTGTTCGAAACGCTGTTTGTTCGGAACGCTCGAAACGCTGTTCGATAGCGTTTGTTCGAAACGCTGTGAAAGCGTTTGTTCGGAACGCTGTGAAAACACTGATAGCACAGGCCGGCGCAGCCAGGCCGAAAAAGCAAAACACAAATAAACAAACCCAATGCATGGTTTGCGGCATTATGAAAGGAGAACGCTATGGCATATGCAATAACTATTAAGTTGTTACGAGAACGTATAATGTGATCAATGTGCTGTAGACCACATTAAAAAATACTAACCAACAGACTACTAGCATTACTTAGTGCTACTTATAGGGGTTCTGAAACACCTTTTGAGCATGGTCCAAAAACGATGCCGCTCGGTAGTAGAGTCTCCCGAAAACAAGCCAGTCAAATACCAGGAGCAGCACGCTGCCTGGAATTCACAATAAATGATCAAAATCAGCAAAAAATTGCTTTTTCTTCTCTCGACAAATGACTGAAGATGCTAAAAACTCACTCGTAGAAAGTCTCTCTATCAGCCATTGGCTGATTTGAACATGGCACGGTCGGTCTTTACAGAGATCGCCACGGGAGGCCGTGACTTGTCCACGCGTGCGACATCGATCACACTGAGGAAGCCGCGCATTCACAGAGAAAAAAAAAGAATACGTGCCCAAGGTCATGAGGCGCGAGTGACGTGCTTTCTCAGTTCCTGCCATCCCTCCCTGCTAAGCTGCCAGCGCTTTCGTTCGGGACGAGAGAAGAGAGATTGCAATTGCAGCAGGCGACAAGTCTTTGCAACTCCACTCGCGCTGGAAGAATTCTTAAAATTTTTGTGGCATTGAATTCGTGAGGCAATAACCTTTTCCAGTGAATTTATTTCATGGTTACTTGAAAAAGTGTTTCGGGGCCACTTTTATAAGGGATGCTGTCACAGTGACGCTAAGACCACAATATTTAGGAGTACCACATATTTTTTTTTTAGCCGTCAGTCTCTGAGCATTTCTTAGAGCTAGTCAACTCGAGCCACTACTAGTATAAATTGTCACGAGTCATCTACAGCAACTGACGGTAAGCTAACACTAATAAGTGGTTAGCCACCACTAGCCAACATTATTTAGCCTAAGCTGAAGTTTATAGTACAATAGGCAGCTTCATGCAACATTAGCCAGTTCGTGCCTAGAACTACTCAAAGTTGGCTAACATTAGACAGCGTATACCAGGCTTACCGGGATGCCGGGCGTACCGTGAAAGCGGGATCGAAGTGCGGGTGCCCAGATACGTACGTTACCTGTACGTAGTGTGTGTAAAACATGGCGGCGCTCTCGGACGCCCTCTTTGAAGTGATTTGGGCGTAGTTGTTGAAAGATTCACTTTGTTCGCAGTAACGAAACTTTAAAGTGGCTTCACTTGCCTTCAGCTAGCTTCGATGACTGCGCATTACAGATAAGTTGGCGTAGTTTTATAGATAGCTTCTCATTTCGAAATTGTCTAGGCCTAACATGCAAGATCGATGTAAACAAATTGGCAACATAAATGTTTTCGCGTTTGGTGCGTGTTTCTTATTTATTTACTTTTATTATTACTTGCAACAATGCTTCGCGTGGTGACACAGTCAGAAAACTTCTATTTCTTTTTCTTTTCACTGTTCTTACTTCTGAACCGTTCGATAGGTGGTGCCAACATCCCAGCTGGCGCACGTAAACCACGTAAACGCTATTCCGCTGAACTCTAAGAAGCTGTCAACTACGAACAGTTTGCTGCACGACAACGCCATTCTCGTAACCTTCGCTATCGCGCTAACGGTAAACTATAACGGTCTATTACGAAATGAAAACTAGTAAGTACCAGAAGACTGTAGTTACCACTTTACCAAGATCAGCCGTAATTATATATATATATATATATATATATATATTATATATATGAAAGTAGATGCGCTTTCACATAACAACTGCTTATTGTGCCGACGTTTCGACGGGAACCCCGTCTTTTTCAAGGCATAATAGTATTTACACATGTTCCGTGTCTTCTTATAGCCTGTCGAGACAGGAGGGAAGGGGTCAAAAGAAAAGTAAAAAAAAGAAAAGAGAGAGAGAAAAAAAAGAAGAACAGCGAAACGGGAGGAGAAACATTAAATAAAATATAGAAAATCTAGGAGATGAAGCAAGATCGACACGGCGTAGTTAGAAAGGGGGCAGCAACTCAACAGAGTCGTCCACAATACCTCCCCCGCACACACTCTTCCCCAAGTGGTTAGTGTGCCGCCGTTGTTGTATTTCACCTTTCCGTGTAGTCATATATATATATATATATATATATATATATATATATATATATATATATATATATAAATATGAAAGTAGATGCGCTTTCACATAACAACTGTTTATTGTGCCGACGTTTCGACAGGAACCCTTTCTGTTTCAAGGCATAATACTATTTACACATGTTCCGTTGCTTTTTATATCCTGTCGAGACAGGAGGGGAGGGGTCAATTGAGAGAGAGAGAGAGAGAGAGAAAGAGAGGAAAAAAAGAAGAAACAGCGAAACGGGAGGACAAACATTAAATAAAATATAGAAAATCTAGGAGAAGAAGCAAGACCGACACGGCGTAATTAGAAAGGGGCAGCATTTCAACAGAGTAGGGCAGAGGTAGATGAGGAATGTCATCATTGTCAACAATACCTCCCCCGCACCCACACTTCCCCAAGTGGGCAGGGAGCCGCCGTTTTTGTATTTCACCTTTCCGTGTAGTCCGCTGGCGGCTCGTTCCTCTTTGAAGTGTATGACAAGTTAATGGGGAGGGCTTAAGCTCTTTAAGTGCATGCTGGTGGCGTCGGGAGAAGCGAAAAAGCCGGTGAATGAGGCACTGCCATCGATATTCATTATATGCATTGGCTCCTTGTCAGTGAAGGAACAGAATGTGCGTTAAAGGATTAACGAAGGAAAAAAAAAAAGAAGAACAGGGGGGGGGGGGGGAGACTGTACCACTCCGGGACAGTCACCACACAGTTGCGGCGCACTGGGAAGATATGCGCGCATGTAGGAAAAAGTTAACGAAACCACCTAGCTGTCAGCTCCTTGTCAGTGAAGGAACAGAATGTGCGTTGAAGCTTGACGAAGAAAAAAAAGAAGGAAAAAAAAGCAAAAAAAGGGGGGGGGGACCGTACGACCTCCGGGACCACTTATCTGTGCGTTCCGGCTGTGCTTGATGAGGCAAATTAGTTCTATGTTGTCAGATGCATAGGCCAAAAGCTTTGTTAGCGGGTAATATTATTGTCGTAATGAAACCGGACTGATTAGAGAGAAGCGTTTGCGCCTTTTAGCGGTCGTAACGCAGAGTGCCTGGGTGTTCATTTATTCCGTATTTTATCGTGTTAAATTTGTAGATAAAATAAGATTCCCGTTGTTGCCGTTCTCTGATTGTTCGAAAGTTGTTTTCTAGCAGTGTAACCCTGATGTCATCAAAGCTGTGGTCTTTTAATGTGCAGTGTTTTGAAAGTGGAAGGCCTGGAAGAGATCGTACATGTGCCCGATGGTTGTTGAATCTAATTCTAAACGGAGTGTCTGTCTGGCCCACGTATTGCTTGTTACATACCCCACATTCCAGGAGGTATATGACATTGTCTGAGTCACAGTCTAGTGCACCTCTTATCCTGTGCTTAAAATCCGAGTGGGTGCTTTTCGCCACTGTCGTTGTCTGCATGTGTTTGCATACCCTGCATCTGCTTTTTCCGCAAGGGTGACACCCAATTTGAGGTTTCACACCTATCTTTGAATTTATTAAATGATCCTTTATATTTTTCGGCCTTCTGTATACAACACAAGGAGGAGAAGTGAAAATTTGGATAGTCGCACGCTCTGTTCCAATATGTTAAAGTGTTTTCTTAGGACCTTGTTTATGTTCGGTGGGTTGCTCGTGAAAGTTAATAGCAAGTTTTTGTTGCGGTGTTGGTCGGCGTTTCTCTGGTGGTTGAGAAGAATCTGGCGGTCCAGATTTTCAGCTTTTTTGATGGCGTCATCGATGATAGCTGGCGGGTATTCTTATTAAGGAGTACTTCGCGCATATGTGTGCTGTTTTTGTGGAAGTCCTCGGTGCGGGAGCAGATTCGTCGAAATCTGTGTGCTTGGGAATAGGGAATGCTGGTCTTGCAATGTCGCGGGTGGCAGCTTTTGAAGTGCAGGTATTGTTGCCTGTCTGTAGGTTTTCTGTATACGTTAGTTACCAACGCACCATCGTCAACTCGAATGAGTACATCAAGAAAGTTTATTTCAGTGTTAGAGTAGGTGTGTGTAAAATAAATGCTGGGGTGTACCTGGTTGAATGCCTGTATGAATTTGAGGAGCTCGTTTTCCGAATGTGTCCAAATTATGAATATATCATCTAGGTACCGTTTATAGAGTAATGGTTTGATATTACAAGATGAAAGAAAATTGGACTCTATGTGGTGCATGAATATGTTGGCGTAGTTTGGGGCCATTCTTGTACCCATTGCCGTACCGCTGATTTGAAGATAGTACTGGTTGTTAAATTCAAAGCTGTTCAAATCGAGTACAAGTCTTGTGAAGATTTCAATTACTTTTTTGCTTGGATAAGCGACAGGGTTGTGTGTGCCATACGATTCAACAAGTGCCCTTACACCATCGTCATGTGGGATATTTGTGTAGAGTGAGCTGACATCCAATGTTACGAGAAATGCACCGTCTGGAATTTTCACGTCTGCTATTTGCCGAAGGAAGTGGTTTGTGTTACGCAAGAAGGACTCATGTGTGGGTGGTATGTCTTTGATTAGAGAATCAATATACTGGAATGGGTTCCGTTAACGTTCCCGTGCCTGATATAATGGGTCTGCCAGGGTTATTCTCTTTATGAATCTTCGGCAGCATGTAAAAACGACCAGGCGCCGAATGTACCGTAATAAGTGCCTTTTTAAGCTTTGAATTAATGGCGCCTTCACGTGTGAGATTCTCTAGGGTTGTTACAATGATTTTTTTGTGCTCCATGGTAGGGTCAAAGTCAAGGTGTTTGTAGAATTGTTTGTTATTTAGTTGTCGCTTGCCTTCCTCGATGTAGTCCGATCTATTCAGAACAACAATCGCGCCTCCTTTGTCTGCTGGTTTGATGACGAGATCTTCGCAGTTGCTCAACGTGAGTAGTGCCTCTTTTTCTCTTTTTGATATGTTATTCATGCTTGGTTTGTGCACTTTGTAAGCATGTATAACATCTTTTTGAACCGCGTCTATATAGAGATCCAGATGTCGATCTCTGTTGGCGTGTGGAGTCCATTGCCGTCCGATTACCCCACGAAAAAGTGCGTTATCTTTTTCGGCTTTATCAAAGAAATATTCCTACAATCGTAAATTTCGTGCGAAGTTGTCTAGGTCTTTTAGGAGCGTGAATTCATCATACCTTCCGTTGCCAGGGCAGAATGTAAGTCCGCGTGATAGTATACTCAATTCTTCTTTGCTAAGTTCTTTGTCGGAAAGGTTAATAACGTTTGGCTCTTTGGGGTGTGGTGGCAAATTTTTTTGAACGTGAGATGATTTGGTATTTTTTCTGTTAGCAGCAGTGGGTATAGCTTGTGACACATTGTCCCGCGCAAGTTTCTTCCTCTTAAGTTTTTCAATTTCCTCCGTTTTTTTGTGCTCAAATACGTCTAGTTCTTTAGTTTCCCACTCCGAAAGAGAAAAGTTATTTCTTAAATACCGCTCCTCGTCTGTCAGTGCGTTTAGAGTCTTTCTACAGTGTTCGATGGTGACCTTCGTTAGCTCCTGTGTGGCGTGATCGAGAATTTCGTTCCACCGTTTCATTTCCCCTTCGGCAAAGTTATGCATCGATGGTGTTAGCGACAAGCGCAGCCCCTTCGGAGCCATACCCGCCAGTACATATTGCTCGAGGCTTTGCACGTGAAGTTCGTGCCGTATTCTTTTGTCAACCACTTTTCTAAATTTAAGAAAATTTGGACCCGTTCTATGGCCTAGTTCATCTGAAACGGACGGAGTTTCCCCCTCGCACAGCCAGTATGTCACTTTGCACAGACGCGGCGAATAGGGCCGCAAGGTGCCCGGAGGTCGTACCTGGTTTGGGTTGGAGCTCCATCCCGTTGTGCCTCCCGTGACGAGCTGGCCTGTAGACGCCTGCTGTTGGCTGCTGGTGGTTGCTGCTTGTTCGTTGATGATGTTGGCTGCTGATTTTTCCTTGCGGGTGGTTTATTCTGGCCACTCGTTGCTGTTGATTTTGGTACAGCTGGCCGTTGTTGTTGGCCCGGATTACCCTTCGTCGCCGTTTCCGGGGTGTGTGTTGTAGGCGTCGACGACAGCCGTGGCAAGCGTGATGGCAGTTGTGCGCTCGGTGAGGGGGGTCCCGACGGGGTATGCTGGCCTGGAGAACGGGCAGCAACTGTTTCTGGGGCTGCTGGGTTCATAATCTTTTCTTTGCCGCTTCGACAGGTGGCATTGGAAGAGTCACGCCGCAGTGCTTGGGAGTAGGATGGCGTCTCCCGAAGCTCGTACGCCCCCGCCTCCGGTTGTGGCGCGTGTTCCAGCCAGTTGTTGATGTATGGCCGCCGTAGGTCGAGGAGCAGGTTGTAGATGTTCCAGGCCAGCAGAGACACTCCAGCGAAGCTCGGGTGCAGACCATCGGCCGCGAGTACGGTCCACGGCGGGAGCGCGTCGATGCGATGGTTCACATAGAAGACGCCCACTCTCTCATGGCACAAACTCCGCAGTCGCAAGTTAAACTCCCGAGCCTCGAAGTTGAACCGCCTCACCGCACGCCAGTTGTGTCGGCGGAGTCGTTGGTATTATATATATATATATATATATATATATATATATATATATATATATATATATATATATATATATATATATATATATATATATATATATATATATATATATATATATATAATACAGAAACAAACACTAGCCCACAGTGAAACAACGTGACCTATCATATAGCTAGCCGTAACCATCATACGCAAGCATCAGCCATTATTTTCCGTCCTAACACTAGTAGCGGTATACAACACTGGTCAACATTACCAAGAACTAGCTACAATTAACTGAAAGGTAACACTAAGACACTTCGTGGTACCAGCCTACGTAAACAAGCTAACCACAACTGGCAAAACTAAACGTTCTCACAGCTATTTCACAGTTATTAAACACTAGGCGCATGTCTTAGCCAACTCACTAGTGACCAAACGGAGAAACGGCAAGAACAGACATGGATAGTTTCAAAGCAAGAGCATTAAGAAAGAAAGTTTAAATCGGCAGCATTGGCCTGACGAATGCAGAATACAAAAAAAATACCAGAGCAACAGCTGGAATTGGAAACTAAATATTAGGCGTGGCAATCAGGTATTCTACCACGTAGTGACACCAGGTATCCGCGTTGTTTTGGAAAAATATGGTATTTAGACGTAGTGCACCTTTGCGCAAGTGTAAACAACTAGCTTATATAAAACGTATGCGAGTGTTCGACACATGCCGGTGCGTAAAACATTTGTGCATACATTTAGCGTCATACAGTAACGTGTCGATGCTTTTTCATCCTTCGAATAACGTCTATTCGCAAGGTATGAGGAACCTGCCAATTTTTTTTAATTGCAACTTAGTGAGGTAAGCCTATCATTGTTTCATAAGCTTGATTCATCACATGTTCCCTGTATATATGTAATCTTTTAATCATTAGACAATAATTTCGTGAGCCTACAAGCGTCCTATCTTTCACTCAACTTCGTCTGTGTGCATTACTGCAGTTGAGAAACCTTTACTATGAAAGTAAATGTAATCTTTCAATATTATTTGCTAGAAAGTGTAGTGGTAATCAATAAGAATGCTAAAAGTTTGCACGCCGTTTGAGCTTCCCCTTCAAGAGCAGAACGTGATAGTGTGTTCGAGCTCTGTGAGCATCGTCCTCTCAATTACCCTCACTTCGGTTATCGATGTGTGCTGCCACCGTGCCGCAGGGAAACGAACGACAGTGTGCATGACATTGGCTGTTTCCAACTATACCAAGGCATACGCCCTGAAATTACAGTGAAATGTCAACTGCGCATCCTGGAACCTTCGCAGCTGCTGCAGTCTAGCTTCACCTTTCTTTGATGTTTTTCGCGCCTGATGATGAGCAATATATCTGATCGCTTTGTAATGCCTGTGCCGTTAAAGCGTTAACTGTTTGCGCAAGTTTAGACTCCTCGCCTGGTTGTACGTTTCCCCCACGTAATATTACATGAATTACCGATACGCCTTCCTTTACTTTACATTCATATACTGTGTTTCTTTTTTCGTTGTAGCGGCTCTGTTAAAAACACCTACTTTCCACACACAAAGCCTTGATTCTATTTTTATACAAAACAAAGACTTTTATCTTATTCGCATCTTCCTCAATTTTCGACTAACGAACAAGATGATTGTGCGCTTTAGGCAATGGTGCCAATGTGACATTTTCAGCGAAGCGAGTTTTTGCCCCGTCGCGTTAACATAGTTATTCACAACAACTGGTGCGCTGCCCTGCTATAACCTATTTTATATAAGCGTGAAGGGTCTCAGCCAGACAAGTGTTAAAGCATGTGCGTATTTGTCATCGTGGTTAGGGGCAATGCAATCACACATTGCACCTTTCGTTACCTTTAGATGTCTGCCCTTTTTTTTTCCAAAACATCATTTTATAGCGGACCTAACAGTAGTACGCTAATCATCTTCGTACAGGCAACGCACAACATGTTTATTCCAACGTACAGGAAATGAGAAAGGTTAATTTTGTTTCCTTTTTTCTTTTTGAGCGTGAGGGAGAGGGAGGAAGGGATTAGCCAGCCTTTTATTTTTGATATACTATTAAGACCCTGGATATTCGGTCGCAGGTGCGAACGTTGTTCAAACATGGTAATGTCTCGAATAGTTTAAAAAAAAGAAAAATATTCATGGTGTGAGGTAAACGCAATCGGAAGACATGGTGTCTTCCAAGGTTTTCTAGCCGTGGCCTCTGAAAAAGCACTGCATGCGTCCTGAGAAAATGTTCTAAAACTGACTAACAATTAAAGGCCTTGTCATAAATGAAGCCAAGAAAATTGGCAGATTCCATGTACAGTGGGAATCGATGATATGCGAGGCACGAATGAGAAATGTTGATATGTCACTTTCATATCAGCACAATGTTACAAGGTGGAGGTAAATGATGCCGTACATAACTCCCGTGTCATGATTATTATGTTTGGATGTGTCGTTTACCTTCGTCCTCTATTCACTTCCCGTGATACTAAATATAGTATATGTGGAGCTAGCAAAACGGCCGCGAACACGCTACGAGTGTGGTATGTTGTCATGTTCCTACATGACACGCGTGTCAGAATTATCATGTTTGCACCAGACATATATATCGTGATTCGTTGGTGTCACGCATAGAGTTTGATACAATAATACCTAGAGGGGAATCTAGCCCTAGTGTCTATGCTGGCTCCTTCAGCGTCATTTGTACCCCCATGCGAATCGTGGGAAGTACAGGCTTCGTATCCGCTTCGGATGGATTACGCCTTTGAGATTCGCGACGCTTCTTTTCATAGTGCAAAAGAAAGTGATAACAACTTAAGTTTATTTGAAACTCGCTTCAATTGTATGTACGCGAACTTTATTGCAAAAAGTTTTTGTGACCAGGCGACAAAAGTGAAACCTGGGCGAATTCCATCATCAGTGTATGCATCACTTTGCCATTGCGTTTCAAATTTGGCATCAAGATTTAATGAATTTTTTTACGACACTTAAAAACAAACGTGCTTGTTTTTCTCTCAAAAGTACGCATTGTCTATTTTTTATTTATTTGCAATACTGCCAGTCTCTACTGAGACAATAGCAGGCGGGAATTCAGTACAGACGATATGATTTCTCATCATAGTAAAAAAACTGTGGTATAGAACATAAAACAACATCAACCTGGCACTTTGTACATTAGCGATATTTACACAACATAATAAACAAAATACAATTGCATACAAAAATGGCAAGTTGAACAATAAGGCCGCTTACATGGCTGTTTACAGAACATGTAGGTAGTACATACTGAATTCATTACCATTGTCACTGGGTATTTAAAGAGTCTAAGAATTGTATTCAATTTCTAACTCAAACTGAGACAGTGACTCAGTTTTGGTGATGTGTGGGGCCAACATGTTCCATTCGCAAATAGCAACCGGAAAAAAGGAATATTTAAACACATCAGTGTTGCATTTGTAGTGTACTAATGCGTGTGTATGATTGTGTCTTGTGGCTCAGGTTTGTGAATAAGACACGTAATTTGAAATGTCTATTTTAAAATAATTGTGCAGGAGTTGATAAAAAAGTTTTAGACGTGCCTGTTTTGGTCGTACTTCTAGCGTAGGAAGTTCAGAAAGAGTTAGCAGACTAGTGGGTGAGTGTTCACGTTTATATTTGTTGGGGATGAATCTTATGGCTTTCCTCTGTACTGCTTCAATTTTCTTTATGCTTGTGCGGGTGTGAGGAAACCACACTGCACTTTCGTATTCGAGGATAGGCCTGACGAATGTTTTGTAGGCTAGGTAGGTGCTTTGTTGGCAAAGTTGCCATTTGAAGTGATCTGCGAAGAAAAAATAATTTTTGCATGGCAGTTGAAGTAATGTTTCTAATGTGCTCGTGCCACCTTAAGTCAGACGTAATTGTTAAGCCTAGGTATTTATGTTTGTGTACTCTGCTCAGAGCAGTGCCATTTATAGTGTAGCAAAAGTTTGATGGCTCTCTCTTCCTCGTTATCGTCATAAAAGGTGATTTTTTTTTACATTGATTGTCATCTGCCGGTTTGAACACCATTCAGAAATAGCAGAGAGTGATTTGTTTCTATATAAATGATATTTCTATATAAATGATACAGTCATCCATGAAAACTTTATTTTGCAGTCTATATTAGTAGATATCTTATTGATATACACGGGTGATTCCACGAGAGATCGACACGGGTCCAAAAGTTGATACTTTAGATTTCATTGAGTATATTATATTTCGTGTACCTCTAACCAGGTAGCCCGAAAGCCAACTTCGTTTTATTATTAACGGCATAACTTACGAGAAAAAAATATCAAAATTCACCAACACGGAGGCACCAACTTCGTCACCTGTCAGTTTCGAAAATTGCAGATGCTATAAAAGGACAAATATTTTTGTTTCAAGGAAGATATTTTTTACCTGAATTGCATGTCTAATGAAGAACGATTTCATTTGGTTTCAAGTTTGTAGACCTTAAGAAAATAGCTTTTAAAATGTCTAATTTTGCGACAGTTTAAAATAGGTTACGTATTCCCCCTTTTGTTTCTCCGAAAGTAATGCAAGCAGCGTTTTCAAACTTGACACGTTTTAAGGATATAGTGTGTTCATTAGGTAGATAAATTATTGCTGCCGTAGGACAAATGTAAATTTTTATATATTGCCTCAAAGTTCTCATATAGGCAAAAGTGTACTCCACTGAAATTTGAATAATAAAAAAACCCATCCTCAATTTTTCTTAAAATCTCGTAAATAGACAACCGAAAGCCATCATACAGTAATATAGAAAAACATGTTGCATTATTTTGTTTTTAGCGACAATATTCGTGGTACAAATCAGAGCTTTTCGAGAATGCTCTGATAAGTTGAGAAATCTAGAAATCGGAACGGAAAAGCGGCAATAAGCTTCAAACGTGAGTAAACGTGCCTGCATTTTGTGAAGACAGGCTGTTTTAGCACTGTGACAAATACGTACCCATGAAGGCGCATTTATGCTCCTGATAACACAGCTCTAATGGAGGAAATCTTGCAACTCAGTTGCAAAACATCTGTCTATATTTGCAGATAAACTCAAACATGCAAATGTTCCAACGCAAGTGTTAGGTCTCGCTAGAAAAAGCATAAGCGCTTGAAGTACCCTCACTGCTATTTTGGTGGTGACTGCGTGAAACAAGAGATGCGCTCAAAATGGCTGCATCTTTTGCAGATCACATTTAGCAGTACGTCACGCTAACAAAACACGACCACGATGAGTGCCCTCAGATGTGCTTAACGAAACATGCCAAGAACATATGCCTAGAACACGTGGCAACAATTTCCACTGGCTCTTCTTAAACTGACGGAATGTTTCTAGCTCGTCTGCATTTGCACACAGCAGTTTGACATTCTTGAGCTTCGCGCTCATTTGCGCCACCATTTGGGATGCTGACATAATCACAGCTGAGCTTGCCGCTCTGAGGTTGTAGAGCGTAGTGTGACGCTTTAGTAGGCCACCAATGCCGTCACAAGAGTTCTTGTCATGTCCTGTGGCCGAAAAAATCTACTTTGTTGATATATGATCTTTCTGACATAACTCGAACAACTGGTACTTGTTTTGAAGTGACTGCATGCACCATCAGAAACATAAGTAACATGCGTGTCAGGCTTAAGTTGTTCCTTCATATAGTTGTGGATTATTTGTAGAGCAAAACAGGCATGTGCAGCATCATGGTATGTGTCATCACTGATGACGGCAAAACTTTGAATTGATTGCTTCCTTGTGACGACACACGTGAATATAGACACCTGTCTTTTGTGCCAGGGATACGACTGTACCTCATTCGGTAAAATGGTTGTCCGATTTTCGGCGAAATCAAAGTGAAAAATGCAAGAATCTTTTTCTTGGTTCTCTTTCGCCTGGCGTATTGCTGATTCTGAAATGTATCTTATGTAATCATAGGTAATCCACTTCACGAACCATAGACTTAGCTCTCGCAGAAAAGCACTTGCCTTGGCTTTTTTTTTTTTACTAGATCGCCATTTTCCCATACTGCATAGGCTACCTCAATATCTTCAGGGATTTTTATCATGTGGCTGTCAGAGCGTCCTCCTTAGCCCAATAGTCACAGTGACCTAAAAAACAATCACTTGTAGGGGAGCTGCAAAGACATAGTTCTTTCAAGAAGTCCGCCGTGTAGGCACCATCGGTGACGTCTTCTAGGGCTGAAACACACTCCGTGGCATTAGCACAGTATATACAAAGGCACACTTCTTGGTGTGGTGCAAGAATAAGCCACTTCAGCCTCAGTGAATAAAACTTTGAGAGCCCAATAGACGTGTTCGGATCAGCTTCTCTAAAGAAACGGTAAGCCTCTCTTACCGAACGGGTCATAAACCTTTTCGAAACAAACTCCTTTTTTCCGTCAATGATAACAGATACTACATCTTTTTTGTTGGGACTCTGCCGAGAGCAGCTATACTCATCTTTGGAGTAGTAAGCAATAGCTGCCTGGACGTTCATTGGGTTCAGCCGTGTCCTTTTTACCGCATTTGGTGCTAACCATATCCCGTGTTTTGCGCGCCAGCGTCGGGATCTGTATATTATGTAAGCTGACAAGTTCGGTATAAGCGCTTGGAGTTTTCGGCGCTCTATATCGCTCGGCAACAGTGTCAACAAACGCATGCGCTCTTGATACAAAGAACACGCTTCATAGGCTTGCTTGAAGTTCTTGAACCACTGTGCACACACACTGCATTTTAGATCTGATGGTTGAAAGTGGCGGTTACACACGTTACGGTGGCATTTCACGGTCACTCTAGAATTGCTGCTAAGTTGTCTTGGCTCTGCATGAACTTTGCTATTTTGCGCATCCAGCTTCTCCAGTCGCATATGTGACAATTCTTCAGGCGTGTTCACGCACCGCTCTTGACTTCTGTCTTTTTCTTCTTTTAGCAAAAACTCATCAGCTGTTTCAGCTGAGAAGCCATTAGACGAAGACAGCATCTCTCTGAGGCGTCTGAAGCAGTTCTGGCAGACGTGGTCGTTGTTATGTGCATGGCAGGCAGCTTTCGGCAAAAGCTTCTGGAGGGCAAACAGGCCGATGTCTCCAACCTTGCGGAAGTTTCTTTGATAAGGTATTTTCTTTTTATGCAACATGAGGTAATCTGAACAAAAAACTCTATCCCGGCTGAAGTGGTCAGCCATCGCGACGCTCCTTGAGGCTCAAATTATTGGCAATGCATCTATGCGTGAAACCTGCAGCTCTATCTGTCGTCTGTTCCTATGTCTCTCACCTTTATTGAGAGCAGACGTAAAACAGCGTGTGCAAGTATCCACAGTGTGAATGCAAAACTTGAAGTATAGTACTTTAAAATGAATTTCACAATATTTTTGTCGATAAAATTACGGAGGCGTAATCTTTGTCCCTATTTTGAACCATATGATCTAAAGCATTGCCTCTGAAATGCGGCTCACAGCAATTCATTTGTACAGCAGACGACGGATGACAACTTGCCCTAAAGCGTGTTCTTCAGTCTAATGCGGCAATCTTCGTGCCCCAAATGATAAAAATTTGTTATGAATCGTTTATGAACTCATTCAACATTCAATTCTCTGTGCTCTACGTATAAAAGTGAATTCAGATACTGTAGAATACCGTGTTCAAAATAGTTACTCCTATCTGCTAAAGCAGCCTTTCTTCACCAAATGCGGTCACGTTTACTCACGTTTGAAGCTTATTGCCGCTTTTCCGTTCCGATTTCTAGATTTCTCAACTTATCAGCGCATTCTCGAAAAGCTCTGATTTGTACCACGAATATTGTCGCTAAAAACAAAATAATGCAACATGTTTTTCTATATTACTGTATGATGGCCTTCGGTTGTCTATTTACGAGATTTTAAGAAAAATTGAAGATGGCGTTTTTTTATTATTTCACTGTAGTACACTTTTGCAAATATGAGAATTTTGAGGCAATATTTAAAAATTTACATTTGCCCTACGGCAGCAATAATTTATCTACCTAATGAACATACTATATCCTTAAAACGTATCAAGCTTGAAAACGCTGCTTGCATTACTTTCGGAGAAAAAAAAACTGGGAATACGTAACCTGATTTCAAACTGTCGCAACATTAGACATTTTTAAAAGCTATTTTGTTAAGGTGTACAAACTTGAAACCGTATGAATTCATTCTTCATTAGACATGCGTTTCAGGTAAAAAATATCTTCTTTGAAACAAAACTATTTGTCTTTTTATAGCATCTGCAATTTTCGAAAATGACAGGTGACGAAATTGGTGCCTCCGTGTTGGTGAAGATTGATATTTTTTTCTCGTAAGTTATGCCGTTAATGATAAAATGAAGTTGACTTTCGGGCTACCTCGTGAGAGGTGCACGAAATATAATATACTCAATGCAATCTAAAGTATAAACTTTTGGACCCGTCTCGATCTCTCGTGGAATCACCCACACGAGAAATAACAAGGGCCCGAGCACGGAACCCTGGGGCACTCCTAACGTAACCACTACAATATTTGATGCAATGTTTTCGACAACAACAAACTGAGACCTATTAGACAAAAAACTCACGCACCCAAGCAACAATTTCTGCATCTCTGATAATGTTTTGTAGTTTAGCGATTACCTTGGTGTGACAAACGGAACTAAACGCTTTTGAAAAGCTAAGTAAGATTATGTCCGTTTGGCTGTGATTGTCAATACCTAGCGCAAGATTGCATATGACTTCTGTCAGCTGCGTCGTGGTCGATAAACCCCTACGAAATCCATGCTGGTTGGGAGACAGGATGCCCTCGTTTTCGAAAACCATTGTTTAGTTTTTTAAGACTATATGCTCGAGTAGTTTGCATATCATGCTCTTTAAAGATATCGGTCTGAAATTGGATTCACTGAATTTATTTCCCAATTTATAAATTGGAATAATTTTCTCTATTTTCTAATCTTCTGGTAGTCTTGATGTTAAAAGTGATTTACGGAAAATACTGCCGAGATATCTGCTACACCATTCTGCGTACCTTTTTCATTGGTTAGGTATTTTATCCGGACCACAAGCTTTCTTAGTATCTAGAGCAAGCAGAAGATTAAGAGCACCAGTGTCTGTAATAACGAGAGGGTCCATCACAGACACCGCGCGTGGAACCGATCCCGGCATGACGTCATTATCTCTTGTAAAAACTGAATGAAAGAACTAGTTATATTTGTTGGCTTCATAAATTTTTTCAAGTGACGATAGTTTAGTGGTGAGCGTGTTCTTTCGGCGACACTGGTTCAAACATTTTTGCGGATTACTTTTGAGAAAGCTAGGGAGTACAGTATTGAAATAGTGTTGTTTGGCTTCCTTGGATTTTCATTTAAAGTTTTGTTTTTTTTTGCAGCAAGCGCAAGTCTGGCGGTGCTAAATAAGTCATTTGCGGCAGCCTTCTTAACTTCCCGTAATCTTTTCGGTTGGCGCTTTGCGTTTATTACTTCACGAGAAATCCGTGGGTTATTTTTTAATGTCTTTTTCAGTTTGACGGGAATAAAATTTGTTTTACAGTGTGACACTATGCCTTTAAAGCGCGACCAGACAGCATTTACATCAGTGAAAGGATCTGAGGCCAGTGCCAAAACCTCTTGGTCTTGTCTTGTCTTGTCTCCTAGGAGATCTTGGCTCATACCCACATGGGGGATTGGCCACACTGTACCTCAAAATAGATCATTTTTTACAACGCTTGCTAAAAAAATAAATAAAGAGAAATTAGATAGGAACAATAATAATGTTCTTTTGAAAAAACATGAAAAATTGCAGAAGAATGCGATAAACCAGAATATATAAAACAAATTAACAAGAATGAGGAAGGGGGAGAAAGAATTGGATATATATGGCAGTACCACTAGCAGCGTATCCTTCCGGTTGCCTCCAAGCGATAATAAGGTGGATGTATTGACTGGCAATCCGAGCATACCAATCGGTCTTTCAAGAATTATTCGGCGCAGTGAGGCGAAGTGGCGGCATGTGAGAAGAAAGTGATCTATTGTTTCCGGTTCATTGCAAACTACACATAGGTTAGTTAATGAAAATCCTGATTTGTTGAGATAAAAATTTAACAGAGGAACTCTACAGCGAAAGCTTGTGAGGGTCACCTCACATTGACGGGAAAGGCATTTTGCGGTGTTCCATGTGAATTGCAAGTGCCGAAAGTCTTCAGATTGTAGAAGCGACATTTCGTTGATTTTTAAGATTAACAGGCGTTTGAATCGTTCGGCAGTAATAAAAGGAAACTGTGGAGCTACTAGCACCACCGGGAAATTTAAAGATGCCGAAGCGAGCGAATCAGCAATTTCATTTAGTTCAATTCCAGCATGCCTGGGTACCCAAATAAACCGAACTTTTTATAGGCTATGCGGTACGAGAGACCAAAATATCCTGAGAAGAGGAGACTTCTTTGCGGACGTTAGATGGGTACATACAGACAAAGCATCCGAAATAACAATAGCTTTTGATTGCTGATAATTTAGTTTTCGAAGAGCCAATGTAATAGCCAGGAATTCTGTGAGATAAATTGGTGTGAAGTCAGGCAATCGGAGCGCAAAAGACCAATTAAGCTGATGAGAAAAAATACCTACTCCAGCCTTCTGAAGATTTTGCGTTGCGTCCGTCGAAATTACTACGTATTTAGGAAAATGACTGAGATGGTCTTAAAAGAGGACCTCCAGAACATGCTTTGAAAGTAACTTGGCATTTTTCGGAAAAATATCATCGAAAATTAAGTCAACTGGCACCGAGAATTGGGTTTGGGGAGTTAAATGCCGGAGGGAAACGTGAAAATTTGGTCTTCATTAGCTAGATATGTTTGTATGTGTTCGTCGTCATCTTTATCGAAATTGATTGTGGTTTGGGCAGCAGTTCGCACTGATATTTTATAACCTAGAGGTAAAATACAACACAGTAGGGAAATAACCTAGGGAAATAACAACACAGTATTACGTGAGAAACACCTATCGTTTCGTCTTCTGCGACGCTATAGGTGCGCCTGTTCAAGTGGCCTGCTCCCAACGCACCTCTGGTTTTGTGGTGAAGTCGAGTCAGTAAAGCGTGACGGAGCGTCTACTTAGCTTTGTCATCGCTTTGTAGTCGAGCTAAAACGAGTATAGGCAAGACGCGCTCGTGAAAAACATGAACGCGAGGCAATATCCTGCACTGACACGAGACGCTACATGTATGTGTAGCGGTGAATGGCCGACGCTTCGTTTAAACTGTCAAACACGAATCGAAAAGCTCCAACGTCGTAGCAGATCAGAAGATCTAGTGGTCATCAGCCTCTTCGAGAAACAAAGGCACTGCGTCAGCCTGTTTCACCGCACCCAACTACCCGCGCTCCGCGAAGAACAGAACTGAAACTGTAGAATAAGGTTGTTGTTGTTGTTGTTGTTGTTTCCCTGTGCAAATGGCTCGTACCCAAAGAAGGTGATTGGCCGATTATAAGGTGAATTTGCCCTAAACTTTCAGCAATGCGTCATTCCTACAATTTTTTGTAAGTTAATTTTGATTTGAAATACCGCTATCAAGTTTGCAGAAAAAAAAGAAGAAAAAATAGTGAGACAGTAATTCAGCAAGAAAATCGTTTAGTCGCCGTGATGTATTCTTGAACGGCGAATAAAACATCCCTGTGGCTGAAACCCAGTGTAGAGGCTCCAAATGAAAGAAGATCAGGTTGTGATAGTTGCAAGCCCAGTCTTTGAAGAGGTGGTGCTAGTATGCTTTGCCTGAATAAATCGAAACGGCGACAATGTAATAAAAAGTGACTGATCGTTTCCTCTTGATTACAGTCAATGCACATAGGGGAATTCAATATGCCTGATCTATGCAAGTAAAAATTGAGGGAGGTAACGCGGCAACGAAATTTCGTGATGACAACTTCTATCATCCTTGAATTAGTCAGTTCACTGCGCCAGGGAAATAACAAGTGTTTGCACTCTGGAGGGGAGACCACCAGGTGGCGCCGAGGAGTGCACACGCGTTCACATCGGCTCCGTCAATCATCGTACCTAGCAGCGGTTAAAATCATGTGACTACCATTGAAACTACGGGAATTGTGCAGGAAGACGTCAGGTACACGCTGACACCACCTTCTTGGACAAGCGATCCCGGTTTCCTCTGGGAAGTGAAGACCTTCGGCAGAGCATGCCAACCCGCCACGCTAAGCCTCGCGGCGAAGCGGAACGCGGAGTCCTGGCAGCCAGCTCTCGGCCGACGCGTTGCGCTGCACCTTCCCGAACCCCAACGGACAACGACCCGGAACTAGCCCAGGCACTTATGGACATGGATGACCAAGACATCGAAACCCAAGTGAGCTCTGCGGTGGACGCCAACGAAGATTTCCTTTCACCTGACGAGGTGCTACAAGGGGAATCTACTAGCGACACCGAGAACAAGGAAAAAGATTGCCCGCAGCTTCCCTCGGGGGAACACTGAGGAGGATGCGGAGCATATAATTGGTTAACGGGGTGTTAAAGTGCGACTTACTTGGGTCGATGGCTAAATTGGTTAACGTGGTTGTGAAATGGGGTGTTAAATTGCGACTTACTTGGGTCGATGGCTAAATTGGTTAACGTGGTTGTAGGAGGGGGTGTTAAATGAGTGAACACGTACACACGTATGCGAAAGGGCGGCGCTGGTCGAAGGGACGTCGATCATTGTGGTTGTGGATTCGTTGGAATTCATTTCACCGCGACCTTGGACGTCGACGCGCCGTACAAACCAACCGACGAGCGGCAACTGAGCGAGCGAGCGCCGACCTTGAGTATATATACAGCGCGACGGCGCATGCACTGTCAGCTGTTGAATGTTCTCGAAGCGCGACGGCGCATGCGCGTCCACTGGAGAATCAGGAGAATTGTAGAATGTTCTCGAAGGGGAGAAGCGCGCGCGGCACAGATGGTGGGTGACGGTGCATGCGCGCGTCAGCTGTTGAATGTTCGACAAGGGGAGAAGCGCAACGGCGCATGCGCGCGCGTCAGCTGCCGATGTTCTCGAAGCGCGACGGCGCATGCGCGCGCGTCAGCTGCCGATGTTCTCGAAGCGTGACGGCGCATGCGCGCTACATTATACAGCTAGCGAATGTTCGTGAAGAGGAGAAGCGCACGCGGTGTGTAGAGGAGGAAGGGTGCACAGATGGTGGAGGAGTGAAGCGCGCGCGGTGTGTAGAGGAGGAAGGGATGCACAGATGGTGGAAGAAGAAGGAGGAAGCTTGCGGACGGCGCCGCACTACAAGCCTCGAGTATTAGATGCTCCGCATCTAAAAGACTCTGCGGAGGAACGCGACGACGAAGCCAAGAATGGTCAGTGGCAGGTAGCTATGTCATTGCGACAGCGAAAACGCATCAGGAAACAAGAACGCGCCGCGAGTGATGACAGCGTTGCTCGAGGCGAAACTGAGAGCAACAGCTCCGGCGCTAGAACGCTTGCAGAAGAGCAACGCGGAAGAGCATCTGAAAGGGGCCGGCGACGAACGCGCGCGGCGCCGCTGCCCAAAAACGATATGAAGATTATCATGCGGCCCAGACCAGGGTTAGTTGTGAAGGAACTGAAAGCATACCAGGTTGCGCGAGCGATAGAACATGCGAGCGGTGACCCGGAGGCCTGTAACAGCCACAAATTTCTGCTTCGCCTTCGCAACGGATCAAACATAATTATTGCAAGCACTCCGTACGAAGATGTAGCAGAAAGGATCTTGAAGATAAAGACACTGGAGCTCAATGGCACCAACTATCCCGTGAACACCTACATATCCACTCCTGCTGGATACCTGAAAGGAGTGGTACACGGATTAGAACGCGAAACGCCAGAAGCTGAACTCCTGAGCCATCTCCGAGTGCGCACTCAAGGAGTGACAATTGTTCAAGCCCGCATGCTCGGACAGTCACAAACTGCAGTGATCACGTTCGATGGACCAATACTGCCGCGCTTCGTGTATTATTACGGTGGCGAAATGCCGTGCGTGCCTTATCAACCCACACGGCAGTACTGTAAACTCTGCAAGAGGCAGGGACATATGACGGATGTTTGTCCCACACCAATGACAAAGGCGTGCAGTAACTGTCGCCTAAGAGACCCACCTGAGGACCACACTTGCGATCCGGAATGTGCCCTGTGCGGCGGACGCCATCCCACGGCGGCATCGGAGTGCACCAAGAAACTGAAACGCGTCCCTCAAAAGGGCCGGTCGCTGCTGTCGCACCAACACAGCACACCAAAAACCACTGGCATACTCAAGAGACGCTGGTTCAGCACGGACCGCGAGGACTCTGCACCGCCAAGCAGGGCCCGTTCCAGTTCCCGATCCAGATCTCGATCTACATCCCGATCCAGGTCCGGCTCTCGAGACTGCTCCAACTCCAGGAATGGTGGCCACAAGCAGGCCCAAGCAAAGCAACAACAGCACAAGGGCAAGAAGGCGCAGAAAAAGGAAGCGAAGAACCAGGTGAGCTGGGCAGCAAAATCCTCCCAACACTCACACCAAACACCACAACTCACGCGCTTAGAACGTGAGTTAGAGATAATGCGGGTGAGAATAGGTGACCTAGAACGCGAAAATAGGGAACTAAAAAAGCAACAAACACAGCACCCGCAACAAAACTCTATACCCACCCAGAGTGGCCAGAAATCGCAGACGCAACCGAATGCAGGAGGTGACTCAATGATTACGTCGTCGATGCTGAAAGAAACATTAAAGGAAGTTATACCGACAGTTATAGAGCAAGTAATGATAAATGTAGATAGAAAGCTCGAGATTCTGGACAAGAAAATCCAGGCACAACTCGTCGAATTCACGAAAGCCTTGCGAAAGCATGCCACATGCATCAACATAAGAGAAAAAGCTGAGAAAATTTACAACAGGCCCGGATTGTCGGCCATGAACCAAAAGACGCATAATGGCTAATCATCAAACGCAGCGGTCAGAAAAGTGTGAAATATGGCAGTGGAACTGCCGTGGTTTCCGGCGGAAAAGAGGGCAACTGTTGCAGCTCGTGGCGTCGCAACAAAAGCCACCTGCTGTCATAGCAGTCCAGGAAGCCGGAACACAACCAAAATTACGGGGCTACGAAACTTATAGTACCGGGGACGCAGAATGGAAAGTTGCTACATTAGTCGATAACTCAATTACAGCAATATGTCATCAGCCCATTGAAGAGGCGGATATCCCGCATATCATAACAGAAATAACCTACAAAGGAAGCCATGGAAAGAGCGCCTTCATACTTAATATCTATAGTCCCCCAAGACAAAAGAGAGAAACGTTCGACAAGCTCTTTCAAGAGACAGCAAAACTGGCGAAAGGGAATCCATTAATCATAGTTGGGGCCGATGATCAACTAGCATATAGAAACATATAGCATATAGCATATAGAACAAAGCATATAGAAAAGCCAGGCATGCAAGCTGGGGATATAAGATGCAAGACACCAAAGGCAAGAATATCGCAAGACAAATAGAGAAACTGGAAATGACTCTGTTAACTAACCCTGCAATACCAACGAGGATAGGCAACAGCGTATCCATGGACACAAGTCCGGACTTGACAATAGTACAAAACTACCACAGCGTGGACTGGTACAACACCCTTGAAAACCTGGGCAGTGATCATTACATACTAAGCACCACAATCCGCACCGGCCGAATCCGCAAACACATCGGCACAGCCAAAATTACAGACTGGCACGCATATAGAAAAGCGCTAAAAGCGCACGTGACCGCCATAGACGACTTGGACGAGTGGTGCAAAGCAATTCGAAATGAAAAGCAAATGTACACCAAAACTGTCGCCAGAACAGATGATCCCCCTGAAGTAGACGCTCACCTTCTCCACCTGTGGGAAGCAAGAAGAAACCTCACTAAAAGATGGAAAAGGCAAAAGCGAAATAAGAAACTCAAAGCGAAAATTGAAGAAATAACGCAGCAAGCCGAACAGTACGCTAATCAACTCGCGACAGCCAACTGGGAACATTTTTGCGATTCACTAAATGGAACCCTAGGAACAGCAAAGACATGGAATATCCTAAGAGCCATGATTGACCCTCGAAAAACTAAACGCGAAGGACAAAAATCTCTAGAAAGATTATTGCACACATATCCAGGCACAAGAGATGACCTGCTTCAAGACATCTATATTAAGTGTTTCGGCGCCCGAGCCATCACAGCCCCTTACCAGGCTAAATACACTGGGCTCCCAAACTCAGAACTGCATGCACCTTTCACGCATGCCGAGGTCAGAGCGGCAATCGTCAGCATGAAACGCAACACAGCGCCTGGGGCGGACCAAGTCACCAATGCCATGATTCGCAACATGAATGACGAAGCCATAACAGCGCTTTTAAACTTCATTAACGAACACTCGGTGAATGGCACTATACCACAGCAATTGAAGCATGCTGTAATAATTATGATACCCAAACCAGGAAAGAAATTGGCAATAGGAAACCTCAGGCCAATCTCTCTTACCTCGTACTTAGGCAAAGTGTTTGAGAGATTAATAAATGCCAGACTTCAACGGCACCTTGAACAAAATAACTTGTTGCCAAACACCATGTTTGGTTCCCGCTCGAACCTTTCGACACAGGACATCCTTCTGCTTTTAAAGGAGGAAGTACTAACAAATGTTCCAAAAGCAGGAGAAAACATTGTCATGGCCATCGACATAAAAGGCGCTTTTGACAACGTAAGCCATAAGGCCATATTAGATGGGCTAGCAGCGACAAACTGCGGTCAAAGGACGTACAAATATGTACAGAACTTCCTAACTAAAAGAACCGCTGTTATCATATTAGGAGAACTCGAATCCAATGTTTTCCACCCACCGAGCAAAGGCACACCACAAGGCGCTGTGATCTCGCCTACGCTTTTCAACATAGCCATGATTGGTCTAGCCAAAAAACTGGAAAGTATTCCCGACATCCGACACTCCTTCTATGCGGATGACATCACTGTATGGACAACCAAGGGTAGCTTGGCGGAAAAAAAAGAGCGGCTTCAACTGGCAGCTAAAACCATCGAAGATTACACTAAACAAAGGGGGCTTCAGTGCTCAGCAGACAAATCGGAACTCATTCGGTTCTCCAAGAGTAAAAAACAAAGGACAGACCCGAGCCTCCGCCTTGAGGTCAAGCTAGACGGCAATAATATACCAGAGAAAACAACTGTTCGGATCTTAGGGATGTGGTTACAGTCCAATCAGCGATGTCTCCACACACTGAATATGCTTAAACGAACAGCTCAACAAATTGTGCTGGACAATCGTGCAACGAACGATCGTGCTGGACTGAAAGAACAAGACGTGCTTCGTTTGGTAAAGAGCTTAGTCATCAGCAGACTAACATACTCGCTACCCTACCACAACATGAATAGAGAGGAGAAAGAAAAAGCAGACAAAATAATAAGGATGGCGTATAAAGCGGCTCTGCGACTACCACGAAGCACTTCAACTGCGAAGCTATTAGCGCTCGAACTTCACAATACATTTGATGAGTTGGTTGAGGCACAAGTAACCACCCAGATTAACCGCCTGCTACAGACGCCAACCGGCAGAAAGCTTCTTCAGAGGATCGGCCTCGGTGAACAAGTACAGGCACATGGAAGAGCTAAGGAATTGTCGTGCTCAGTCAGAGCCTGGTACAAAATATGCCCCCTACCAAAGAACATGGACCCAGTTTTACATGCTGGAAGACGTAAAGCAAGAGCCGTTTACATAGATAAACAGACAAAATATCTGAATACGGCGAGATTTACTGACGCTGCACCATATCAGGCAAATGCAAAGAACATGGTGGCCGTGGTCACAGACCGAAAAGGAAACGTCACAAGTTGTGCCTCCATAGCCCAAGCCTCTATCACAGAAGCGGAGGAGATAGCGATCGCGCTGGCAATCAAGGAGGGCAGGGAGCGAAAAGCCCCAATGACAATAATCACAGACTCGAAGGCTGCATGTAGAAATTACGAAAAAGGTAGAATATGTATGAAGGCCTTCCAAATTCTAACCAAAGCTCACAAGGACTTCCCAATTGAATACACTCAAACCATTATCTGGGCGCCAGGGCACGAGGGCGTCACCGGGAACCAGTTTGCGGATGAGGCGGCTCGAGGCTTCACAGATTACCGAGCTTCCTTGCACACTGCAATAGAGGAACCAACGCCCCTAGACCCTAACTTTGGTGCAATTCTTCAGTATTACAGGGACAATAGAAAAGTGTATCCAGCACCGCATAAGAAACTTACAGCAATGGAATCGGTGGCATTACGCAGAATCCAAACAAACACATACACGAACTTACACAGGCTGCATGTATTCTACCCCACAGCATACAAAGATATATGTCCGTGGTGTGGGGCCACACCAACTCTGTTTCACGTCACGTGGGAGTGTACGCATCACAATGAAGAACACCACAACATGAACAACACAGAGGAACAATGTGAGGCGCTGCTGTCCAGCTCGGCCATTGTTGATCAGCGCTGGCTGGTCCAACGGGTAGAGATGATGGCTAGGGCCAGCGGAGCCCTAGAATAGGGGCCCGACCATTTGGAATGCTCCGCGTTATGCGCAAATAAAGTTTTCTCTCTCTCTCTCTCTCTCTTGCACTCTGGAGAAGCCGTCAGTGCAGGGTCAGATAAATTTTGCCTGATTTTAAGTGTGCGAAATCGCGCCACCGTAATGTATACTGTATGAGGGAAAATAGGAATTATTGGTGTCGAAAGGGATGCCTTCGCAAGAGAATCTTCTGTTTCGTTTAGCAACAAACCTTTGTGCCCTGGTGTCCAGATTAAATGAATACTTCGGAGATGACAGGGAATCAATGATTTAAAACGTTTCACTATAGGTGAGTGACCAGATGCGGACAGAGAAGAGCACACTGATAATGAATCAGTTATGACTGCTACGACTGGAATGGAAATATTTACCTTTCGCAAAGCTAACATTATTGCCATGAATTCAGCCAGAAAGACAGGAAGAAAACTCGGTAAGCGAGTGAAAATGACCAATCTAGTACGGGGCAATATATTCCAACGGTCTTTATACAGCTCACTTCTTCTTCCTCTTCCTCTTTAGGTATCATTGTATGAAACTCTATGGCGTTAGGTAACACCAAATTTGGTTAGTGGAGCTAGAAAAACAGCCGCGAGCGCATCATCAAGGGCCCAATATACTTCGAAGTAGCATGGACGCGTGCGCACGCTGGGCACAGTGATACTACGTTAGCAACACGTGAGCACTTATAGGCGCCGTTCAGTCGAGTTTTCCAGTCTGACTGCAGTGCCAAAATACATAGCCTAGCGGATATCTGTCACCAGTGATTGAATGCGGATATGTGTCACCACTGATTGAAAACAGGCTGGAACGACGAGACCCCACATGGGCAATTTTAACTCGTGAGCGTTAAGAAAGCCTAATATCGGCAACGTTCCCCCAACAAATACAAAGAATATGTGTTCTGGGAGGGCAGGGACTGGTCCTTAAAGGGCCGCCGCGTGCAAACATTACGCGGGTGTGGCGTCGGCAGTGGCCTGGGCACGCTCAACAAACGGCCGTTGGGCCGTCAGGTCAGAGCAGTCGATGTCAGGGTCCCACCGGGAGTGAAACCCAAGCATTGTGCGCGACAACCAAGCATTCTACCACAGAGCCATTTTAGACCTCGGAACTGCTTTTCAAAAAGGACCCTAATGCTCGTGAAACGTCAGTTGTGGTTGCAGTGCTGGCTGTCTGATTTTATAAAGCTTACACATGTATTTTTGATATACCCGTCACGTCACGTCGGGTTAACGTAGTTGTATTTGGGCGCTGTTTTGAAGTTGATTTATGTAGGAGTGTCTAGGGGGTTATCATCTTCATGAGCACTACTGCTTCATATCGTTTATCGTTTCTGGTGTTGCTAATGCTCATGTTCCTGATGGAATCACGTGTCGCCCAATAAAAATAAATAGTCCATGTCGTGTCGCGCAATAAAAGATTACAACACATTCAACATTCCTCCGCATGTTTCGTATATTATCGATTCCAAAAATGCGTGGGACCTGCCAATTTTCTATTGTTTCTGCCTCACCGCGGTGGTCTAGTGGCTAAGGTACTCGACTGCTGACTTGTAGGACACGGAATCCAATCCCAGCTTCGGCGGCTGCATTTTCAATGGAGGGGAAAACGCTGTAGCCTCGTGAGCTCAAATTTGGGGGCAGACTTGATTTCCGGAAAGGAATAGCGTTAATATGAGTAATAAGTGTTTCAGAACATGAAAGCGACAACAAGCCGGCACACAATGCACACTTCATACCGAGTGAGTCGTCAAACGCACCACTCCATTAGAAAACTTGTTCTTGAACACCTGTTAAGTGTGACGCATAACCACTTCAGGCACAATTATTCATCGTCATCAGTCACTGCATAAAACAATTACACAAATTCCTAAGAAGTTTGTAGCGGGTACCACACACTTCTCCAACAAATGACGAAGGATAGAGTAGTGAATGATGGCCTTCTACAAAAAAAAACGTTATGATTATTTGTGTCGTAGTGGGTACCAAGCAGTGTGTTTGCAGCACTTACCTAAAGGTTGTTTGGAAAATATTCTAAAAGGCCGATCTTCGAGCTTTCGCTGCGACCGTGCTGCGCGTCCCGCACATGCCTGGCGTTTTTTTGTCATGGGAGTGACAATATTCCTCCCATGCGTTCTTGCTTATCATGTTGGCTTCATTGATGTTCTTTATACTGTAAGGTTTATCAAAGTTGTGCACTTTGTCTTTCTTCACGAGTTAAAAAATCGCACGCCACTCTACCAATTCAAGAAGCTTCGTGTAGGTGAGAACGTTCCCGTAGTCTGTACTGAATATACTTCTGCATTTTTGTAAACCAACTAAAGCAAACATTTATTACTCTCTGAGCAGCAGAAAACAAGGCTAGTCGTTTTTACATTGCTAATCTTTACTTTGCTGATATTAGACTTTTCTTTGTCTGCAGGTCAGGTGCCTATATTCTTACCAGTGGCGATGCTTTCTGATTAAGTACTTTATAAATGTACACTCTTATAAAAAAGTAATGCTAAATTTGGGGTAGTATTAGTTTGTCACATATGTTACAGCCCTGGTAGTAAGCGCGGTTAGTAACGGTGAGGGCGGTAACAGTTACTATCTTTGCGGTTACTACCAGCATTTGGTAACTGTTACTACCGTGGTCATTACCACCCATGGGTAGAAACTCAAAGGTTCCAAAAAATTTAGTAATCGATACTAACCTGTTCATTCATTTTGACCTAGTTCCCCATTGCTAATGTTGGACAATCAATGTTTTATTACTACACAACTTCGAGTTATCTAGCGTGATATGCCATGATCGCGAAAAATAGACCTAACAAGTTACTATTTTTTACTTTTTTTTAGTTATCTATTTTTTACGCATACAATATGAATTAAGCATGGGGTATATAGAGCCCCCACTTTGCAGGTACATGTCTGGCACAGGGGAGCACTTGTGTTTCAGGTTGAATTATAACAAATGTGAACCTGTACCACTATAATATGCTACCTGGTTAGGTGTGTTTGGGGACGTAGCACAGGACGTTTGATCAGCCCTAATTATAAAAATATTATATGCCATATCCATTCATTATAACAGGGCCACAAACAGACGTTATGTACAATGGTCGAAACAAGGTACCGAACTTATTCTCAGTGCATTTAAATGCTTCACAGGGCTAGTATATCAGCGGTGAAAAGGTTCTAATCGTTCTTGGGGTTTGACGCACCAAAACAATGATAATATTTGAATACACGCCACAGTGGATTAATTTTGACTGTCCGTGGGGCTAATTGTGACCGTCTGGTTATTATTATTATAATTCCTTTCATAAATTATGATTTCTCTCACGATTATTCCTCTCATAACTATGATACCTCTCATAAATTATCAGAATCGGAATCGCACACTGTTTTAGATTAGATAGTCAACAGCGTGGTAGCAAAAAGGTAGTAACAGGGCAAGAAAGGTAGTATTGGCTGCAGTTACTACCTCCTTCATTCCAGTTACTGGCTGTTTACTAACGTAGGTAGTAAACAGGTCGCAAAAATTTAGTAACGGCTGCAGCTAGTAACTGTTTACTAACATAGGGAGTAAATAGGTATCAAAAGAGCAGTAGCGACCCAAGAACGGTAGCAACCACTGCAGTTACCACATATTTGCTTGCAGTTCATATCTTTTTACTAACTATTTAAGAGTGTGCACGGTCGAGGTCAAGCGTCTTTCGAAAATAAACTTTATTGATTGATACAATTCGTCAAGGATCAATACTTAGTGCTTCATCTTCGGCACTGCGACATAATACCAAGGGCTGCTCGCGTCCGATAAGCGTTCGTTAGAACTTTATTCCCTGGTGCCAAGTTCCTACCCACAAAGGGATTTTAGGCACGCGTCGCTGATACGCGCCTCTTCAGCGCTGCTCGGCTCAGCGCGATCTGCAGGCTCAGGTTCAATCCTGGCTTGTGCCTCATTGGCGCTGCTGCTGGCCGGCATGGCACCACTCTCTACAAGAAAGGAAGCAGGTAAAACAGCTTAGATGAAACCTCAAAAGACCAAATAACGCCATGAACAGGGATATCACTATAGCGATGAACGTGCGATAAAGTTTACCGTGCATATACTTTGAGGGGCGCTTGAGGGCATGGTAGGTTTTGTGTCGGCTTAGTGCATCTTAAGCAGTAAAGCAGTCACTGCGTTACTTCAAAGGGGAAAAATTGCGCCGTCTTCCGTAAACGCAACCATGTGTACATGAGAAGCAGCGGGCGCTAACAATTACACAGGTGGCGGCGTTGACGCTGGGTCTACGAGAGGGGGGAGAGGGGGTGCACAAGTGGAATGGCGGTGTAAACGGCGCGAGGAGGAATGGCTTTAGAAGAGATAGGGGGAAGATATTGAAGACTAGCAGGCGCTGTCTGCGTTGGCTTTGCTAGGCGAGAAGGGGGAAACGTAGGAGGGGGGTGAAATAAACGAAAAGAAGAGAAAAGTGAGCCCCGTAACTGTCTCTCATGTGGAGGACACTTCAACAGTAGCTCACGAGGGATTGGGGGTAGAGAAGGGATTAAAAGGTAAGTATTAAAAGGTAAAGAGATAGAGAGAGAGGAAGGAGAGAGTGAGGCGCAGGGACAGCAAACGACGGAAGTAAGGAGAAGACAGGAAAGATGGACATGGTTGCTGGAGTCCGAGGACGGGGCACCACTGACGAGAGCTCTTATCGGCGTCGAGAGATGGCGTAGGGCAAGTCCAGTAAATCAGAGCTACGCTGTCGTCGAAGATCGGCGTCAAGAGACAATGTAGGGCCAGCCCAGTCGGCCAGAGCTACGCTGACGTCGGACAGGGCGAGGGCACAACTGGTCGGCACGAAATCCAGTGAGCGGGGAAACGTAGGATAGTAGGAGAAGGGGGTGCGCATACACATTGAGTTTGTGAACGCTGCGTGGTGGGATGCCTAGAGAAGAGAGAGGAGGAGCGAGCATTGGCTAGCAATCGCTGGCTGCGTCGGCGTTGGCTAGGGGAGAGAGTGGGTAAAGGGTAAGAAAGGAAAGAGGGAGAGGACGCGCATGTTCAGCAAAAGTGGTCACGCCGCAGACCGGATAGAGCTCGACATTCATCTAAAGAGAAAGTCGCTACGGTCGTCTGTTAGATGTATAGTTTTAGTTCTTGTGTGACTGCCGATGGTGGTGTAGTGGATATGGTGCTCTACTGCTTAGTCGGCCATCATGGTATCGGATCCAGGCCACGGCACCCTTATTTGCAGTGTGGGAGAGAATACCCGAGGCTCACGTGCATATATATGGGTGCGCGCTAAAGAACCTCGGCTGGTATACATTTTCGCAGCCCTCCAACAAAGCATCTGATGATTATGTTCTCGTTCTGGGATGTCAAAAGGGAAAAAATAGTGTTAGTTCTCGCGCACCATGAAGAACAAAGATTTATCATAAAATGGAATACCTAAAATTAGTATTAGTTCATAAATAACGTATACAGAGGATAATTTCGGTGCCAACAAAGACAACGTAAAAGTGAGTAGCGCACAGCGCTACTGCTTCTGTAATCTATTTTTCACATTGTTCAAAGTTTGTGGTTAAGCGCTCACCATAAATAGGCACATCCAATCTGTGCTATAAAGATGTACTTGAGCATGTCATTACAGTGAATTATTCACGAAAAATTGTTCCATTAAGGCGAAGGAGCAGATCCCAATAGGTGTAGCATGTAGCCGATGGCGATAGAAGTTTCGTTGAATCAATGATATTGAAAAACTTACACTCCCGGAATGCATATAATCAGGTGCGGAACATGTTAGAAATCACTGACGCATGTTTTACGTTCTGAAGGGTTTCTAAAGTGGCCGAAGATAAAGGACGAGACAATGTCAGCAATAAAACGAAAATGTACATAACGTAAGTCAATGGGAATACTTGCACGGCTTCATTAAATACAGAAACAAGAACTAACTCTCACATTTCAGAACAAGTTTCAAGTTGTACGCACAAAAAAAACATCCAAAACAATTTCAGCATTGATCAGGCTTTCCGCTAGTGAAGCTTCGGTGCCTATATTGCTGAGATGTACCAAAGACTTTTTAAGGCATCGTTGGTCAATGCAGCTTGATGTTCTGATGTAAGAAAATGCTCACCTGCAACAATGAGAGCGAAAATGCTCAGGCCCACAAGAATAACTTTAAACTGCATTTCCTCCTTGGTGACACTGCGGGCAGAAAATTAAAGAATTCAATGTGTGATGGCTAATGAAACCATAACAAAAGACATTCAATACTTAACACGTTCATCTGTTTGGCGCAGAGCAAGTGATCCGACTTCATATTGTAGCGGCTTTTTGCGAAAGTGAACAGGAGAATTGGGGTTCTTTTAGGGTTCACATTTACGTGAGGGCGAAATGGCACAACACCTGCACACTTAGTACGTCCCTACCACTTTTTCTATCCTGATGCTGTCTCAAGTACCTCTCGTCTTTTCGTGTATGCTAAGAAATGATGGATATTCTAGTAGATTAAAGGCCCTAGCTGGTAAAATAGATTAAGAAACCTCGCACCAGTGCGCACCTCATTCTCATAGATTTGTTTTGTAAAACCTGACAATTTCATTTCAGCTTTATACTTCCCGAAAACAGTGTGGCAGAAAGCCACAGTTCCATCTGTACACCCAGACATTATGCAATAACGATGCTATGGGTGTGCCATATTTTGGGAAGGATAATTTAGAAAAACTGTCATCTTCCGCGCTGACTTTCTAATTATCTGCTAAGAGATATAACTTTGGTGCTGAGCAATTCGTGAGAGTTCTCCTTCTATAACAGCTTATGTTTTCTTCCTTTTGGAAATCTCGATTAAATACTCAGTACATGTGTGCATAAGTGATGATTTTATTTAAAGCAAGGGCATGTGCTATAGATATAAGCTACGCACTGCTATTCATTCAATGAGTAACTTAGCACTGCTAAGCTACTCACTGCTGCATTTCACGGGGAGCAATATTTCACCATGTGCAGGTACCTCATAAAATTGTTAACTTGGGGAATTGTAGACTAACCTAGTCTGTGCTTGCATTTTTGAATGAAATGCTGACAACTGTAATCAATAAAAAAATCTAACTAATCTAAATCGTCTCGAACTAGATTAAAAAGCATCACGTACAAAATCTGTTAGCTGTAAATCAGTCCCAGGTAATGCACAAGACACGTAAATCCTTACAGAATGTTGCTAAGTCTGACAAGACCTGGGCCTTCAATTTTTCCTCAGTTTGGGTGATTTCTAAGGCGCAAAAAGCAACCACATGAAATCGCCCTGTCTAATGCATTGTTGTACGAGAAACTCATTACTTTCATAGCACGCTTTTTCAATTAGTATGTTGCATACTTGGAATGTCCTGCTATGAAGCTTTGATTTCTAAATTAATTTTAATCTTGTGAAATCTCAAGGTCAAATACCATTGTTTCATTAGTTGTCGCTTAAAACGTCGTTATCATTCAATATTGTACATTCCTGTGTTGTGCATATAACGATTGCCGATTGCCTTATGCATTAATCAAGCTTGTCGAGTTAAAGTTACATCCTAGAGGATCTTTTCTTTAAATAATACGACGCAATAACACTAGTCATTCCAATTAGCATCCGCAGAAGAGCCCCAACCACCGCTTTACATTCATAAGTTACCGAAGATCTCACCTTGTGACAACCCAGCGTCTCGACTTTTTCCAAATTGTCCTTTAGTTTTAGGTAGTCTGAGATAAGTTGCTGGGTTGCCTTTATACCTCTTCAATGTGTTTCCACGTGCGTACAAAATTGCAGTAATCGCTTTCCGCGACAAGATATGTTGTCAAAAATAGATCAGTTGATTGAGGTCTATCCTGTGTGGTTGTAATAGAAGTTAGCCACTTTGCCTGTATACAGAGCGACGCCGGAAGTATAGGCCATTATTTCTTGACAAGAAATAATGGCCCTCTGTCAATGGCACACCACTTACAATGATAATGTTATCTATATATGACCATATACATTCTTCGCCAGTTAGTCACAATGAAGCTTGCGCTTGATTGACACTTTAGTTGGGCCTTAGGTAACGCCCATTTTATTAGCTATTTTGTAGAGATGAGCGTAGATAGCAGCTGCAAACAATCGCACGATTTTTTTTGTGTGTGTGAACTCTCAGACGATTTGTTGGGATGGACTTCGGAACTTCTTTTGCTAGTGCATAGAAATCGGCGACTTGAATGCACCACATAGACTCATGAGCATGTGCATAGAAAACATGGTCCGGCTCACACATGAGCTTGAATTCCGGAAAATGCTAACTACCCTAACTGCCCCTGAACGATGGTTTCAAGATGAAAGGCTTAGTGTCACACTCTTTACTTGTTCTGCACAGTTCTAAACTTGTACTTGTTCACGAAGGAGTATCCTGCGAATGAAAAAAAAATGCGTTTCTGAATTTTTAGTCAACGTGTAAGCTAGACCATTGTTGCTGGGCTGTGTTCGTCGGCCTAAGAGGAAACTTTCGCATACAACTCGGCACAAAGCAAGCTCTTCAAGGGACATAATCTTGCAGCAGCCCTCGCAACTACTTTAAAGCGTTTCTGTTGCGACTGGTTAGACGCCAGTTTTTCTCTGTCAGCAGTTGTGGAACTGAAAAACTTCGCGAAAATGAAATGGAATGCACCAGGAGAAACCATCAGATGCAAGAAGGGTAACGGGCGAGCTGTTATATCCTGTAGATGCGCGACGCATTTCCCAAAAAAACAAGTGCTCGCTCAGCGCGCCGTTCTTCGCATGGTCCGGTCGGCGCCTGTGTACCTACGAGGATATTGTGAACGAGTAAACATGCATAAAACTTCTGCCTGTACCAACAAACAGTCTGCCCGTACTAAGTCTGCCTACTCTACAAACAAACACGTCACTCGGTCTGCCAAGCGTGGGCCCTGTGAGCTGTTCGTATACGTCGGCCTGATTGAGTGCTCCCTAAATGACTCTTTGCGAGAGCTCACTTGCAGTCATCGCATGGAAACTGGCAACAACATGACCTTCCATCTTGAATCCTATGATGTGTGCTGTGCTCGTGAGCCTTAATTGTCACAGTACATAGTCTACAGGTGCTGCAGCCATGCCTTTACACGAATGTTCCTTGAATCCACTGCAATATTAAGGAGCAAGCGTCATTCGTTAGTTCCCCGTTTGTAGCGTTGTCTCGTACTGAATTAGCATACCATGAAAAAGCCATGTAAGGTTTGTTCATGTAGCTTCTGCTTCACTTTATTGTCTCGCCTTGAGGGCTCAAGCCAATGCACAAAAAATTGTCAAAATGAGCGCCGGAGTACTCAAGTTATCAGTCTTGAAACTTTATGTTGTCATAGATGACAAGATTTTTAAAAAGCGCTCGCTTTCAAATTTCACTCTCCCACGGACGTCAGTGGCCCGTGATTTTCACCGTGCACTTTTATTTTCGTTGACATACTGGAAGTCTCGGCTCAAAAAATATCTCGGCAAAGAACCTCAGCTCTCTCACTCTATATATTGCACTTAGTACTCACTCTGACTTTGATGTGATTATGTTCAAAAGCACGCTTAGAAAACGACGTCTGTAGTGAGACCGTTAAATTTATAATTCATGTCATGATGAGGCTCCTTGAGACATCGGAATAACTTTACTGTTTCGCCAATACACGCCCGACAGGAATCACCGCATGGTATTGTATTCCACACTGGAATAATACGACTGGCGTGGTCAATGAAAGGAACGCGCCATCCCATCGGCCCCTAGCACTACTCATTCATCCAACACTAGTTACAATGAATAGGACAAAATGGACTACTACTTATTACCTTCATAATTGACAATGACAACGAGTTTAGCGCAATGAACAAGAAACCTGTATACAGTTCCGAAAAGTCAAGTACTCTGAATGCGCTTCCTTCAGAAAAGCAGCTTAAAATTGCAGTGAATGCTTTGAGGTTCTAATAACGTATACTTTATAACGTATACTTTATATAGAGCGTTGACGATGCATTTTCAGTTTGTGTTTGATGCGACATTTAAAAATTAGTGAGCAACAAAAGGGAGAGAGAGAGAGACTGAAGCTTGAAACCGCGCCTTTCTGTGTCGCAATGCGACTATGCATGGCTCCTTTTACACAATTTTATTTCCTATTACACGAGACTTTCTAATTTACGAAAAAAAAAATGCATAGCCTGTGTGTTGCACCAAAATATTTACCAGTCACTTCAGAATATCCTCTTCACCGTAACCAAAGACACTTCGCCCTCAAATGAAGTTTATAACTTTGCATGTTTGTTCGTAGCTAGCTTCCTATTTAAGTGCTATTAAGAAGAAAACCTAAGGGCTGCTATGGACATCACAGCGTATACGTCACTGGTTTTTCCCTAGCTGCATTAAGCTAGCTTTTGCCACAAAAATCTAGAATATAATTACGAGAAACCCCCACCGGCGTAGATGCTGCCGAATATGCAGACAGTCCGGCTTTCACAATAAGTGTTGCATACGCATTTGAAAATCTCGTCTTCAATGCATCGATATCAATTTTGACATAATTCTTAGAAGCATAGGAAGAATGGATTGCTGTAGCACTCCTTCCCAGCTAAGTGCGTTTGATCTCATTTTAAAACAGCAATCTGCAATCTCCCCCTTTCGAAAATGCACTTTTCCGCTGCTATAATCCCTGACTTATATTCTTCACCTAATCTACTCCACAGCCCCACATTCTGCACTCTACACATTCATTCTGCACACTACACATTTAGACAATGCAGGCGCTTCCACCCAAGCAGGCCCAAGCATTCGTCAACTGGGCTCAACACAACCTGTGTTGGCTTCTCAGCCCAGGCATCGAGTCCTCAGCTGCCATGAGGTAACTTTGTTGTGCCTCATTTCCCACCTCACACATCGCCAGTCGCTTAGATCTCTTCACAAAAGCGATCAGGGACTGCGGTGCTTCAAAAGTCTTCAGTCATGACTCATTTCTTTCTCTCCCTCAAGACGCGTGGAGAAAGCTTGCCTGGCTGCAACTTTCGTCCCACTTCCAGAGCCGACTTTAATTCCGTCTTTTTGAATTCCCGAACAAAACCAAGTTCTCTTGACAAAGGGTCACAACAACAGAAGTGGTGGGAGGTTGCAATGTGCAGCTGGCAGCAGGTTGGCACAGAGGGGAAGCACAGAAGTGTCAGCCCATCTTGAGTGCCCCGAGTGCCAATAGTCGTTCTGCCTTCCCGCCTGTTTCACACGATTCTTTCATTACTCAAAACAGTTGTTTCTTTTACCTTCCTACTCCTATGTGGGGTGATAATGTCACTTAATGTTTTCATTCGACAGGCGTTCATTTAGAGTGACTCGACGCACAGGATTAATAGAATATATTGTTTCTTCGATCGCATTACCGTTACTTTCACACTGATGGGGTGTGTTTAAAGTTCTTCTTTATTGCCGGGACATATTTGGAACAACTAAAATGAACCCTCAGTTGTTCACTGTTCATTAAAACTCCTCTGGATAATAAACACCTATTTCAATACATTTATATGCCTACATGAAGGAATCTTCGTACGTTTTCTTTTTCTTAACAGATGTGGGGAATTGCTTACCTTTCGAGTAACCGATACTATGTTCTTGCCGTCAAGTTGGCTTGCCAGAGTTTAGAAGACGATCTGATCGCAGCAGGATTTTATACGTGGACATACGTGCCAAAAACGTTCAGCCAATTCTATTCAAGTGACGCAGCTTGTAAACTAATTATTTTTAAAGGAGCACTTGCACAAATAATTACGTTAGATTCTACTTGCCTGGGAAAGTTCATTAGCCTTACACTCGAAGCATTAACAACACTCAAGTGTTGTGACCGCATTCTTCTATATTGACTGAATAGAACACGTGCCTGTCTGTTAGTTTATTATAATTTAAATTCACATGCTGCTATGCTTACACGTGTCTCATAAGGCGTCATTGTATATTGTTTTTAGCGTGTACCGCATAATTTCAATGTCAATCCGTTCCATATTCAGCATTCCTAAAGTGACAGCTGCTGTGCGACATGACGAATAACGTCACCTCTCACTTTCATTATCTTCATATTCAAAGGTCAAGGCTCCGAATGAAGCCAGCCCGATTCACCGACGCTCAAGGAATTTTTCTCATTTGCTCATCGGTAAAGATCCGCTTTTTAAACTTCAGTCACTTTTTACGTTTTTGAAAGATGTCCATAGATTTCACACCATATTTTGAGATGAACCGTAGCTTGACCTCTGTACAGAGGTCGTGGCTGCGACGGCTCTCTCCACCAACTTTCTCAATTATTTCACCTCAATGCGTATCACGTCACCGCCGTGATTTTAGTATTTTTTTAGTTTTAACCCGCCTCAAAGCGTGAAAATTTAGGCCCCTTTACAACCGCGAAATACTATCAATGTTCATATTCTGTTCATATTCCTTGAGTAACGCACTATTGCTTCTCCCTCATCATTGGTCATGGCGATCTTTAGCCATCACATCGCCCTTGCGCCAATGAATACCATATATCATCATCATCGAATGTTTCTGATTTACAACACAACGTGGACTTAAGTTAGCATTGGCAGTCGAAGGTGCCAGTTCAATAAAAAATCTCACAGCTCCAGCATTGCTCATCACTGACAAACAAACAACGCCGCACCCAAATCACGTGTTATGCCAAGTGTAAATAATCTCTTAGCGAACTTAAGGCACTTTCGTCATTCCTGTCGGTCTCCCTGTCTGTCTTTCTGTCTGTCTGTCCGTCTGTCATTTTCTATCTATCTATCTATCCATCTATCTCGCTGCTTTCGTCTAGGTACTTTATTGGTCATCTAAAAGAAATTCTAATATCGCAAGATCGGTATAACGCGGGATCAGTGTATGGAGAACACAATTCAGTGGCAATGACTTGAATAAAGCAAGGTAAGCCTTGGCGTACGTCATAAAAGTTATTCCTTTAATCACGTGTTGCCCCAGTTCTCATTATGCGGGCATGCATTACGGTTTATTCACAGCCTCAAATAATTCATTAGCAGCGAACATACACATTCAAACCCAAAGTAGAGGAGTAAAAGACAGGACACATCCGAAAAACTATCGATTATCATGTACTTGAACACTAAGTCTGCCAAGATGATACAGTGGTGGCAGAAGGTGACGACAGATCGATTCAGAAGAGTCGTGATAGCATGCGGCAATATACTATACAACAATGCGGATGTCAACTGCTATAACACAATATTCTCAACGCATGGGACGCTGCCTTTTGACATCGTGCATGCGATAACGCAACTGACGAGTGGACCTAGCAGGCACACAGGCACATCCTGGCCAGGTTGGCCAAGAAAAAAGTGACAGTCGTGGGCTGCCAGCTTCCATTCGCCCGAGTGCCCACAAGCCCTACATGATTACGGGGAGCATGACCAAAGAGACGGCATCGGTATTGGAACTACGGGCACCTAGAGGTACAGTGAGTATGACGAACTTCGCGCTACGGCTGCTTTAGTTTCCGGCGTCCTTCGTAGCCATTGTCGTTCCGGCCAAAAAGAAACACACATCACTACCGCACAACTCTCCGTATAAGATTGAAATAGGCACCCATTGTACTGCGAATCACCGCAAGCACGATATACGCCAGAATAAATGTCTCATGCAAGAAGACGCGATGTCTCATAGAGCAGGCAAAATGCCTAACTATACAAAAGTTCCACTGGACTATACGCTCATGCAGCACACGAATACGATAAGCGCCGTCCACGGAAGTTGATCCACGCCGCCAATTCAAAGCTACCAAGCTCGACGGCTTCTATCTCACCACCACAAAAGGTGACTTGAGGTTTCGGCACGTCACCTACTCTTTGTCGACAGACAGTTTGTCAATGATATGACTCTGTTAGGAGACAGGCCTCTACACACTGCCTTGGACCTGGCTGCCTTCATTCCGTGCCACAACCACATCTCTCAACGTACAGTATGTGCGCGCACATGCCTCACCTAGAAGAAGACGCTCTTTTCAGACAAACTGCCAAGTTAGTGTTTTGAAAAACCTGCAGCGATGAGGCCTATGCTATCACCCGACTCCATCGAGTCGTCGACAGCAAACACCTTTCTTGCAAATATGGAGACGTGACTCTTTCCCTTCAGGCGCGAATGAAGATGCAGTGACTAAGTGCACTGCAATGTGTCCTAATTCACATTCCATTGCGCTAAATATTACGTCCCAAGAAAACAAACATACCAATCTGTAGTTAAATGTGAGTTTAAATCATTATTGTTCATCATCACCATCGTCATCGCTGTTCTCAGCCTGTTTTAGTCCACTAAAAAGATGAAAGCATCTCCCAATGACCACCAGTTTGCCCTATCATGTGAAAGCTGATTCCACTTTTATTCTTAGCTTGTATTAGAGCGGTACATATAAGAAAGAAAGACGAGACAGACATGAAGAAAAGTAGGCGCTAAACTTCTAACAGTTTCTTTAGTGTCATTCACACCAGTCCTATACATGTACAAAAACAACACAACTCATCTTGCACGTGATTTCATTCCAAAGAACGTCATTTCCTTTACCATCAAAACATTGATGGTGAACTCACTCACAAGTTTCCAATATCTGCGATATCTTCAGCTTCTTTTATTTCCCGCGTGAGCTGTTCTACTCCTCATACCTGACTGCACATTCCTTGACGCCACGATCACGAACATGTTCGATAATAAGCCCTGCCCTGCTGGAGCTGACTCAGCAGGGTAAGGTTGATTAACTGTCAATAACCTCTTTTACACACACACACACACACACACACACACACACACACACACACACACACACACACACGCACACACACACACACACACACACACGCGCGCGCGAACACGCACACACACACACACACACACACACAGCTTTGTGCAACATGAACACCTTCTTTATAAATGATAAGTATAGGCACTGTATATCAGTCTACCGCTTCTAGTGCTGGCAATACGTTGCTGTTGGCATCGTCACGCAACTGCCAGCAAGCACATATAGACCACTTTACCTAATTCATCTGGGCGCCACCATCTTGGGCTGAATAGCGTTGTTTCTTTTTTTTTGTTTTGTTTTTTGTAACGTGAATGAATGAGGCCGCGAGTATGCACCAACACAACTGTTTTCATGCATAAACGTCTACGTAACATAAGGCATGCATTCATTACAAAAATTCACTCTTTAGACCGACCAGATTTTTTGAAGGGTTCCTACCGAAGATATCCGTAGAAAAAAAACATCTATAGCAGCTGTTAATATGCACATTGTAATAAAATCAAAAAGAAAAAAGATGCCTAAATGACGCAGAACGAACATGTATAGCCCAAAAGATAATGTCGGTAAATGAAGAAAGTTTCATCGATAGTTTATAAGAAAACGCCTCTTAGAAAAGAAAAAAAAGAAAATCGTAGCTGCAAGTAAATTTGCTATACCATTCCAGAAGGGAGTGCTTTAGCTTCTCTTAGGAACCTGTTCAAATGTGCTTTCCTGGTTAAGTTGGAATCAAACTTATTCTATAGAGATGTACCTTGAATGTTTGGCGTAGAATGACCGTATTAGGAGTTATCTTAGGCGGCATAAAATGACGACGCGATACATTCATAGCAGTGCGAGGTAAGTGGTGGGGCGAGACTGTTGCCATGACGAGTTTTTCATCGAGCACTTGGTGCATGAGAAAGGCAATGCTGTATACTACCGTATGGTGAGTATAGAAAATGTTGATATTTTAAAATAAACCTTTGCTCTTTATGCAAGTCGTGTTATGTCCTATAATGCAGAAAGCCCCCTTTTTGAAGCGTGTACACAAGTGACAAATCACTTTCCTATGTACAACCCCAGATCTCTATACAGTACCCAATGCGTGAGGGAACAAATACATAAAGTTTATAAGTATGTTGTTAAGGAAGTAGTTGTGACATCTTAAACGTATGTGAAATTCATATGAAATTTTTTTTAACACAGATTGCACATGCAGACGAAATTTTAAGCGTTTGTCGATTATAACACCAAAAAACTTTGTCTCCATATATTTTTTATGGGATGATGATTGTAAGTTACGTCAGAATGATTAATTGCTTTCCTTGTTTCAGAGTGAAACAAAACAAATACCGTCTTTATTGGGTATACGTGAATACCGTTCGAATTGTACCACTGATGCAACATTTCTAATTCTCAATTAAATATATTGATCCTTTTAGCTTACCCACTATCGGCTGTTATGAGGTTAATATCATCTGCCTACATCACAGGGGTTGTAAAGAAAGTTATGAAGGCAAGTCATTTACATACAGTAAGAAAAATAGATACGAACCCCTGGCGAACGCTAATGTTAATAAGGGTACTGTTGGACTGGAAATCTCCAAGTTGAACAATTTCGTTGCTGGTCCTATAAATAACTGCGAATTATCTTCAGATGTATCCCTTAATTTTTAGCGAAATAATTTCTCGTGTATTATACCGTGGTATAGCGAATCAAATGCTTTAGCGAAATCCATGAAAAATCCTGTCACTAAGTGTCCATTGTCTATTGCCTTAAGAAATACATCTGTAAAAGTTGAAACTGCTATTTGTGTAGACAGACCTTTTCTGAAACCCAAATGGGGCCCAGGAAAATATTACGCTTTTTTCAAATAGTCATTAGGACTGAAAGCGAATACTTTTCCGGCAACACTGAAATCACGCGATAATTTTCTATCCTATCTTTGTCCCTCTACTTGCAAAGTGGTAGTACCTCGGCAATTTTCATCCATGGTGCGAACACAACCGAGAAGAATGTATTGACAACCGGTCCATGACAAGTTTAACACCATGCGCAAAACATTGTCAATTCTAGGGGCTATGTTTCACAAACTTACAATAACTGAATCAACCTCAAGTTGATCTGTGGGATGAAGATAAAACGAAATAATTATGTGTGGTATAAATGTTGATGAAAAGTTATGTCTTTGGGTGTACCGTGCGAAGAAAGATAGGCGCTAAAAACATGACGTACTTTCAGGCGTGTTATACGTGGCATCATAGTAAATTACTTTTGTTTTGGTGGGTGTTGTCTTACGTCTCGTTCTACAAACTCATTAAGGCGGCTCCAGTTTTTTTAGTCCTTGCCATTCTGCTGAATACAGTGGTTAAATCATTTTTTCTTGCTACATTAGGTGTTTGATTAAGATATCGCCAATACCTAGGGCATCTTTCCCTCAAGGAAGTGTTATAAGGTTGCCGTTTCAATTTTCGATAAGTGTTATGTTTTGTTTTCTAGAAACGTGAGAGCGCGCCGGTTACCCAAGGATCTCGCGGTATTTCATGCCTGCTGTGCACACGGTGAGTTCTGGACGCGTTGGAGAATGCTCCTGTAAACTTGTCAACAAATATGCATTGAAATTTTGTAGAACAGTTGGAAGTGTATACGGGAGACTAATCAATCACGTTTACATTCGCACGAATACGCTTGCATTGAAGAATGTCCGCGTTAAACACTTCTTGCCTTATTTCAGGTAGTTTTACATTACAAAGAGCTCAGGGTAGTGATTGGTAGTGTTCACATCAAGAACTTCTGCACGTTTCAAACTGGAGTGTTCGACAAGACATCGTCTATAAGTGTTCTACTGTGTTCGGTTACACGTGTTGGTGTGTTTAGAAGATTTGAGAAGCCTTCACTAGCCAAACACGAGACATACTCATGAAAAGAAGAAGAATGAACATCACTTACATCAATATTAACTTCGCTCATTACTCTCGCAAGAGCATTAGAACTCAAGCATGTATTAAATATTGTGTCAAGGTCTTCACAGAAGCCCCTATGACGTGCAGACGGCGACCTATATATTGCGCGCACAAAAAGGTTTTGTCACAGCTGCGACTGACTTCTATCAGTCTCGATCCACATTGACTCACAATGAGGTCTTACAAATTCGACATCACATCGTCAATTGCCTGTACATATCGCTGTCATCTACGTATAGAGCAGCACCAATATGAGTTATGCTAGATTGTTTCTGGATTCTACGACAGTTTCCTTCTACCTTGTGACCAGGTTTATTGTACAGTCCAACTTCATTTTCTGACAACTGTGTCTCTGATATGCAAACAAAAAGTGAACTATTGTTTAATAGACCAATAAAGTTGCCAATTTCGTCCTGCTTTTTCCGTAAACTCTGCGCATTCAAGTGTACGCCCAGCAGCACGTTTTCAGAAACTGTCAAAGCAGGATAACACCAAAGGATAACACCATTTGTTTCAAATACACTTGATCTCGTATTGACCACGCAACCCGATCTTGTTTCTGATGTAGCATACCTGTCTGGAATAAATGACCATAGCCTTCTCTCGTTTAAAGTTTGCCTTGCACAACATAAAGCGGTTAAAACGACTAAGACAAGATTACAACAATGCCGACTTTCTTACCATCAACAATGAACTTGCTGTATTTCTTAATGATTTCTTGAATGATTTCGTCTCTCACGACGTTCAGTCGAACTGGAGTATATTTCTTTGTAAGGTTATGCAACTAACAGATAAGTACATCCCTGCTTACGTGACCTCCTCTAACCTAAAAAACCGTATTTTAATTACCAGCTTAAACGCTTCTCTAATAAAAAGAAGCTTCTTTTCAAATTGGCTAAACTTAGCAATAGTAGGGCTCGTTGGTCAGCTTACAAGCAGTGCGCTGATCAATACACGCAGGCCTTAAAAGTTGCTAAAGATTGTTTCCTAAGCAACACCTTAACTACGATGTTGAAGACTAGCCCTAAAAGGTTTGGCGAATGATCAATCCTCAAGAGAGTGAGTGATGTTATAGTACTTATTGATCTTAGTGGTAATACTATACTATCCTACCAATTCTCGAACATACCTAATGATGTTTTTTTTTTAAACACATTTTTCTTTACCCGCCACCACCAATGCTCTCTATGTGCAACCATATCACCACGATCATATGTTTCTTTCATATTCAGCTACGATGGTGTCGCAAGCATTATTAAGTCACTGAAACCATCCTTGGCATTAGGTAGCGATCAAATAAACGTCAAATTTCTTCAAAATACTGTCTTTGATTCATCCATAATACTAACCGAAATTTTTCAACAGTCCCTCAACGACGGTTTTTTTTCCACCTGAGTGAAAAGTCAGGGAAATGTAGTTACAATCCACAAATCAGGTAACAAGCATTATTCTTTAAACTACAGACCCATCTCTCACTAGTATACCATGTTAAGTATTAGAACACATTTAGCTTCTCACCTTGCAAATTTTTTAGAGTCACACTCATTTTTCTCTCAATCGCAACATATATTTGCCAAATAATACTCTTGTGAAGCTCAAATGACACTTTTCGTACATAAACTACACACCATTCTTGACGACAGCTTGTTCTCCGACTGCATTTTCGTCAATTTTTCTAAAGCTTTAGACAAGGTGTGCCACAAACTGCTCATTTATAACTTACGACTACTTAACCTTGACCCCTGCCATGTAACCTGGATTGAAAGTGTAACCTGGACTGAAACCGCTCACAATTCGTCTCGGTTAATGGAACTAATTCCTAGAAATGTGTGGTGCATTCTGGTGTACCACAAGGCTCCGTTCTTGGTCCGCTTCTTTTTCTAACCTATATTAACGATCTGCCATCTTGCTTCACCTCATTTGTTCATCTTTTTGCCGATGATTGCGTAATTTTTTGTGAAATAACTGAACTTAATGACGTCGCCCTTCTTTAATCTGACCTTACTGCTGTCCTCAGCTGATGTAACACATGTCTCATGAAATTAAACAGTAAAAATGTAAATTCATGCGTGTGTCAAGAAAGATCACCACCTTACCTACTTATAACCTACATAACACACAATTAGACAGGGGCACCTCATACAAGTACCTCAGAGTTTATATAAGTCACAATCTAACATGCAATACCCATATTAACTATGTTGTTTGTAACGCTAATCGCTTGCTCAGATATCTTCGTCGTAACTTCAAAAAATCACCTTCTTCTGTCAAACTAATATTGTATAAAACACTAGTTCGTACAAACCTTGAATAAGCCGCATCGGTTTGGGATCCATACCACAATAATTTGGTGAATTCATTAGAGATGGTGCAAGATAACTCTGTTCGATTCATAACTACTAATTACAATCAAAACACGAGCATCACACTAATAAAATCTACCCTTAAATTACCTTCCCTTGCCTCTCGTCGTACTATGCTGCGCTTAACCCTTTTCCATAAAATTTATCACCACTCATACTTACGCAATTTACTAATCCTTCCGCCACATTACGTTTCCCGCCGTTTAGATCACACTCATAAAGTTGGCATCCCATCGTCTCAAACAGTCATTTCGACAATCATTCGTACCACGCACATCACGCGATTGGAATTGCCTTCCCGATTTGTTTGTAACAATTTCAGATCATGACGCATTTGTAACTGTATTAACCAATTTTTTCGAATACCTGGCAGTAGTTTTCATCTTATACATTTCTATAATTAGGATTTCACTGTTACCTGTTGTATCAATTATCTGTTGCGCCGAAGTGTAACAACGCTCATAGTATACTAATAAACGTTATGTTTATCTTTTTTACGAGAATGTATCGTTCTAGTTTTCTTATACGCCATTTTTATATTTCCCATTTCTTTCTCTTTTTTGTTGTTTCAATCTGCTGTTCGTATAACCAGGAACATTGCATGGCCTCTTGTACTTATAAACTTGTTTCGTTGTTGTAATTTTTACCACTCCCCTCTGTAATGTCTGTTGGCCCTGAGGGTAAATAAATAAATAAATATAATATAATATAATATAATATAATATAATATAATATAATATAATATGAACACACTGAAACCCATCGACAAAATAGTCTGTACAACACATATGTGATTCTTCAACATATGTGATTGTGTATTCAATTTCTACAAACTCTGCCAAAATTTGAAAACTTAGAATGTTACCGCATAAAGTTTGATTTGAAAAAGTAACACCTAATCTTGGAACATTGAAAATTTGGCCCGATAGTAGAGTTAACTTAGTTTACTCATTATTTAGAGATTTATTATTACTACACAGCGAACATTGATGCTTCGTGCAAATAAAGTTGGCCTCCTGCAATAATATTCTCATAAAGTCAAATAGGACTGTATGCCATGACCATGTTGGTTAGTTCTTTATTGACAATTGCACTACTTTTTTTGTACACGTACGGCACAGCCCCCTCCCCCCCCCCCCCATTTACCTTGAGAAGTTAGTAACACCTCACCTTGCGAGAAGACTGCGTATCGACTTACATCAAATTAGCCCTTAAATTTGATGTAGTCTGTGAATCGTTGCTCGGTTTTTATACATTTTCAAAGTTCAACCACGTGCGGACAAATTGTCGTTTCCGTCTTCTGGGGCGCGATAGCTTGCCGAAAATAGATCTCTTGCTTGGAGTCTGTCATGTTTTCAGTTGTTGTAATTGCCTTCAGCGAATTTTTCTGGATAAGTAGTGACACAGGAAATATAGGCCATGGTTACTTGACAAGAATGAACTGCAGTTTGGTGACCGAGCATCTCTACACATTACATTGTCCTTAATACTTGAGAGTATTACTTTTCCCCCAGTTGGACTGCAATCGAGATTACCCTCAACGAATAGCGTAGCTTGGCTGTAGCGATGTCATCCCCAGATTTTAGGAGCGAAGATTTCTTAGGCCCACACTCCACTGTCAATGCTGTCAAAGCTCCCCGCTGCATAGCTTTTCGCACCCCTCTCCCATCTGTCTTCATCTCTCTTTCTTCGTCTTTAACCTCTTCCCTAAAACCGCCTGAACGTGGGAAACTATCGCGTCAACCTGTCGTTTTAAATGCTTCAACCATCTGGCATTTTCGCGGTTACACTTCGCCCATAGTTTGGTTCGCTGCCTGGGCTAGATGGCGCCCTGCACAGTTACTCACTCATTCGCTCCACTACCAAGCACCGCAAACACTCTCCCCGTTCCTGCTCCCCACCCTACTACCTTAATGAAACCCAGCAACAACATCAGGAGAATAATCGTTCACGTCCCATATCTAAGGAGGTTTGCTCATCAGTCGTACACAGAACGACTGCTAGTTTATTTGGTAGTGTGAGAAGGTTTATTGAACGTCTAAGGACTATAATGTGCTCAGCGGTGGGGGGGGGGGGCGTGAAGAATCGTCCAGAGGCAGAGCTGTGAACCAAAGCAAGAGCTGAGCAAGCCGGGCGTTGGCGAAGGTGCTCGATGGAGGCGCACCTTCAAGGAGGTTGGCCTGTTTAGCGACCTCCTGGATCTTCTGCGTTAGTTCCGGCATCATTTTCATCCCTTGCCATCTAGGCTGGGCCGCACGTCGCAAGTCAAACATCACGTTGTCACTGGGCTACACCTGTCACTGCGTCAAAGACCGTACCGCGTCTCCGCTGAAGAGTTGTGCGTCATTAACGACCAAGTCGAAGATATGCTTCGTAGAGACGTAATTCGACCATCTCATAGTCCACCGGCAAAACTTGTCGTCCTGGTGCGTAACTAAGACTGGTCTATCCGGTATTGCGTGGACCATCATCGTTTGAATAAAGAAAGCCGCAAAACGGTCTCTATCTATCGCCGCGCATTGATGATGCCATTGACACCCTTCACGTGCGAAACTATTCTTGTCGATAGATTTGCTGTCTGGCTATTAGGAAGTCCCATTGGCTGAAGTCAATCGCCAAAAAACTGCATTTATTACACCGGACGTATTTTACAAGTTCAACGTCATGCCTTTTTGGGCATTGTAACGCGCCTGCCGCGTATGCATGACTCAGTTGATTATATGGTCCGTAGCCTTAAGTGCACTGTGTGCGTCTGTTACCTCTACAAAGTCGTGTTTTTTCCCATGATTTCTAATGACTATCTCCTTTAGTTCGTGCCCGTTTCGACTTGTCTTACCAACGCTGGCCTCCACTCTTACTTCAAAAAATGCTGCTTCACTGCACGTGATCTCGTCTCAGGCACCTGACCCTGCATAACTTCGAGCGATCGCGGAATCTCTAGTAGACGACCTTGAACAAACTTCCCTGTTTTTGTAGGCTAATGTTCAAGTTTCCGGTGCATTGTCTGAATTTTCCATCCGTCATGTCACTGTTAACGCAGGCTCCTTGGCGGTGACGCAAACCTCTGCTCCGGGTCCCCTGCATGTGGCGCCGTCTTCGCTACTCTGCGCCGCCTGCTCACTTCCCCACCTATTCTTCGCCACTTCAACCCGACGGCTCCTACCGCGTAGTGCCCACCGAGGCCCGCATTTCTCTCGCTTAACAAAAGCCCCGCTATTCAGACATACGTCGTAGCCTACGCTAGCCACACCCTGGTGAAAACCAAAGCTAATTATAGCGTGGCCAAAAAAGAGTATTAGGCTTCGGTGTGGGCACTTGGAAAGTTCTGGCCATACTTATACGGCTGCCCGTTCACTTTAGTATCCAAACACCACGCGCTTTGCTGGCTCTCCACGTTGGGAGACCCTTCTGGCAGTTTTGCGCGATGGCGTGCTCCGCATCCAGGTGTACGACATTAGCGTCGTATACCGCTGCGGAGTACGGACACAAACACTCCAACGCCCTCTGCCGCTCACCTCTGCCACCAGACCTGGCATGTGGAAACATTCGCATCCAGTCTTTGTCTTCTCTTAATCTTGGCTCGATTGCCACCGAACGACGTCATGAACCGTGGATCACATCTTTTCTTGATTATCTATTCAGCACGTCTAGGTTTCCTGTATTTCGATCCCTTAGACGTCAAGATTTCCATTTCGCCATCCGCGATCAACTACTCCATCGCCGCAACTACGCTGCCTATGGCCGCCGGTCGTTAATAGTCATTCCTCGATGATCCACAATGTCGCCACGCCGGGGTGCTTAAGACGCATGAACGCTTTCGCCATCGTGAGTACTGGCGCAGCACGTACAATTTTGTGCGCAAATTTATGCAGTGGCGTCCTGACTGCCAGCGGTGCAAATCAACACATCTACACGTGACTGGCCCATTGCAGCCGCTTCCATGCCCTGGCAAGCGTCGGCGTTGACCTCTACGGCCCCCTTATATTGACACCAGATGGCAGTTGGTGGATTATAGTTTCTGCCGACCACGTGACACGCTACGACGAAACAGCCGCTTTGCCGAGCGCAACCACTCGACATGTTAGCTCTTTTAGTTTACTTCGCTTTATCTTCCGACATGACGTACCTCCAGAGCTCCTCAGTGATAGAGGCCGCTTTTTTGTTTCCGAGGTCGTCGAAGCTCTGCTTTCGGAATGCCACGTCATTCATCGAACAACCCCAGCTTACCACCCGCCGACTAACGGGCTCACGGAACGGTTTAACCACACATAGGGTGATATGCTCTTGAAGTACGTGGCATCTGACCTAGTACTGGTACAGTGGTCTCCCCTATGTAACAATTGCAAAAACACCGTTATTCAAACAACCACAAAATTTTCACCTGTCTTTCTGATTTTAGAACGTAAGCGTTCCATACAATCCACACTACTTTACCACCCTGCCGCTTCCGAGTGTCCACCTGTCTCTGAATCGGCCTGACATGCCGAAGAGTGCCACCAGCTTGCCCGTGCGTTCACATCGCAAAAGCAGCGAAGCCAGAAAGAAAACCATAACACCTCCCTTCCAAATCCCAGCTATGCCCGAGGGTCTCTGGTATGACTATCTGTCCCATACATAGCTCCGGGACTATCCTCGAAGCTTGTTTCCCGGTTATAGGGGCCTTACACCTGCCTCTTCCCGCTGCCTCGCCGCTGACATCAATAACGTCCTTAGACACCCAATAAATCTTTTCCCACAAAGTATGAGCGGAACCAGCATGATGTCTTATTGATGAGAACACCGGTGCTTGTCGGGCTTTTCTATGGTTGTAGCAAACCGCTGACATTTCGTGTTTTAGCGTAATACTGCCCTTATTTCTGTGTCACGTCATATAATAATATAGCGATAATAATACAAAGGTAATACCAATTGATGGGCTTTAACGTCCCAAAACCACGATATGATTATAAGAGGAGCCGTAGAGAAGGCGTCCGGAAATTGTGACAGCCTCGGGTTCTTTGACGTGTGCATGAAACTAAAAATACGGGCCTCAAGCATTTTTGCCTCAATCGACAGTACAGCGGAGTTTGGTTCAGCAGCTGAGCACCATAACCAGCAGACCACAATGTCATGTCCATGCAATATATGTATGCGCGTATGTATTTGTCGATATAGGTAGCTATGTGCTTATGGTGATTTCACATCACTTTCGCTGCATTCTTTCATTACAAACTGGCGGATGTACGCGCGCATGTATAGTGACTTAGGTAAAGCAGTGTGTGTACATATGTGCGTATATTGGATCTGATTATAAGTTGCTACTTTTTCTGCTTTTAGTGCTTGTAGTCGACTATTGGTATCACTTCCACATGGTATGTATCATGAGCATACAATACTCCGTATATATATAAAGAAGTGAATCTGGTGCACTTTACATAAGGATACAGAACTGATGAATGCGAAAATATACATGCCTGATTGTATTTGTCTTAAGAAATAAAAACGGCCGCGTTATTCTAGCAATAAAAGCTCAGGCTTTTATTGCCCTCTAACTGCCCTCCAACTTTGGAACGTTCTATAGCGCGACTAGTTCTGATCATTAAACTACAGCTTCATGTTTATTTTCTGCCCAATTAAATCTCTTGCCTTTTGTTGGCATAATGAGAATAATTTGAAAGAGCCGTTTAAACCTAAATAACAAAAGGAGTGAGTGCATGCCATGGTTTTTTTTTTGATGATTTAAACAAGGTGAGCCCCACGGCAAGCACATGAAGTTGAGAATTTACAACAAGGTGGCGGCGTAAGAAGCATAGAAGTTCCTGAAAAAAATTGGCCCCGTATCTGCATGTATTCTGCAAATGTCGTCGAAAGACGATAGTCTTCCGTGTGGAGAGAGTGAACAAAACATTTATTTGATGTTCTGCGCAAGAAAATCGGTGAATAGTATTCCGGAGGTGCTGTGTTAGAGTGCCTCGAGCGTGCAGCGGAGGCGAACGAGCGCATCAGGTCACGTCATACTTGAGACATGAGCGCCATCTGGCAGTTCTTTTTGGAAACAAAGCGCGTGGCCCTGAGACGGGCCCGCACGCCCGTCTCAAAGGTGATAAGGTGCAGAACGCAAGGCGACGGGTAGATGCCACCACCATGTCCTCTTAACAAAGCGTTGGATACACTCGCTTCTTCATGCGAGCATTGCGTGGTCAGCGCAGCGTGATAAGCGCTACGCTCCTTAGAATTACTTATGTATGCCTTTTCTAGTAAAATACGAGCATGCAGAATATATATGTGTTGTTATGGTGCCTCAGATATGCGCAATATTTGCTTTTTAATTGACGATCGCACACGTATGAACGCTGATTCTTGAGCAACATTGGTGGGTGCTGCAGATGGGGTCGGCCGTTCGGGGTATCGGCTGGTGCTCTTTCGAGTACCCGCTACGCGGTAACAGGGGACAAACAGACAAATGTACAGACAGACAGACAGACAGACAGACAGACAGACAGACAGACCAAAGTTTTTGCGTGGAAGGTCCCCAAGAAAGACTACCGTCTTTAAAAATAATAGAAAAAAGATTGGCACGGGCTTTGCTCGGCTATGCCAGGATTTACGTAGCGTGAGCTATGAATGTATGTACAAACAGATACACGAATGGACGGACAGATGGACAGACTATCGAACCAGCTCGCACATCTTAAGCGCCAGCCGACTAGCAACAGGTACCTCTAAGAGCTTCTATGCTTTCTCCGGCACGCCGTTATGCGCCGTGTGACGTCACCACTCCTCGGGCCTGCGATGCACGGCTCTCGATATGCCAGGCGAAACTGCTCAACCTTGGGCATTGTAGCTTGCTCTACAATACAAGAACGGAGGTGCTGGCGCTACGAAGAATTTAGACAACCTGACTGATGATGATAGTGATGGGGCTGAACTGTGCAAGCGCCAAATGTGGGCAAAAGCGCAACTACTATGAATGTTCAGCGAGCGATGAGGAAGAATGCTTGTCTAGGCCACCCAGGAGGAAGTACAGACTTGCTAGTCAAAACGCCCTTTCCGTAACTCATCCTTTATTACAGAGTCACGTCCCTCTACCATCACTCTCGCCCGCTGCCTCAAGAAGCGTCGACTTTTCACCCCATCGGCTGGCCGCAGAGCGTGGCGACGCAGTTGCTGCCCACCCGAGCTTGTTCTTCGTGGGCTGCACTGCCGGAACGCTCTGATGCTTCGAAGAGGGCCCTGGCTGCGGTTTCAGAGTTGTATGCCTTCCTCATAACTGCGCTTCCTCCTAAAGATGGTGGCGGACAACAAAAAAAGAATTACAAATCAAGTTTGAACAATCAAGTCTGGCTCGGAACGAGCTATTCCGACTGGCATTCGTTATTAGAAAACAGTTTTTTTAGGATTCTGAGAATTAATGAAACAATGTTAAGACCATTGCTGTTGAGGTTGAGAGGTAATAATTTTTGGTCAAGTAAGGAAGCAATCTGCTTGCGACAAAAGTTGCTTTACGATAGCTGGCACCTATGCCACTAACAAATCAATTAAATGATTTTCAGAGTTAGTAATTCATAAGCCATGCCAACACCATTACAGTTTCATTCAATGACAGTACAGACGCTCGCTCTTCAACGGGAAGCCGTCAGGCAACCTTAGTTGGGGCTGCTTGCATCATACGTGCGTCCGAACGCTTTCCCACGGAGATTGAATAGGTCTGTGCCCTTCTCCGATCTCATACTTCTGTCAGACTTGTTCCTTCACGCTACTTCTTTCTAGCTTACAGCAATACCACCGCCACCTCAAAGCGCTAGTGCTGCAGCAGAGTCGCAGTGACGCGTCCCCATAGGTTGCTAGCCATGACTAGTGCCACGCTATCTTAAAACTCTTCTTACAGATCCGGCATGACCATCAACATTGTGAACAGGAGGAATGCAAGAAGCCACGCCGCAGATCTATACACAACTGAACAAAATAATACTTTATATTACTTCCACATTGAGTCACCACATGATGAATTATCTTTCCTATAACCGCAAAGCAACCGCGAAGGCTAGGAAATGGGAGAGAGCAGGAAAGGGCTAGAAGACAGGGTGGTGTATGGCTGGATCGGGCACATTCGGCTGGCATTCGTAAAAAAGAACAGGGGGTTGCTATGTCAGTGCCGTCACTGCTACATCAGATACCTGTACTTACAGAATGATTTCACTGACTATAAGCGAAATTACTTTAAGGGGCAAAATTCAACTTGTACGAAGGCTCAGCATTCAAACTGACATAACAAAGCAGGATAACACTAGCAGTGGCACAACAATAAGTATTGTAACGCACTTTTCAATAAACTCTTTTAATAAGCTAACGTAGGCTGGGCGAACTTGTGCCCGAGAATTATAGCACAGCTAGATTGTCTCGAGGATTGCCTTCTGCCTCTTCTTCTACGTTCTTCTTTTCTTTCAACCCGGTTCGCGCGCAGCTGGGTCCCGCAGGCTCGTGCATCGCAAATCATCTAGAAGGCACAAGTATTTGCTAGCGCGCGTAATTTAAAGTCACATTGTGTCATTGCCCCCCTTTCCAGAGTGCATCGTCCCGATGCTTGTGTCAAACTGGTTGCATGGCAGTCATTCACAAACCCTCGTCGGGGATGTCGTTAACGTCAGAGAACGTTGTATCTTCAGCGTTTCATTGCCTGGCGTGATATGGTTTCATCCTGACGACATGCACAGTTTCCGTGCGATGCCGCCGTCGGGATGAAATATCCTGTCCGTCTGGCGTAACTTCGTAGTTGAGCGAGCCGACGCGGCGGAGCACTCTGTACGGACCGAAATAGCGGCGAAGCAGTTTTTCTGACAGTCCACGTATTCGTACAGGAATCCACACCCATACTCTGTCTCCTGGTGCGTACTGGACGTCTCTTCTTCGCAGATTGTATCGATGCGTGTCGGTTTTCTGCTGTTGGAGAATGCGATATCGTGCCAGCTGTCTAGCTTCTTCTGCTCTTTGTATGTAGTCGTGAACGTCATAGTAATTCTCGGGCGTCTCGTCAATAGGTAACATTGCATCTAAAGGTGTCGTTACCGTCCGGCCAAAAACAAGTTGGAATGGCGTCATCCGTGTTGTCTCTTGCGTCGCAGTGTTATAGGCGAATGTTGCATAGGGTAATATTTTATCCCAAGTACGGTGTTCTATATCAACGTACATTGACAACATATCAGCCAGCGTTCTGTTCAGTCTTTCCGTTAGACCATTTGCTTGAGGATGATATGCCGTCGTTTTTCTATGACTGGTGTGCGTCAATTTCATGATACATTTCATCAGGTCGGCCGTAAATGCAGTCCCTCGGTCCGTGATCAACGCTTTTGGAGCTCCGTGCCGCAGTACTATGTTGGAGACAAAGAATTCGGCTACTTCAAGGGCTGATCCTTTAACTAGAGTCGCTGTCTCGGCATATCTGGTTAAATAGTCGGTCACAACTATTATCCACCGTTTTCCCGATGATGACGTAGGAAATGGGCCCAGTAAGTCCAATCCCACTTGTGTGAATGGGGCTTCTGGTGGTTCTATCGGTTGAAGGAGACCTGCTGGTTTTAGCGGTGGCGTTTTACGTCTTTGGCAGTCCCGGCAGGTTCTGACATAGTGCCGTACAGAGCTAAGCAACTTCGGCCAGTAGTATTTAGTGCGGATGCGTGCTAACGTTCTGCTTACTCCTAAGTGTCCAGCTGATGGATCGTCGTGGCAAGCCTCCAAAATCTCTGGTCGCAGAGGTGAAGGGACGACAAGCAGGAATGTCGCTGTATTGTTGTCAAAGTTCCTTTTATACAGGATGTTGTTTCGTAGGACAAACGCTGACAAGGCGCGGACAAAAGGTCGTGGAACATCGACAGACTGTCCTTGTAGGTACTTGATCAAGAGGAGTATCTCAGGGTCGGATCGCTGCTGATGTGCCATCTCTGATAGTGTTACAGCTCCCAAGCAAATAAAATCTTCACCATCCTCGGTGGAAGCAGAAGCAGCAGGTTGAATCGGAGCACGTGACAAGCAGTCCGCATCACTGTGCTTGCGACCTGACTTGTACACAAGCGTGATATCATACTCCTGTAATCGCAAGCTCCATCGTGCAAGCCGTCCACATGGGTCCTTGAGATTAGCCAGCCAGCATAGCGAATGATGGTCGCTTATAACTCGAAAAGGCCTACCATATAAATATGGTCGAAACTTGCTGATAGCCCATACCACGGCAAGGCATTCTTTCTCGGTCGCTGAGTAGTTCACCTCAGCTTTCGAAAGAGTGCGACTGGCATACGCAATGACTCGTTCTTGTCCGTTTTGCCATTGGATGAGCACGGCCCCAAGACCTAAATTGCTTGCATCTGTGTGGATATCGGTTTCCGCTTCCTCGTCAAAATGCGCCAGAACAGGATGGCTTTGAAGGCACTTTCGTAGTTCATTGAAGGCATCCTCTTGTTCGGCAAGCCATACGAAACGCATTTCCTCTTTTGTCAGCCGTGTCAGTGGTTCAGCAATTCGTGAAAAAGTTTTAACGAACCGTCGATAATAGGCGCAGAGACCTAAAAATCGCCTAACAGCCTTTTTGTCTGTTGGCTTCGGAAATCTTGCTACGGCCTCAGTTTTTGCAGGGTCTGGGCGGACGCCTTCTGCACTGATGACATGTCCGAGAAAAAGGAGCTCACGGAAGCCGAAATGACATTTCTGCGGTTTTATCGTCAAGTCCGCTGATTTGATCGCAGTGAGCACGGCCCGGAGCCTTTCCAAATGTTGCTCAAAGGTAGCAGAGAAAACTACAACATCGTCGAGATAAACCAGACATGACTGCCATTTAAGACCACAAAGCACTGTGTCCATCATCCGTTGGAATGTGGCGGGTGCTGAACAAAGGCCAAAAGGGAGTACCTTGAACTCGTATAAACCGTCCGGTGTCACAAACGCTGTCTTTTCGCGATCTCTTTCGTCCACTTCTATCTGCCAATACCCACTTTTAAGATCCAATGAGGGAAAATACCTGGCATTTCGCAGCCTATCCAGAGTGTCATCAATTCTTGGCAGAGGATAAACATCCCGTTTGGTGACGGCATTCAGCTTCCGATAATCAACGCAGAAACGTAAGGTTTGGTATTTTTTCTTCACAAGAACAACAGGTGACGCCCATGGACTTGATGAAGGCTGGACTACATCGTCTTTGAGCATTTCTTTAACCTGATTACCAATAGCTTCTCTTTCTTTTGGTGACACTCGGTAGGAATGCTGGTGTATTGGCCTCACTGACTCGTCGACAATGATGCGATGTTTAGCGACAGGAGTGCGTCGAACCTTAGATGACAACTAGAAACATTCGGCGAATTCCTTTAAAAGACGCTCTATTTGCTCTTTTTCGCTTGGTAGTAGGCATGGCTCGATGTCGATGGCTGCAAGGACAGACTCCACGTCTTCGAAATCAGAATCATTGGTTTCAAAAGTTCGCAGCTCCGTAACCTGGACGAAATCAATCAGACTGGCGATGACGGTTCCTTTTGCAACGTGCTGCACCTCATTTCCAAAGTTTGTGAGTAGAACATTTGCACATCCGTCACGTAACTTAACAAGGCCTCGTGCCATGCAGATTCCTTTTTGGAGTAGTAAGGCAGTGTTGTTGTCAGCAAATCCTTCGAATTCACTGAATGCTTTGTTGTTTACTGCGACAGATATGCTCGATCTTGGCGGAACCATGACGCCATCATCTGCAATACAAAGGTCATATACGTTTTCTTCCGTTTCAAAGGTACCAATCGCGTGCCTAGTCGAGAATGAGACGGAAGATTCTCGCAAGTTAATTACAGCGCCATTAGCTCGTAAGAAAGCCATGCCGATAATCAAGTCTCTTGAGCATTCCGGCAGCACAATAAAACTGGCGACGTACGTGAAACCCCGTATTCCGATTCTTGCTGTGCATATTCCAGTAGGGTCGATGAGGTGCCCTCCTGCTGTGCGAACTTGTGGTCCCTTCCAAGGAGTCAGCACTTTCTTTAGTATTTTAGAAAGTCCGCTACTCATCACTGAATAATCTGCGCCGGTATCTACCAGTCCGATTACTTCGTAGCCGTCAACGAACACACGTAAATCGGAAGCAACGTCACCTTTGAAGCACCGGTTTCAGAATCGGTCGTCGTTCAGAGTCAGCAATGGAGGTTTTTCTACATTAGCGTCGACAGCGGCCTTGCCTCCACAGGTCGCTGACTCTAGTTTTCCCGACGCGGGCTTGGGGAACGAGACCTTGGGGAGCTGGCTGAAGGTCGGGGGCTAGGCGATCTATACCTCCCCGTTGTCGTTGCCCGAGGTTGGTGTCGTTGGAAGCCACTTGAGGTTTGACGACCTGACAGGTATTCTTCAATTTCGAAGGGACGTTCACCATTTCGTGGTCGAGGTGCATTAACAGGAAAACCACGGAGTCCTGCCTGGCGGTAGTGGCACGTTCGGTAGAGATGACCAGGCTCCCCACAGTGGAAACACAGCGGTATCCTGTCGGGAGTGCGCCAGACATCGCTCTTCCTTAGTCTCCTCTCTGGCGTTGGCTGCAGGGTGCTCGGCGGCATCGGGTACTGCATAGGTGTAGCCGCTGCGACGTCCGCACGTCCTGGAGGTCCTCGTAGTAGCACATCAGCATACGTCATTCTCGTCTTCTGTTGTAGTGGTGGCCCTGGCTGTGCGTTGCTCGAAGGATCGCGTACCACCTGCCTGACCTCCTCACGGATCACATCGGCCAGAGACGAAAGCATTGGAGCGTTCTGGTCAAGACGCTGCCTCTGCAGCTCTTCTCGCACAACAGACCACACCAGCTCGCGTAGTGCTTCCATGCCGTTACCGAAGGCTGGTGGCAACATGTCCAAGGAAGTGACAATCGCATCCCGGTTGTATAACCTTGCTCGCTGTTGTAGCGTTCTTTCCATTGTAGTCGCCTCGGAACGAAACTCGGCGACGGTGCGCGGCGGGCTTCGAATTAGTCCGGCAAAGAGTTCTTGCTTCACGCCTCGCATCAGATGGCGCAGCTTCCTGTCTTCGCTCATATTTGGATCCGCTCGGCGGAATAAGCGAGACATGTCTTCCAGATACATGGCGACAGTTTCGTTATTGCGCTGATTTCTTGTCTGGAGCGCAGCTTCAGCTCTCTCTTTGCGGTCTGTGTTCGGGAAAGCAGCGAGCAGCTCCCGTCGAAAATCATTCCATGACCGGAAGGTGGCTTCGTGGTTTTCATACCACGTTCGTGCGCTATCTTCCAGTGCGAAGTAAACACTTCCAAGTTTGCGCTCTTCCCCATATCCGTTAGCCTTTGCGACGCGTTCAAAGTGCTCAAGCCAGTCCTCTGCGTCCTCGTAGCTTTCACCGTGGAAAGGCTTTGGTAGCATTGGCTGGTTTACGACAATGTTGGCTGGAGTGACCTGAGCTGTCATGTCGGTTGCGTACCCGTTCACAGCCGTTGATGTTCCAAGCGAAGTCGATAAAGGTGAAAATTCAGGACCCTCACCACGTAGGCGTCGACTGCAGCGCTGATGAACAGGCGTCAGCTCGTTGGGTCGAAATCGCTGTGGTTCTGGACTGTGCTCCGTCACTCGAGAGGGGCTTGGCATCATACCCAGCACCTCCACCAGATTTTTAACGCACTTTTCAATAAACTCTTTTATACCTGTGTCACACGGGCGCGCAAAAAGTCTTTTAAGTAAGCGGTCTTTTACGAAGTTGAAAGACTTTTAACAAAGAGGTGTTTGCGGCGCAGACACACGGCAGCAACGATCTCCTTTTAGTGTTTTCGTTCGAAGACGCTAGAGAAAGCGTGGCGCTAGCAGTTAAAAGAAAATCAATGAAAATTAAACGATGTATCACGATGTACAAATTAAAGACTTGTTGCACTGCTCATTTCTTCAAATAAATTTAAGAATAAGAGATGAAAGAACACCAATGTGAATGTTTTTTGCACTAGATAAGGAAGCATTCATATAACTAGCGACGTGCACAAGTCCGTCTGGCACCACTGTGCTTTTATCTACCGTATTTGTTTTTCGCTGCTCTCGGCTGCTCTCGGCACGTTATGGGCGACCGTACGGGAGAAAAGGCGAGGATCGCAAGGCTCACGGCCTGCCTTCTCGCTCTGGAAAGCGAGGCAGACGCTGCAAAGGCCGCCAAGGAGAGGATAAAGCAGCGCAAGACCGAGCGTCACCACGTGATATTGCCGACGCGTTGTAGCTGCTTACGAGAGTAGAAAAGGAAATAACCATTAAAAGAGTTCATTACACCTTCTGCAGGAAATGAAATTTGTTTTTACAAAGAGTTTTGGTGACAGAAAAATAAGCATTCGCTCTTTTTTTCCCAGCACTCGAAAATTGCTGGCGCCCACTGGTTTCGAGGCTACTCATTCGGAGCCGTAAAAGAGATCGACGAACGCCGTTTACAAAAAAGACCGCTTTTGAAAATGGGTTCGCTCTGTGCCGTGTGTCTGCTGTCAGGAACTCCTTTTCGGAAAAAGACCGCTTACTTAAAAGACTTTTAAGTGCTCGTGTGACAGGGGTATTAATAAGCTAACGTAGGCTGGGCGAACTTGTGCCCGAGAATTATAGCACAGCTAGATTGTCTCGAGGATTGCCTTCTGCCTCTTCTTCTACGTTCTTCTTTTCTTTCAACCCGGTTCGCGCGCAGCTGGGTCCCGCAGGCTCGTGCATCGCAAATCATCTAGAAGGCACAAGTATTTGCTAGCGCGCGTAATTTAAAGTCACATTGTGTCATTATGCAGGCCTGAGCTCGTCTTTGCTGCCTTTTCTATCAGTGCACTATAACGTGTGCTATTTCGTTTGTATAGCAATGTCTGTGAAAAGAATTGCTCAATGAAAGGGTCAGACAAAAAGCTCGCATATCCAATATTGAGCAGGCTATCCATAGGAATTGAACAGGGTCACAGCGGCGCGTTCTTGCGGGAACGACCGCTACTGGTGTGCGTCACTTGAGTGCGCAAGTGATGAATGACTTCTGTTGACAAAGTAATATAGGTCGTAGTATACAAGATATCTATTGAAGAGGTAACTAACGCGTTTGTTAGAATCTACGGAAAACACCTTTGTATCGGCTATAAATTGAGATGTGGCCATGACGACAATAAAATACGCAGAGAAATATTGCGGTGGCGCCTAGCACTTGCGTTACGAAATAAGCGTTGGTAGGTCATCTTTATATTAAAATCATTAAACTAGCATATCAGCATTTCTGTAAGGCGTAGTAACTTAGAGTTTAAAAGTAAACTTCAGAGGCATATATTTGATTCATAACGACTTGTCCAAAAAAGTTTATTAAAAACGTTCTATTATGAGAAACACATCATTTAGATTCAATAAATCAATAGAGTTAAGCAGTATAAACATCCATCTGACAGATATTTTGTCGCGTGTTACATTCACAAAATGATAACAGGAAAGCAGAATAAAGAATGGCTGCACCCTATATATTTTTTTGTTTTTCCATACCTAACAAGCTGATACTGCAGACTAAATAAGGGGAAATTGAGTGGAAGCAATAGCTTTATCTGGCATAGGAATGGCTCACGTGAGCTATGACTCACCGCAATTAGTCAACCAATGAAGGCATTCGTGTCCCTAATTTCATTTGCCCCTGCACTTCCTTCTCATTAGAGATATAGGAGCTCGTGATGCGCTAATTCCATGTTTTTTTTTAAACTTCCCTGCGTTTTCTCACGAGCTCAATTACTCACAATCCTCGCACACTTAAAAAAATCAAAACTATTTAGAACGCTTGAAGTTTGCCACAAGAACGCGAAAGCTTGCCAGGAACCAGCTCACATTCCGCTTCTCAGTGGACCCCTCAAACAGAGACGCTAGAGATTGAACATCTGCACTAGTAATATTTTGAGTATAGGTACCGCACACTGACCAGAGGGAGCTACGTTCCTCATACTGGCACGTCTCAAAGTTTCTGACTTTCGCCGTTAGGAGCACGCAGAAAAGAGACGCGTGCTCGTGTCCCCCAGGTATCTCGGCCACAATCCGCTGACAGATGCAGGGCGCGAGACGCGCGCGTCGCGTTCCATTTTCACCGATGCCATCTCAAGGGTTATTTTTTATACGCTAGGCTATGTATTCTGGTGCTGCAATCAGACTGAAAAACTCGACTGAACGGTGCCAATAACACTTTCCTAAAACGCATGATTTCTTTAAACGCCGTTGCGGCGCGTCCAATACGCTCCTGTGAGGATGTAGAAGCACCTACGCGGCACACTACGTTGAAGCTCCTCCGGATTATTAATTACGCCTGAGCACTTTCTAATGGTAGGAAATTCAATCATGCACCTCATGCCCGATTCTCGCGGCCCAACATTTCCCGTGATTGTACGCTTCTACACCGTGTGTTAGCGTGTGTCAGTGCAACTCCTCGTAACACTTGACGCAAGCGTGAGGTTTATTTGCACAGCCGCGGTAGAACACTTGACTGCCACATGTAAGGCATTGGTTTGGTTACACAGCGCAGACATCAATTTTATTATTTGCATCGATCCCATTTTTTCGCTCCCACACTCCGACAGCGAAACTTTTGCGACAGGGGCTCTTCAAAGCTGTCCCACTAAAAGCCGAAAACCCGGTTCACACTGTACATCAAAAAGTTTGAAATCAATCTGCTATGCTTGAGCTCTCATTGTAAGTAGTCAAGCAGATCAAGGTTACCACACCTCAAGCAGAAAGCAGCCGTTTCATAACGTAGTCAATCATTATTGCCTCTATATGTATACTTACCACACACAAGAAGAAGAGCGATGGCTACAACCAGTAAGGCGGATCTGCTGGCCATTGTTTTTACTATGACGTTGCCTTCGTGGAGAGATTATCTAACAAGAAAAAAAACATGGTTGATTCCTCCGCCATAGTGGTCAATACAACATGCATGATAAACTTGTATTACCGGTATCACAGATGACTCTTCATGTAAATTGATGTAGGACATATTACAGAAGTCGTTTTAGTGTTTAGCAGCTTCGGAGGTGTGCATTTGTTGAGTGGCACACCTTCGTTCTGAAGACATCAGTTAATGACTGTCATTTAACCCGAAATGTTGTGATTTATTATCACACACCACGAGTTAACATGCACCGGCACGCAGCATACGGTGAGTAGCAATGGTACTCTGTATGCCCTCATTCAAAGCGTCCCCATTTGAGGAGAAATACACCGTGGTGTCAGCACGTCAGTATTGGGCAATCAACGCCAGTGCTCATCGGTGCCCCACAAAGCTCATTAGGAAAATCGGAGGCAGAGTTCATGGCTTCAGCCATGAACGTTGAAAGGCATTCCGCTTGCCACTGGCCCCTCTCATTGAACAAACCTCCGTTGCACAGAAACTTCTCAAACAATGCTTGTCAGTGCTTGTTAATATTATAACTCACTGCTTAACTACACCAATATCACACAGTGGCACTGTCCACATGAACTGTTATCACTGTCAAAGGGATAAGGTGCTCGCTATATAAGACGCGTTGGTCAAGTTTCTTTCATGAGCCTGCTCGCGATCCTTTTACCGGCAGCATGTTCACGACGAAAATTATGCCAGTGGAACTGAGATTCGCGTGTTAAAAATATATTTTTGTCCTTGAGTCAAGACGATTTGAGGGCGGACGCCATCTTTTTCCTGGCTAGGTAGGGCCTGCGGTTACGTGTGACGGCCCTGTAGGTGAACTTTCTGTAAGTGGCAAAAAGACGATTGTGAATTTAAAAATTATTTTCTAACGCTCATAGTGTTTTCTAAAAGCTTGGCAGTTCTAATTAAGGTGATAGCATAAGGGGCTTGTTTGATGGTTCCTGAAGTGTAGCAGACAACGTTTATGCCAGCATCGAGGACCGGGAATGAAGCCCTTCAAAAGCTTCCGGCATGACTGGTTTTTGTGACATTGTGAACGCATTGCCCCAAGCAAGAAAGTGAAAAAGAAAAAAACTACCAAGTGCCACGCAGTTATTAAGGCGCGCGGCTAGCCAGCACCGGTTGTCGACACGATACTGCGGAGTGCCGCATCTCCTGCTGAATAAACCTGTCTCGCTAACCCACAATCACGAATAGCGTCTACGCAATTCTGAAGCCACCCTGCGAAATCGAAGCTACCTCTTTTAGGGGCGAAATTTTTTATAGCGGCACTAATTCGTTTCTCGTAGCCGTTGTAGTGCGTAACAAGTATAACATTTTGACCTCCAAGGTGGTGCCGGTGAGAGATTTCTTCTGTGCGTTGTTGAACAATAAAAAATAATGCTCAATGTACATGCCAATGGCTGCTAAGGGGGAATGAGAAACAAGAGCATTCGGCTTTTAGTTAACGCGCACGCTGCGACCCCCATTAGCAGCCATTGGCATGTAGATTGAGCACCATCTGACAAAAAAATGGCATTGGCTTAGCTCAGCTATGCCAGGATATACGTAGCGTTAGCAAAAGTTCAGCTGATTATTCTTAGCTCTCCAGATATCATGCTTACAGCTGTTCCAATTACACACACACGGTATACGTATTATGTGGCTCATGTATACTTATTTTGCCGGGCAACTACTTCGGGATCCGAAGAGTTAAGCTTCTTCGCTCTAGTGCACCGTTGAGCAGCATTTGTACTCTCCTTCTCCATGGCTATACCACAGTGGCAAACGCCAGTCAGAGGCGCAGGCGCTATCAAGCGGCTCCAGCGCAGTGTCAGATGGTGACTGCACAAGGAAGGCACGCACGTCGGCGTCCATATGTCTACCAAGGCTATGACGGCACCCCTCTGGAAAACGCACACCGGCGGCGGCGAGTTGCGCGTGGCCGCGGCCGAGTGCTATGGAGGTGCCGACTCCCGTGCGCGACACCACTGATCGTCTGCGCAGCGTATCGAATTGCGCGCACAGCAGCGGCGAGCCATGCGCGGCGGCGGCGGAGTATTATTGCGCATGCGCAGACCAGAGCCACGCGAAATTGGCTCAGTGAGGCCAGTGTAGCTATCGCTAAAAAAGGGGTTGCTACGTTATCCTCGCTGGGTGTAACATCCTTCGTTTTCGAAAAGTTTAGCGAGCGTTGAGCCGCAGTGCCATGAATACGATGAACTAGTATATACCATGAATGAACTCGAGGTGGTTAAAGTTGGGAAGTAGATACGAAGCGCAAGCCGTAAGAAAGTAAAAGCTGAATTCTCCCGTCTCTCGTTTCCCATTAGCGGCCATTGGCATGTACATGGAGCACTATCTGACAGGAAAAGGTTGCTACTTTATACTTTCTGGGCGTAACCTCCGTGGTTTTAGAAAGGTTTAGCGAGCGTTGAGCCGCAGTGTTATGAACACAAGGAACTAGTATATACCATGAACTCGAGGTGGTTAAAGGTTGGAAATAGACCCGAAGCGCAAGCAGTAAGAAAGTGTGCGTGTGCCACCTCTCGTTTAGTCCTATGAATGTCCGCTGGATAGCGGTACTTCTATATGGGGAATATATGATGAAAATATTCGAGATGATGGTACTTGGAGTGTTGAATAGATGGACGGACGGACACACAGACAGATGCATGTATGGACGCATGAACGGACGCAGGGGCGGATGCATGGACGAATGCAGGGACGGACGCACGAACAGACGCACGCACGGATGGGTGGGTGGACGCATGGACGGTCACACAGACGGACGCATGGACAGACGGAAGCAAGAACAAATGGACGGACGAATGCTTCGCCCCGCTCTCAATCATTCACTCCGTGGATATGCTGCCATTTTTTTTTTTGTGAACGCCATTGTCGTTCCGTTGCGTCCCACTTTTGCGGCGCTTCGTGCACGCCATGTTCCCAGAATCATTCCATTAAACCAGGCCACGGAAAAACAGAACGCAGTGACCACTTTGGTACGAATTAACAATACACGTCTATGTCGGGACAGAAGAACGCGTCCAAATTATCCGAATTCTCGCATTGACGAGGTTTTCTATACTTGTGAAAATATATTGCCTGGAGGCTAAGCTGTACAAGCACTGCATTACGGTTACAAGAAATCGGAGCGTTTATCTGTTTGGTAGCAACAAACCTTCATAATTGCTTTGCAATCGTTGAGGGCAGCATGATGTTTTTTCATGGTAAGCGTTGATTATGATTGTTTTTTTTTTGCGAGCGTTGACAATGATATTTTAAGTCGACATTAAGAAAACAGAGAGAAACAAACATGAAAAGAGAGAACGAGACAGCCACTGTTCATAAGCTTGAGCATGTTTGACTGCGCCGCATTACGACGGTGCATGCCCGCACTCACGTAAATTACTGTTCTATATTTCGCGAGATTTATTCAAACTAAGAAAAAAATCATCGCTTAGTCTTTGCTTTGCTGCAAAATATAGACCAGTCATGTTTGAATCACCTCTTAAACTTAACAAGTTCACTTCGCCTTTCAAAGAATGCGGAGATTTTTCCTATAAGGTCACATTTATTGAAATAATCAAGTGGTGGAACGAATATACTGTTGGGAAAGTCACATGACAAGAACGAACAGGTCGTTGTTTTCGCTCAACTGCCCTTTACTACCTTTGGTTTTTAAATCTTAAAAAGAAGGTCCGTGCAACGCTCTATATGGAACACGAATCTCATTCGATATTTTTCGATAGCATTTTGTCGGAGTGTCTAGGAACTCCACTTCAAATTATGTTCAGCAATATTGAGTTTTGATAGCATTACCGCAATGACAGCAGTGTTATCGTATAAATTCAGAGAGACAGGGTGTGTTATATTCCTCCTTTGAACACTGTAGCGAAAAACGACAGGCAAGAACAGAGGACGGAAGGAGAATTAGCACAAGCACTACGCTCATGAGTGAAGTTTTTCGTCCTTGACTTCTCACGCTATTTTTTTTCTTGTTACGATGCTACCCATTCCACTATTAGAATAACAAACCTTTTGTAGGGTTGGGACCTTCTCAAAATATTTTAATTATTTTCTTCAGTTGTTCTCTGGATACTTAACATTCATTTTAAGTACAACTTGGACGCTGCAAAGGACAAACCTCGAACGTTTTTTTTTTCGGAAAGGTGCCGGCCGACTTACCTTTTCACCAACTAATGCTCTTTTGCCGTCAAGTTCACTTGCCAGTGCTCAGCAGAACATCAACCAGACCAGCGTTTTATACACGCACAAACTATTACACTTGCACAAAAAGAGTTCAGCTACCTCTCTTGTATTTGAAGCGGCTTGTCAGCCAATTGCTCTTTTAATAAAATGGACGGTTGGAAAAACAAGGATTTTTCATTCTACTTTGCTAATAAAGTTCATCGCCTTCAGACACAATGCATTAATAACACCCCATGTGTAGTGAATGCATTTTTCCGTTCTCAGTGAATAGAACACGTGTCGGTGTGTTTCACATAGGTTCAATAGATTCCAAGTTCACACGTTGGTATGCTCCAAAATAGAGTTTGATAAGCTGCAATGGTATTATTCATATTAAAAGAAAAGCGGCGCACAAAAAGACGGAGACAAAGAAGAGAACCACACACAGCGCTGCACTCACATGCACTCACGTGAGTGCAGCGCTGTGTGTGGTCCTCTTCTTTGTCTCCGTCTTTTTGTGCGCCGCTTTTCTTTTAATATGAATATACACCAACTCGCCCAACTTTCTATTCTGTTGCAATGGTATTAATTTGTTTTCAGGATGTGACGCATCACTTCCATTTCAATTCATTCCTAATTTCGCGTTCCTGAAGTGACAGCTTTTGTTCAACACAACCAGCTTCTTACGTCCCTCTCGCGTTATGCTATTAATGAAAGGTCAAAGCTCCAACAGAGACCTGTGAAATAACAAAGCTTGAGGGCATGCGACGCCGACTTATATCGCTAGTCAAACCTAATACCAATCTGACAACGGCAATGCCAAGAATTTACTAACAACCTACAAGCGAGCAATGCCACACACAACAAATGTATATAAACGTTAAGCAATTCTTTACAATCCTTTAAGGTACTTTTATTGTTCCTACCTATCTGTCTGTCTGTCTGTCTGTCTGTCTGTCTGTCTGTCTGTCTGTCTGTCTGTCTGTCTATCTGTCTGTCTGTCTGTCTGTCTGTCTGTCTGTCTGTCTGTCTGTCTGTCTGTGCGCTCGTCTGGTCGTCTGAACGATTGTTATATACCGAAATTAGCACAATGGTGGTTAATTTATGAAGTACATGATTCAGTAGTTCGACTCATTAGTTAGAGAGGGTTGCGGACGGCTAGATCAGGAACAACGCAAAATGCAGTCGCGTAGACCATGGAGTATTTTATCTCACTTGCGTGGGGCCACAGCTCACGTTATGCAGGCAGGCCACCGCGGGAGACTCACAGTTTCAGGGAAGGCATTAACCGCGAAAATTCACATATGAACGCAAAGGAGAGAACTGAAGAAATCACACGTCTTGAAGACTCTGGGATTCCCTCCAATCTTCCACGTGGTCCTCAAAATAATTCAGTGTTTTCTTCATTTTTTTTACTAGGCTAGATGATGGGCTCGTGCTGACCATGGATGACGTCCGATTGACTGACTACCATTTTGTGAAACCTGGCGCTGCTAAGTGCCCTGGCGGCATGAGGTGCACGTCGACTGCCATAACACACTTGCCTCGACGCTGCGGATGATGATTTGCGTCATCTCACATGCGACTACGTAATCGACTACAGCACAGGGCATGTACACATGAATGCCTTGGCCAAAGAAGAAAGAATGAAAGTAAGCCATATGGGTGCATGCTCGGCTTTAATTTGACTGAGTGTCTACAAACCCCGCCGGATCACGGCCAACTCAGTTGTACACGATTGCCTCGTTGATGGAAATACGGGCACGTACCATTGCGCAGTAATGCTGTTTTATTCCCCTTAAAATAACTTAGCTGAGATGTTCATGCCTCTCATCATTTTCGTCCGATTCAACATTGATTTATGCAAATCAAACAAGGCCTGGTTCTCACAATACACGAATAAGAGTCACGATGTGGTCAGGGCATAACTAGCTGTCGTTCTAAAATTTAGGACAGGAGACACCAATGATTGTTAAGAGCCTTCTACGATTTCGAACAGTTGTTCAATATCTCATACTTCATCACACATAGACCCTTCGTCATCGCGATAATGAAGTTATCTGATAAAGTTCTCTCCAGCGGCTGGTGCTCACGTAATACGGCGGAGTACCTTTGTGAAGAACTGTTTTAACGCCTTCCACACTTGCACACGGTTTTTTTAAGCATGCCTTCAGAACTGCCAAGTACAAGCTGCATATCAGTTTACCGCTTCCGGTGTTGGTGATACTCATGTTGCCGTTGCCGTCTTTACGCAAGTATAAACAACTGGTTATCTGCACATATGCGACTCTTTAACACGTGTGTGTGCGTACATTGCGTTCAGAATTTGTACACGTTTTAGCATCATTTATAAGGTTTTGCTCAATGACAAAATTGCGCCGCAGTCACCTTCACAACCTCTCATTCGTGCGGCGCATGTGATCACATGAATCTTGCAAACTGAGGAGGTTAACGCGTGATGCTTGATTTGCAAGAACTCCACCTAATACTAGAAAATTATGATATTTACCCTAACGTAGTGTATATCTAGCTATAGGTAATTGTTTCTTCATAGTGCTTAATGATCCCTCATGCTAATAGTTTTTGCCTCTCGCATTAAACGTTCTGAGCAAGTTACATAATGCTAAATGCTAGAGCCTTTCTTGGTTAGTTCATGCGAGTCCAGAGCCCTACTTATTCCTTTAGCCATGCACTGGACAGCTGCCGCGACCACTTTAAGTTGAGAAGTGGGTAGCATCTCACCTTACAAGAACACTGCCTCTCGGTTTATTTCATATAGTCCTTCAATTTTAGGTATTCTGTGAGCAGTTGCTCGGTTTTTATACATTTTGAAAGTTCATCCACGTGCGCTCAAAATCGCAATGTCTTTTTTTCTAGGGCGCGATACCTTGTCAGAAATAGATCTCTTGATTGAAGTCTATCATGTAGTTCGCGGTTGTAATTGTACTCCGCTCGTTTGGCTGGATACAGCGTGACACGGCAAGTACAGGTCATGATTGCTTGTCACGAATGAACTGCACTCTCACAGCGGCACATCGCTTCCAAATAATGTTTTATTTTATATTGAATTGCATAGATTTGCCTCTAGTTAGATTAAAATCTAAACTATACTTCATAGACTATTCAGTTTGTTCCTAGTTTGAGGCTGCGTTTTTATTTATACTTCCTTTCATACACAGGGTGCAATTCTGTGAAGACTACGCGAGTGGCCTCTAAAACCAAAAGCAGAACGAGGTACATCACCCCGTCCTATTTCATGGCAGATTTATTTGACGCGTTCAGTGGATACATGAAAACTAAGTTTAGAGCGCAGTTAAAGAACCACAGGGGGTCAACATGTCCGGAGCCCTCCACTACGGCGTCTCTCATAATAATATCGTGGTTTTGAGACGTTAAACCACACATATCAAGTTTAGAACGCATTAGTTCGATACCTATTTTTATAACACTTTTTTCTTTGTTTTTTTCCATGCCATGGATTCCTAATCTTGTTTTTTTCGTTAACATACCACAGGGCGCAATTGCAACTGCACTTAAACGTGGGTTTGATGCGTACCATGTTCATTTTAAACACACGGGAACCCTCCAAGCTCTAAGCGATGCTTGACCAACAAGATAATTTGTCGCATTTATTGAGCATTCTCTCTTCGCCTCGTTGATTCATGGCTACTCTGGTACATTTTTATTTCACCAGCTGGTTACCACACTGCTCCAACCAGCCCGTAGCAACACACATTCGTTTGAATCTTTCGTTTCTGCCGGTGCTGTTTAGGTTCACTCGATTCTGGCTTCTCCTAAAACACAGGGCATGTTGTAGAAGGCACCGTGCCGCCCGCAGAGCAGTAGGTGCAGTTTCCACCGAAGTAGTGTGGGACCAACTTTAGCACTGCTTCATGGCATACACTGAGAAATGTATTAAGCTGAAGGAAAAGTTCAGAAGTATTATATAACCGCTCTTCAGACGTCTTTTTCTATGTCAAGAAAATAGTTCAGGCAGCGACCGGAATAGTAGTCTATTGAGTGTTGGAGATTTGTTGGCATACAAAAATGCGAACCACATGCAATACGCTAATACTAAAACATGAGGTTGGCTTCTGTGGTTTGAAAAAACGAGAAAATCGGAGATGCGTTTATGGGAGTGATCCTTTGGTCATGCAGCGTAAACAGGCAAGATAGAGAAGTGCCGATGTTCTAGCTAAGCCACTTGACTCTCGTGAACAAAGCCGCCCTCTAAAGGTTAGATATTCCTGCAAAGTTAAACCAGTTCTTCAATGCAACCTAAATACCCATCACTGAAATCAGCACCCAACTCATAGGAGAAGAAATTGCATGAATCGCAAATGTATTCATTTCATCGTTGACAACCATGTCCCCTACCCACACTTCAATCTTCATTTTCTCAACATAGTAACGGCAGTTTTGGCAGTTTTCCTGGCTTACAAGATTCCAGTGCATCCGGCAGGAGCTTCTCGATTTCAGCCAAATTGAAACCCTCAAATGTCTTCCGATGCACCCCTTCACGTATGTCCAAACACGTCCAACTGTATTAAACTCGCAGTGGGGTATACAATGGCATACAAAGCACTTTTTATTCATGGGCCGCAGCTATAGAGTGTCTATGCGGTAGAAAATGCTGTGTGTATTGACCTTGCAGAAAGGTTCCAGCACTTCAGCTCACACCACGTCCTGCAACCACAATACATCTCTCTTGGAGAGCCAAAGCTCACGAGTCGTATCCCAAGTCCATTGTTGTCTTTTTAAAGCGACACTAAAGGGCAAAATTAGTTTTTGCGTATTCGTACAGGACGCTTTCACAATTCCGAAAACACCACATTCCCTGTAACATGGTGCTTGGGTGGAGATGATGCGGGTGGAAACGCCGCTGGAAGATACCCGCACCAAACTCCATGACGTAGTAAATTCTTTACAGTGTCTACTGGGTCTTACATAGCTTTTATTTGATAAAAATGAAGTACAAAAGGGGGGGGGGCAAAGTTCCCAAGCCACACTATCCTATGTAGTTATGTAGGAGCATGACTTGAAAATTTTGACCAGGATTATTCAATGTATTCAGCGGGTGCCCTAGACTTAGCATACAAAGTTAGAAGAGTGAAACTTTGGGCTAGTTGGTATTGCATGATGAAGAACGTACAGCGCGAACACAAGACGGGAATACTAAAGATGGGACACAGACAAGCGCTGACTAGCAACTGAATTTTTATTAACACAGAAGCGGAAAATATATACGGAAAAAACAACAGAAACAAGAAAACTGAAAAAATTACAGCATGACAAAGATTCTTCCATGTTATTGTTACACGCGCTCTTCTAGAAAAGATAATTCTTTGGCCGATAACCCGATGGAAGCCATGCTGATGCATAGCGACCCTTCTTTTGCGATATGAGCGGCTTCAATGATTTCACGAGTACGCATGTCCTGATGTCTGCCGATGATTGTTGTTTCTTCAAACAGGGGTGTGCAACCACAGGAACTGCAATGAATGGCCAAAAAACCTTCTTTGGCGTTGCGCACATTATTTTTGTGCTCTCGGAGGCGGTCATTTAGACACCTTCCAGTTTGGCCTATATAACAACACCCGCATGAAAGTGGAATGCGATAAATGACATTATGTGAACAATCTAGAAGTGGTTTTTTCAGCACCTCACAAATTGTCATATCTTTCACGTGTCACCTGTCCTGTCAAAAAAAGGAAACGCCAGTGCACTACCAAGCATCGTAAGAAATTTCTAGATTGTTCACATAATGTCATTTATCGCATTCCACTTTCATGCGGGTGTTGTTATATAGGCCAAACTGGAAGGTGTCTAAATGACCGCCTCCGAGAGCACAAAAATAATGTGCGCAACGCCAAAGAAGGTTTTTTGGCCATTCATTGCAGTTCCTGTGGTTGCACACCCCTGTTTGAAGAAACAACAATCATCGGCAGACATCAGGACATGCGTACTCGTGAAATCATTGAAGCCGCTCATATCGCAAAAGAAGGGTCGCTATGCATCAGCATGGCTTCCATCGGGTTATCGGCCAAAGAATTATCTTTTCTAGAAGAGCGCGTGTAACAATAACATGGAAGAATCTTTGTCATGCTGTAATTTTTTCAGTTTTCTTGTTTCTGTTGTTTTTTCCGTATATATTTTCCGCTTCTGTGTTAATAAAAATTCAGTTGCTAGTCAGCGCTTGTCTGTGTCCCATCTTTAGTATTCCCGTCTTGTGTTCGCGCTGTACGTTCTTCATTAGCATACAAAGTTTCAAAAATTTTTCATTCAGCTAATGTGGCGAAAATACGAAAAATGCATTTCAAATTTTTCTACGTCACGCGCGGTAATATCGGTGCCAAATTTATAAATAAGTCGTGAACGTTCATTTTCTCCGGTAATAATGAACATATTACAGTGAAGCTTAATACATTTTAAATCCCAGAATGCAGTTTGTCAATATAAATCATTGATTTATATGTGGGGTTTAACGTCCCAATACCACTATATGATTATGAGAGACGCCGTAGTGGAGGCCTACAGAAGTTTTGACCTCCTGGGGTTCTTTGACGTGCATCCTAATCTGGGCAATGTAAACCATGTCAGTCTTTTTGTTCAGTATTCCTTTAATGTGTCCTTTTTTTTTCAACCTTTAATCCAGTGTTCGTAGGAAAATTGCTTACGAATTTTCAATGCCAACATTAACGTTGGGTAATGGCCCCTGAATGAGCTGAGGTATAAAGTTGTGCAAAGAATGATCCTCATCTGTCTTGTTTTCGGAATTTCTTGATCCCCTGTAGGTACTTTCAGTGCCAAGCAATGATGTCACATTTTAACACGTTAACGTTAAAAAGTTCGTTTCACAGGGATTCAGGCATCGGCGTCGGTGTCTGCGTCAGTGTCGTTGGTTGTAAGCGGAAAATCATCATAGTATACATGACCGAAAAATCGAGAACGTTGCAAAATAAACAAATAATAAAAAAACCCTGGGTCAAGGTGCGTATCAAACCCGGGTCAATCGGGTCCGTGTGGAGATCAAAACTGGTGTGTTGTATAGCAAGCCTGTGTTCTACCACACGGCCACGGGTCTTTTAATCGTGGTATTTGTTATATGGAATTATAACATTGACGTAGTTGTACACTGGCTAAGCGACAATAATCGCAGAACTACTGCACAAGCATTTCAATGCTAGCATAGATATGTATTCACAAACAGACACGTGGCCGTCACCCGACAGCCACGGGTGTGCTTGTGAATGCATTAAAAATCACTTCCTCTGCTTTAAAATTCAGTGAAAGTGACACATCCTTTAGAAACACACGCGTCCTGTATACACGCTTCACAAAACAGCATTAAGTATTGCAGTAATAATGCGGGGCACAAGCACCCAACGCAATCGGGCGTCAGAATATGTGATTATCTTAATAGCTTCGTATTTGAAACCCTGTAACTCGCTACAAAAGGTACACACGCTACGGCGCATGTTTCTTTAAGGCCACGTAGTGGGTGCATAGATAGTTCTAAAAGATTTCATGTGCTTATTGTTCAATTTGCAGTAGGCACCAAGAATGGAAGGTTCCTATCGCGTTCAGCTCTAAAAGGCAAACCTGTAGGGTCCCCTAAATTTTATTTCGGTGCGCTCAGGATACTGATAGATAAAACGAAGAAACCAACATTAGGCAGCGCACAGAAAAATAACAAAAAACTTTTCATCAAGAAAAGCAAAACCTATCAGGGTCTATTACAATAAAGAATCGACATAAACGAAATAAGACTCATGCACAAGCACATGTCTATGAGCCAAAGAATGCATCGATGCATCAGCGTATGCTGAGATATAGGCCTATACAAGACAAGGAAGGCGAAAGGGGTGACTATAATACTGCAAAAATTATACTAATATGACAACAACCGGCTTCTTACAGCAGCCTTAAAGTGATAGCTATTAGTAATCACAGCGACAGATCGGGGAAAGTGATTCAATGGGGGATGAATCAATTGTAAAAATCGCCGGTGTGGCTTGCGGCAATATCAACCTTATGACGATGGTCAATGGGGGCTGATACATAAGGAGAGTGGGTTATGAATTTTTTTTAGAACTGGATTGTCGTACTACACCTTGTGGAATAATGATTGATTGATATGTGGGGTTTAACATCCTAAAACTATCATATGATTATGAGAGACGCCGTAGTGGAGGGCTCCGGAAATTTGGACAGCCTGGGGTTCTTTAACCGCAGCCGGGATTTGATCCCGCGACCTGCGGGTCAGCAGCCGAGTACCTTAGCTACTAGATAACCGCGGTGGGGTCCTTCTGGAACAAGCAGATGCGCGGTATTTTCTACGCTGTGAAAGGAGAGATAATGATGAAGTTGTTTTCACGGAAATGACACTGAAGGTGTGATGGTAGTCAGGAAGAATTAAATGAGCAGCCAGGCTTTGGATGAATTCGAGCTGACAAATGAGCATTTATTGGTTGGTATACCACACAAATACAGCATACTTGAGTTTGAAACGAACAGATTATTTTTAAAGAAGTAATTTTAAAGCGCTATAGAAAAGAGAAATTGTGGCGTGAAGAGCCCAGCGTGCGATTATCAGCCTTGGGTATGAGATTTACATGCATTTTCCAAGAATGATCGGAAGAGATGAGTACGTCTAGATATTTGTAAGAAGACACAGGTCCTATGTTAGCAATAATACGATAATGAGAGAGCAGTGTTTTATTGCTACCCGTGACGCGCATGTGCTTGCATTTGTTAGAGCTTATTTAGTCCATTCACGAACCCAGTTCATATCACACTGTTCACAACACGGTATATAACGTAGTCTTCAGTGAACAGGTTTATTATTGAACATAGATTGTCAAGTCAGTCGTTTATACAGATCACTGTTATGAAATTGGTACCTCCATTCCGTTCGAATTGCATTCCAGGCAATTATGTGCTTTCACTTACAAAAGGGTATCATTGGATGGATGGATGGATGGATGGATGGATGGATGGATGGATGGATGGATGGATGGATGGATGGATGGATGGATGGATGGATGGATGGATGGATGGATGGATGGACTTCTCCGTCGATTATTATTTTGCTCACTGCCTCTCTAAAAGCCTGCTTAGACTTCGGACTTAATGTCTTTATCAGCATAATTGGAATGCCATCTGAACCTGCTGATGTACTACTAGGGATCCTTTTCTCAGCCCTTTCCCACTCTTGTTGTAAAAATGGAGCCATTACGCCACTTGATTCATCCTTGTCTATTGTGGTGCATAACGCACTTCTTTGTTGAAAATTTTCTGTCACCCTTGTTCTTATATATTCAATAGCTTCGTCCCCTTCTAGCCGAGCACCTTGAGCTGTAGTTAAAAACCTCTGTTCGAGGCTCGTCTCATTTTTTAGAGAGTTTAGATGGTTCCAAAATTTCGCAGCTGCCTTTCTATCTTTTTTATGTACTTCTGCCAGCCACTGAGCTCCCTTTCTTCTAATCTTTTCATTGATCAAAAGGGATGCATTTCTTCTACAGCTTAGAAATATTTCCCATTTTCTCTCAACATCATCTGTCGGTTCACCCCGTGTGGTAAGAGTGCTTCTCACAACCAAAATCGAAACTGGAAGTGAAACCGACAGCGGAAAATAACCGACGAAGACGAAAGTGTGCACGGGGTCAGACGAACGTGAGCGCGTGAGCTTCGGAACAGCGACGGGCAGAGGAAGAACGCGGCCAGCTAGCAAGAGCGCTAGGCGTTGGGCCTCAGGGGACCGAACCAACGAGCGGGTGTCACCAACCCAACCGGGACGAGCGTGGCATGTTCCTGAGGCGAGTGGCGGTTCCGGGCCGGGCCTGACATGCTGTTCCTGTGGCGGACGAGCGTGCGGGCCAGGGCAAGCGGCTGATCCTGTCCAGACTCGGGTCCGGCACAACCAGTCACCGAGATCGTGGCCACGGTGCCACGTCGGAGCCGGTCCGGCACAACCGCCAATTGAAGGTGCGACCTCGGTGTTGCGTCGGCCGCAGCGTGGGGCTGCCTGGTCCAGCACGAGCAGCTGATGGTCTGCTCGTGAGCTCCCATGCACTTGGCAACCTTCCCGTGGCGAGGTTGCGTCGTCGACGCCATCGTCTTCAGCGGGAACGTGAGTGGCACCCGACGGAATTAGACTTCCGAGTAGTGAGGACGCGTGGGTTACTCGCGGGCGCGTAGACATAAGGACTGTATGACTGAATTATGGAGCCAGTGTGTTGTACAGATAGCCACAGTGTTGTGATCGTTTTGTGTGTGAAGTCAATAAATGTTTCTCTTGTCCTTGTCTTGGGTTTCTGTGTCTGAGGGCCCAAGAACCACCACAATTGGCGAGCCTGCCAGGATCAGAAGATTCCAGGATGGCTTATTAAAATCTAAAGCCATTACTCAGACGCAGCCTTTGTCATGGACAGGGAGAAATTTATTGCACTTGGCCGACAGCTAGGGTTGGAGAACGAGGAGCTCAGAGAGTGGGTTGAGCGAGAGTGCGTTGAAGCTCGAGATGAGCGTGCTAGGGAGCGCGAGATCGCGAAAGAAAACGCTGAGAGGCAGCAGAAACTGTTAGAGCAGCAGCAGAAGGTGCAGGAACAAGAGCTGAAGATCCTCGAACTGAAGCTTCGACTTCAGGAGAGCGCAAGCAGGGTACAGCCAATGATGGCTGACGAACAAGGAGGATCCAGCATGAGCGCCAGAGGAATAACAGAGGTGTGCAGTCCTCATAAACTGATTCCGCCCTTCAATGAGGCTCGGGACGACCTCGACGCGTACCTGCAGCGATTTGAACGGGTCGCCACGTGTCAAGGGTGGCCGCGTGAAAAGTGGGCTCTTTCGCTTAGCCTATGCATGACAGGAGAAGCGCTAACAGTCATAGGCCGGTTAGATCCAACAGCTGTGCTGAATTATGATCAGCTGAAAGCAGCGCTTCTTCAGAGGTTCCGCTATACTGCGGAAGGCTACCGCGAAAAATTTCGTAAAGCGAAGCCCGAAGAAAACGAGACTGGTCTGCAGTATGCTGCAAGACTTTCCGGCTACTTTGACCGTTGGCTTGAAGTGGGAAAAACGGAGACAAGCTTTGCTAGCCTGCGAGATCTGATGATAAGTGAGCAATTCATGAAGGGTTGTTCTCCGGCACTCAGGATCTTTCTCAAGGAGAGAAGTTGCAAAACCCTGAGTTCGCTTTGCGAGACTGCCGATAACTTCATGGAAGCACAGGCGCTCAAAAACTTAGGAAGAGAACAGATTCCCAAGGATCCGGGACCTTCGGTGTCCAAGCCGGAGTCCGGCGAAGAAGACGGAGAAGCCTGCAAGTCGCTGTTTCCTTTGTGACAAGGCAGGCCATCGCGCAGCCGACTGCTGGTCCCGCACGAAAGGGAATACTTTCAGCCGATGCGGAGTATGCAAACAAAGTGGACACAGCAGTGACAGATGCCCCGGTAGAAAATTTGGCAAAGACCAGGCATCATGTATGCTATCGGAAAAACACGAAGGCTTGACACCTGAACACCATAAGAGTGGCTACATTGTTCTCCAAGACGGCGGAACAATACCCATCGTCAATGCCACATCAAGTCGACGATCCGCGAACGTTGGAGTCGCTGATATGCCTGTTGTGGAGGGGTTCCTAGAGGACAGACCAGTGCATGTGCTTCGAGACACCGGCTGCAATACGGTCGTCGTGCGGCAATCCTTGGTTCCGAAGGAGAAGTTCACGGGAACGATGAGCCCAGTGTACTTACTGGACCGTACTGTGCGATACCTCCCAGAGGCAAAAGTCCTTTTGCAATGTACATTGTTTACTGGGGAAGTACTCGTTAAGTGTATGACCGACCCATTATACGACGTAATTTTGGGCAACATCAAGGGCCGGCATTGCCGGATACGTTACCTAGGAATGAGTCAGCACCACAGCATGACCATGGCCATGTGGAAACAAGGCGTGCACCATGCACAGACTCTAGCAAAGGGAATGCTGTCAATGGTGAGCAGGATGTATCTGGCAATTTGCACGCAACCCAACCAAGATCGAATGCGGAGGAAGCGTATGAGCCACCGCATGAAGCCATGGAAAAGTGGCCCCTACCTGAAGAAGTCCTCGTGGGAAAAGCAGGAGAAACGAAGAAGCACACTTCTTTACCTGTGATGACTCTGCCTGCTTTACAAGTGGGAAGTGAGGCGCTTAAAAATATCAAGTGGATGACGAAACTTTGCGAAAGTGTTTCGAGGCGGTTGGCAAGAAAATCATGTCGAACGATCGAGAAACGGTGTTTTTCATTCGGGACGGAACCTTATTCCGCAAGCACAACTTGCCAGATGGAACTAATTTGGAGCAACTTGTTGTACCACGACAGTTGCGTGAGGTGGTGCTGAAACTGGCCCACGAAGGCATCTTAGCCGGCCATCAAGGTATCACGAAGACAGTAAGCAGGGCCACTGGAGAGTTCTACTGGCCGGGTGTCCAATCCGACACAAAACGCTTCGTGAAATCTTGCGACATCTGTCAACGGATCGTGCCACGCCACCTGGTGGGACGCGCTCCCTTGGGCACCACGCCTATCATCGAGACACCGTTTACGAGAGTTGGCATTGATATTATCGGCCCATTGTCGCCAACATCTGAAAAGGGCAATCGCTACGTACTGACAATGATAGATTTTGTGACGCGATACCCCGACGCGGTAGCACTTCCCTCCATTGAATCGAGACAGGTTGCGGAAGGTCTCCTGGAAATGTTCTCTCGCGTTGGCATACCTAAAGAGATCATCAGTGATCACGGCACGTCTTTCATGTCAGCAGTTATGAAGGAATTCAGCAGACTGCTTTCATTCAAACAACTGCCTACTACGCCATACCATCCGATGGCCAATGGTTTGATTGAAAGTTTTAATGGGACATTAAAACGCATGATAGGGCGAATGTGTCAAGAGCGTCCGAAAACCTGGGACCGTTACATTGGTCCGTTACTGTTCGCCTACCGAGAGCTTCCCCAATGTAGCACTGGATTCTCTCCTTTTGCATTATTATATGGTAGATACGTGCGAGGGCCAATGGCTGTTCTCAAGGAGCTCTGGACGAACCCTCGCCTCGATGACGAGACCAAGACGACATACACGCATATGATGGAGCTGCGGCAACGTTTAGAACGCACCTGCGCGCTCGCACACGAAGAATTGATGAAGGCGAAGAAGCTGCAGAAAGGGTACTACGATAAGAAAGCGAGACAGCGCGAACTTGTCCCTGGTGACCACGTGCAGGTGTTGTTACCAGCCGATGCTAACAAGCTGGTGCTTTCCTGGAAGGGCCCCTTCCCTGTTATTGAGAAACGCAGCCAACTGGATTACCTAGTAAACCTGGGCCACAAGGTTACGCTCTTTCACATCAACATGTTAAAGAAGTATGAGGAGCGCAAGCCACTAAGCCAACGAACGGTTGCAGGCGTTACCACGACGTTGCCAAGTGACACAGATGAGGTTCAGTTCGACGAAGTGCCCCATATCACACTAGAACAGACACAGGACTGGACGAATGTTACCATAGCATTGGAGCTCAACGCTGATGCACGACAGCAAGCCACAGCGGTTCTTAAAGAATTCAGAGACGTTTTCTCAGATGTACCTGGGAAGACTGACATTGTTCACTGTGAGTTGAAGCTTACATCAGAGGCTCCCATACAGGTACGACAGTACCCGCTACCTTTTACTGTCAAAGGTGCCGTTGAGGAGGAAGTGAAGGACATGCTGCAGTTAGGTGTCATTGAAAGGTCAACGTCAGCTTATCACTCGCCCATAGTGGTCGTCAAGAAGAAAGATGGCACCATGCGTTTGTGTATTGACTTCCGACAACTGAACAAGGTCATACTTCCGGATTGTGAGCCGATCCCTCGCACAGATACGATGTTCTCTAAGCTTACGGGATGCAACTACTTCTCGCGCTTTGATTTTACTAAAGGATACTGGCAGGTACCTATGGCCAGTCAGTCGAAAGAGCTCACGGCTTTCTCATGTGAATCTGGCTTGTACCACTTCAACTTTATGCCCTTCGGCATCAAGACTGCGCCGGCAGTATTTAATCGGTTAATGCGAGTCGTCACCGAGGGGATTCCCAATGTGCTATATTACTTTGACGATGTGCTCGTCGCTACTGAAACTTGGGAAGAACACTTGGTAACCCTAAAGAGATAGTTTGAGCGCGTCAGAGCGGCTCATCTAACTATAAAACCAGCGAAACGTGCGGTCGGCTGTCCGACTACCACTTTTTTGGGCCACACTGTTGGGCAAGGTATGCTGCAGACGATTAAGAGCATTACTGATAAGATACAAGCAGCTGTGCCGCCAAGCACCAAGAAGGAATTGAAAGCCTTTCTCGGACTATCAGGTTATTACCGCGACTTTTTGCCCAATTACGCTGAGTTGACATTTCCGCTCACAGAACTTACAAAGAAAGGCCACCCCAATAAGTTATTATGGGGTGAAGAACATGAGAGAGCGTTTCGACAAGTGCAGAATCTATTGTCCACGCAGCCTGTGCTGAAGTCACCCGACTTGCATAAGCCATTTGTTCTGCGCACGGATGCGTCTTCGCGGAGCTTAGGAGCAGTATTGCTCCAGGAACACCAAGGCCGTCGGCACCCAGTTTCCTACGCGAGCCGTAAATTACTACCCGCGAAGCAGCCTACTCCACAATTGAAAGAGAAGGCCTTGCCGTAGTCTGGGCTGTTCGCAAATACCACATTTTTCTCTATGGCAAGCCGTTCACGTTGCAATGTGACCACCAGCCATTGACTTATATTCAGTCAGCTAGGCACCTAAATAATCGAGTCCTGCGGTGGAGTCTCCTTCTTATGGAATATGACTTTCACGTGGAACACATTCGTGGTGTGAACAACGTTGGTGCCGACTACATGAGTCGTGCGGCTTTTGCCGAGCAGTGACTTATTGCCGTTGTACACAATTTTTTTATCATGTTATCATCATAGTTCAATTGGTTTTTTTTACATCTAAACTGTGACATTTAAAGTGTGCGGAACCTTTGTTATATTCGGGAACTATGTGTTACGTGTGTACAACGTACTGGAAGTTGGGGGGAGTGAGGTAAGAGTGCTTCTCACAACCAAAATCGAAACTGGAAGTGAAACCAACAGCGGAAAATAACCGACGAAGACGAAAGTGTGCACGGGGTCAGACGAACGTGAGCGCGTGAGCTTCGGAACAGCGACGGGCAGAGGAAGAACGCGGCCAGCTAGCAAGAGCGCTAGGCATTGGGCCTCAGGGGACCGAACCAACGAGCGGGTGTCACCAACCCAACCGGGACGAGCGTGGCATGTTCCTGGGGCGAGTGGCGGTTCCGGGCCGGGCCTGACATGCTGTTCCTGTGGCGGACGAGCGTGCGGGCCAGGGCAAGCGGCTGATCCTGTCCAGACTCGGGTCCGGCACAACCAGTCACCGAGATCGTGGCCACGGTGCCACGTCGGAGCCGGTCCGGCACAACCGCCAATTGAAGGTGCGACCTCGGTGTTGCGTCGGCCGCAGCGTGGGGCTGCCTGGTCCAGCATGAGCAGCTGATGGTCTGCTCGTGAGCTCCCGTGCACTTGGCAACCTTCCCGTGGCGAGGTTGCGTCGTCGACGCCATCGTCTTCAGCGGGAACGTGAGTGGCACCCGACGGAATTAGACTTCCGAGTAGTGAGGACGCGTGGGTTACTCGCGGGCGCGTAGACATAAGGACTGTATGACTGAATTATGGAGCCAGTGTGTTGTACAGATAGCCACAGTGTTGTGATCGTTTTGTGTGTGAAGTCAATAAATGTTTCTCTTGTCCTTGTCTTGGGTTTCTGCGTCTGAGGGCCCAAGAACCACCACACCCCGCTTCTTAGCATGTCTGTGTTCCCTAGAGGCTTCCTGACGTTTTGCTATGGCTCTCTCAACTTCCTCATCCCACCAACTTTTAGGTTTGTGTCTTCTTTTCCGGGTAACTTGTCACGTGCCTTATCAAGCTCTAGCTCAAACAGTCTAATTAGACTCGTGTATGTCCACACTGTTGTATTATCCTCAGTGATTACTTTCTCAATTTGTTAGTAGCTATTTCTATTTGCCTTTCTGAATAAGAAATTTTCCTGTAGTTGCTCATCTTGTCTCCTTCCCACTTTCACTGCTCTTCCAAAACTTAGCTTGATACGTTTTTGATCACAACCCAGATTTCTGGAGCCACCTTCATCTATGTGCGTTTCCTTGAGCTTATCATACATCCTATGTGACATCAGTGCGTAATCTATCATCGACTGCTGCCTTCCTACCTCTCATGTTATTTGCCCTTCACACTTCTCGGTACTGTTGCAAATTATCAAATCATGCCTTTAACACATATCCATGATCATTTTGCCTGTCGGGTCAGTATACCCATCAATATCTTCTATGTGTGCATTCGTATCTCCTAGTATAATTATCTCGCACTCTACTACTAACTCCTCAATGTCGTTTGATACACACTCTTCCATTGCCTTGTTTTTCTTTCGGGCCTGTGCTCCCGTCCTCAAGTACACGAAACCAAGGAGTGTCCTTTGCCCGGCCACTTTGCCTTTTAGCCATAAATGTTCCTTGCACTCCTGCTTGACCCTTTGGCAGCCTGTACTTTTATGAATGAATGCCCCAATACCACCCCCCTTTCGTCTGCCTTCTGTTCTGTTACAATATTTCCACGCGTAGTCCTCATTGTTAGGAGGTTGTTCCATGTCCCTGAGATGTGTTTCTACAAAACCGTATACCATCGACCTCTCCTCCCTTAGCTGTTCTTCTATCTCTTCCCACTTCAGCATGTTCCTACCACCCTGCATGTTAATATACCCTATGTCTGCATTGGCTCGGCGCTCGTGGCTACGTCTATTTCTGCCCCGGACTCTACCTATCCTAGATACCGGTGCCACTTTGGAATCGTATCTGTGCATACCACCTGCAAAGAGTCTCCCTGGTTGTTTTCCTCGTTACTAGCTATCCTGCACCCCGAAGGGCCCGCTTGCTTCCCCCCCCCCCAAAAAAAAGTTACTGCGCGTCCTGCAAGTCGCCAACCAACCTCATGACCTAGCCGCCCCTCGAAGTGATTTCTGTCATGTTGAAAACCACCCCACCTATGCACCTCTCTGTTTATTTCCATCACCTCAAATCCTTTCTCTCGACTCATCCGCCATACCTCTTGGTTCGCGTTGACAACCGCTCTTTGCAGGTTGCTATCACGCACCGGTACCTCCGGTATCGTGCATATCGCTACCTGTACCTGAGAAGAAGTGGCGCGCATGTGATCGACGCCTTTCTCCAGTGTGGTTGCTAGTCCTGCTGTATCTTCATTTAAGACATCATTGAAACCGCCTGAAATTATCACGAGGTTTCATCTATCAGCTGTAGTTTTATTGCAACTATCAGCTGTAGTATTTATTGCAACTAGCAGCGCAGCGTGGCGGCCGCTAAATGAATGCTGCGTTGTGTCAAATCCGTCGAAGCACCCTTCCAATATAGTCGCTGCCACAAGATGAAACTTCATCGCCAGTCAGAAAATTGCTGTTGTGTGTCATTGTAGCCTGAGATCAAGATCTTTTCAACCTTGAAATAAAGTCATAGCGAGTTCCCTTTCATCCTTTCAACTAGCACCTCTTGCATCTCCTCCCAAATTTCTCACCGATATTTGCTGCCGCACTGGTGCACCGCAAAGCTTAAGCACGCTCGCTCTGAGAAGCCGGTGCTATCTGTGCGTGATTCGTCCTGAAACACCGTCGCCAACGTTGATAACTTCTCCTCAAAGAAAAAACTATAATTAGGCCAACCGACGACAACAGTACATCCTAAATGGAAAAGATTTCTTGAGAGCTAGTTTGAAGCCTATGACTCCAGGTACAGAAGGCAACCGCCTTGTTTATAAGTTTAAACCACGGCGTTTTAGAATCCATGGCTGCGCCCTGGCTTAATAACGTTATTGTACTTTGACCAAAACATCTATACATCACTATCTTGAAGAAAGAGGGCACATCAAACGTGATTCGGGTCATATCAACAAGATGTGATGAAGCTGAGTGCACAGGCCTGCTATTGCCAACATTCTCACAGTTTTACTTTCTTTCTTTGTCTTCGCGGATGGTCAATGACGTGCATCACTGCATATTCTTCATGGTTACATTGTTTTACCACAACGCTTGTTTCCGCTTCAGTGGTGCGGACCAGTTGTTCAATGTTGTACCCAATATGTTAAAACATCTTGCTCGGCATGTTGGTACATGTCTGTGATAAGAATAATTTTGTGAACAATCGGACAAACCCTGGAAAACAAACGAAGTAGGCGAAAGCTTCTGTGTACTTCGTTCTTCTACCTGTGCTCGTTTAACTGTATGCACAACTCTTCTCGTTACGGACTTGCACACAATGATTCTTGTGAATTAAGATACCAACGAAACACTCAGTTTTCTGAAAGTTACTTGTACCAGAAGACGCCCTTCTAGCCAATCACTTTATGACTGACCCAGGATAGGCTTGTCACTTATTGGTGCCTACTTTACTTTAATTAACCAATGATACTTTCTTCTTTTGAGACAGGCGCGATTTAATAGTTGTACTAGTCATAACGCACCTTCACATTGTATGTCTTGAAGAAAATTAATGATTGACCCAAAGACGATTTTAGAAATAAACTAAAACCAACTTTAGGTCAACCTTTCATTTTCTTGAAGGTATACAAAGTGAAGGCGTGTCATGATTGGTATGGCTCTAAAAATCGTGCCTGCAGCCAAAGAATAATGTAACGTCGGTTAATTAAGCCAGCTAAGTTACGTTCCCCTAAGGGACAACGCTATCCTGCGTCAGCCGTTGCCACCGTTTTCAGATGCCATCCACTAGCTGGGAAGAAACGTCAGCCCAACGATACGCATCGTATGGTTTTCACGAGCAGCAAGGTCTGGTCAGCGTACGCGGATTCTGCCAGTCACCCAACTTCATAATTTACCCGCTCCTTGAACTTTACGCACCAGTGTAACTCGGTTGTTCATTTGGGATGAGCCTGTGATGTTTTTACGAATATCTTGTTTGGCCAAAGGACTGCTTTTTGAATGAGGAAAAGAAACAAACTTTAATTGAAGCTACAACATGTCAAAAAACATTACTTAAGACCTGTTCTTCACCAACTGATGTAAGGCGTACTGGACTGCACATAAGCTCTCTTCAAAAGCTTCAGAGTTTCCTAGAGGCATTCGTTCCGATGTCGGTGTGGCTTGTGACAATATTAACCTAAAGACGTTGGTCAATGGCGGCTGATACATAAACAGAACGGGTTATGAATTTTTTCTTCCGAACTGGGTAGTCGTATTACACCTTGTGGAACAAGGATTAATTGATATGTGCGGTTTAACGTCCCAAAACCACCATATGATTATGAGAGACTCCATAGTGGAGGGCTCTGGAAATTTCGACCACCTGGGGTTCTTTAACATGCACCCAAATCTGAGCACACGGGCCTACAACATTTCCGCCTCCATCGGAAATGCAACTGGCGCAGCCGGAATTCGATCCCGCAACCTGCGGGTCAGCAGCCGAGTACCTCAGCTACTAGACTGCCACGGCGTGGCACGCACGAGTGTAACTTGGTTGTTTATTTGTGACGAGCCTCTGATGTTCTTACGTATATCTGTTTGGCCAAATGACAGTTTTTTTGGAATGAAGAAAAGAAATAAAGTTTAATTGAAGCTACAACATGTTGAAAAACATTACTTAAGACTTTTTCTTCCACCCAAGTGTATGATAAGGAGTACTGGACTGCACATAAGCTCTTTTCAAAAGCTTCAGAAGTTTCCTAGAGGCATTCGTTCGATGTGCCATCTTCTTACATCCGATTACTACCCGCATAAGGTTTTCAGGCATCCATCGCTGTAACGCGCCTCTTCAGCACTGCTTTGCTCTGCACGCTCAGCAGGTTCTTGTTCATTTCTGGCTCCATCACTGTTGCTGGCCGGCATGGCAGCGCTCCCTGAAAAAGGGGAAAGAAAACGAACAGGATAAGGAGCTTGTATCAACACATTCAAATATTTACATCAAATGCACCTAGTATTTATATTGAAATACATGAAATTAGGACTGCGCGAATAATATGATCCGCCAATAACGCTTTCGCTGGTACTGGAGTTCTCTTCACCTTATTGCGCCATTATCAATAACGTAAAGGCTGATTGATTTATTCTGTGGTTTAACGTTCCAACACCATCATATTATTATGAGAAACACCGTACTGGAGGGCTGCGAAAATTTCGACCACTTCGGGTTCTTTACTGTGCACCCAAATCTGAGCATGTGAACCTACAGCACTTTCGCCTCCATCGAAAATGCAGCCTCCGCAGCCGAGATTCGATACCGCGACATGCCGGTCAGAAGCCTAGTACCTTAGCCATAGAACAGTGCGGTGGGGCAATAATGCAAATGTTAAATCTGCCCGGTACTTACCTACGGTGCCGAAACATGGAGGCTTAGAAAGAGGATTCAGCTTAAATTGACGATGACGATGAAAGGAAAATAATACCTGTAACTTTAAGAAACTTGAAAAGATCAGAGTGGATCAGGGAACAAACAGGGGTAAGAATATTATAATTGATATCAAGAAGAAATGAAAATGGGCCGGGTACCTAGCACGTAGGCAGGATAACTGCTGGTCATTAAGGGTGACTAACTGAATTCCCAAAGAATCTAATGCACGACGGGGAGACAGAAAGTTAGGTGGGGTGATGAGATTAAAAAGTTCGCAGGTATAACGTTGCACCAGAACGCACAAGGCCGGGTTGATTAGTGGATCGTGGCAGAGACCCTTGCCCTGCAGTAGGCGTAGTGATGACGACGACGACGACGACGACGACGATGGTGATGATGATGATGATGATGATGATGATGATGATGATATACATATTTATTAAATTATTAATAGCTCAAGCTTCCCACGAGAATTCAAGCTCAGCATAACAGTCTGTAAAGAATTTCAGGTACCTCTCAAGCAGTCATTTTGTTAATATTATGTAACTACGACGCCAACATTTCTGAGATAAACCTACATCACAGAATGCTCAAGAAAAATTATCAAAGTAATTGCTTGTGATTTGCAGGGCGTTCAAACTTCCGGAAAAAAAACACTTACCGGCAACGATGAGACCGAAAATGGTCAAGCCCAGAAGCATAAATTTCATATGCATACTTTCCTTACTTGCAGCGCTGCAGGTGAAAAAAATACGACGCTAGCCAGTTTTATGCTTACATAACGTATTTCCAAAAACAATGTTGTTTTTGTTATGACAGCTCACCATTAGGCATATTATAAAAAAGTGGTAAAGACACAATAACCTCTCTGAATCGCCGAGAATGCTCAGTAGAGAATGACGAAATGTCCCACGTTTACATAAGGTATACTTCTTGCATGTGTATTACGTGGTTATGTTTACCGGTCATGTTATTGGCATGATAATCTTGAAGACATTTGTTGAAATCGGGGCCACGACTACAGCATGTCAAGGGCGCCAAAATAAAAAAAAAGCGAAATCCACTGGTCAAGAAATCTAAGTTCGAATGCGTTATAAGTATTTCATCGTTTTGAATTAGAAAATCTGCTATTCACTATATTATCTAAAATGCTAGGACCGATATGAATTGTGGTCAATCTATATGCATTGACTTAGATAATGGCTGCAGGTCCACAGAACAAACGTTCTGCATTTTCAGGTGCGTAAAAAATGAAGGAGTCACGGTGCTGCTCTGCATAGCATAGCATTTACATGTTTTATGCGCATTTTCCAATACCTTTCCGAGAAGCTCTTTGATGTTAGCACGAGGGCTCTTTATAATTACACGGTGTTGTTGCCACATTTGTCGCCTTTGTTTTGCTAACTTCTACCATAGTGGCACACAATCAGGTATATTCATGATCTTATGATTCATAATGTTCATGATCTCATGATTAACCCGAAAGTGTCTTATGCCGGGGTACACCGCGGCGTAGAGTTTCATAATAATACACTAGAGAGAACTCTGAATGCTCGTTGCTCAGAGAACTGCAACGCATTGCGCTTCAGCCAGCATGAGAATTACGAGCAGTCACTGATTAGTCTATTTTTTTTACTTTCGGCTCCGGTTGGCTTTGCGTGGCTTGGAGTTGGTTTGTCACGAAAACACAATCAGCATTAGTTTATCAGTTACGCTTCAGCACCTTAATCTTTCAAACTGGGTCACGAAATTCGAAATGGTTAGTTTTTTCGTTCAAAACAATACGAAAACAGTGCAACATACGAAGCCACAAGTGTGTTTGCAGCCCTCAAGCATGAAGACCAGGCAGATTCATGTACTACCCGCCATTCCCATGGTCGCTGACAAGTCAAAGTGCCAGGGCCCCACCATAGTGAATTTTAGGAAACTCAATGCGCCATGGCTCCGCTGACGTATTTCTGTCTCGGTTAGGACGTTGTAATACATATATATATATATATATATATATATATATATTAATACAAGTTGCAAAAAATAATAGGATAATCAATGGTACCGTAGCAGGGCGTTGAAACAGCTACCTCTCGCTCAGTGGCACGCAATGCAGACCACTAGGCCACACTGCGTACTTCGCTCAACTTGCTAACAGAGAGTAATTTATACACTAATCAACCGTTGGTTGGCGTGAAAGCTCAGCAACTTCAGTGCGTTTTTGTCATCACTAGCGAGATGGCGCGAAGGTTGCGTGTTAGGCGTGCTCCAAAGGTCAAATCCCCGCACCACTCCACGCGTCGCGATGTGTGCGTGCCTCCACATGGCACAGTCAGTCCGTATAGATGTTCACACGCATTATCACGCAACCGCGCGCGCTCTCATCCCTCGATTCGGGCGTTTTTACCTCTTCTGCTTCCACCGCAAGCTTGCTTTGAAGTTACACTGGTTAAATAGAGCCCGAAGGTGACTTCGCTCGCTGCGCCCGCCGCGTTTTCGAAGGGAGCGCGCGCTGCTCCCACACGATAAAGAAATAATTTTGACAGTGGTTCGCGCTCATTCTGTGTATACTTGTTTGTTTGTTTCGTGCGCCTTTTTTCTGTTAGTGCAGAGTGCTTTAAATGTCCAGTTGTAACAGTTGTGCCTTCGTGCTCGTCGTGTCTATACTCATTTTGTGCTTGCCATCTGCTTGACGTGTTGGCTGCAAGTTTTGAGCTGCTAGCCGTTCTTCGCGTGACGTAGCATTTTTTTTTGCTGCAGCAATAATTCTTTCGCCCTTCTGGCGAAACAATGCACAATAAACAATTAACTACCTTAGTCAAGACTTGCAAGTTTGACTTTGGTGTTATAAGCTTCCTAAAACGAGGGATCAGCCAAGTTCCTTATAGCAAGCGTGTGCCCCATGTGCATGAGTTCTGCGCTACTACGAACTTCTTATTCACAGGTGTACTTTCAGCGCGAACGCTTTTTCAACAAAAGGTAACATGGACAGAGCTCGTATGAAACTAACATCTTGGGAGCAACGTTCAAAAAACACATTCGATATATCACGCAGTAGAAATGAAAGCTCCAAATTTCACCATTTACAAATTGAGGGGACCTTAGAAAGACTGTAATCAAGCGAGGTTAAAAACCTATTACTTGTCACTCAAAACTCACCATGCAGCGCAATTCCCACACTGTCTCAAAAAATTGAGCTAATTCATAAAAGACAGGACTTTCCGGTTTCTCCCTATCTTGTCGGTTTCTAACCCACTAAGAAACAAATCAGTCTATCAAGCATAATGAATATTATTGAAATTTTGGAAGTTTGTTCGTAAAAACTTGCAAGCAAGAATACCTCGTAACATTTGATATTGTAATAAGGACTCAAAAACAAATATAAATACGTAAATACAAAATTGAAGTTCATAATCATCGGCGCGAAAATCAATTCCAGAGCAAGTTACGCTTGCCTTTTGCATGCAATATTAGCGCTTGGGAAGTGAGATTTCACTTTATTTGCCGCGGGATTTCTACGTTTCTTAATGCCAAGCAAGAACACTATTCGTATTCTTAGACATGAAGGTGACTGCCTTCACTGCCCGTTTACCCTTAAAAATGTAGCAACGCCTCACCTTCCGTAAATTTGACGCCTGACTTGTTTCCAAAGTGTCGTTTCTTTTGAATACCTCTATGAATGGTTAGTCGTTGGTGTTTTATACTTGTGCAAGTTCCTGCACGTGCAGAAGAAATTTGCAGTGATCTTTTTTAGGAAGGCATTCCTTGTCGAAGTTTACCTTGTCAGTCAGGTACATCCTGTTTTGCATGCGTGTAATTACATTCATCAGCTTTACTTGAAAAGTGCGTGACAGAGGATGTATAGACCGGGAACACTTGACACAAATGTCCTGAACACTATTTAATGCACGCCGCTTCCGAATGACATTGTTGCTGTAGCATAAAACTGGCGCGAAGCTGCAAGTTGAGTCTAAGCTCGATCGTCATTATTTTAGTATTATGACGCGTTTTGCGAGTGGGGAGGTGAGAAAAGGCAGCATGCCACTTACTAGCGTAGATGGAGTACGATTAGGCATGGTCACGCTTGTGATGAATGTAATGATTATGTGAAGACACGTTTCCCATTTGTTTTATACTGATTTCTATGATGGAGAGAGGGATCAGCAATGTTTATTTTTCACCTAGTTTCTTAGCATGATGTGCAGAAAGGCCACCTTTTTACGGCACATTCACGAAAATACAGTTACGAAAATTCTACTGTATGAAATAAATGAAGTTCTGCGCCTACTCATTGACGAAGCTTTCGACGATTTCCGAGAAAGTAACATCGTGGACTTGTACCATACAATCCTTTTTTGAAGGTCATTTGTTATTTACGCGATAGCTTGTTAAACTTATGCGTTGGTGTAGGTAAATCTTGTGTTCCATTCAATACTTTTATACTTCCTGCTTTTTATTGCATATGAGACGTTTTATTTCATCAACTATTGTGATTTACGAAGCACAAGCCCTACGAGAACAAGCAGCGCACTTTCCAAGTGTATACACCACAGCGCCTATGTGAATTTACCAGGAACAATTTTCGCTGAAAAAGAAGATGTGCCCATGCACAACAGAAAAGTAAAGAAATCTAAACAACATTGGGTGATTGCATCATTCGAGTTAATATTCAGAAGTGCCTTCATTCACAGGTAATTCGCTTCAGTTAACAGCACTGAAACAACATTTCAAACATTTACATACTAAAGGTGTTATTCACAAAGGCTCAACACAATTCTCAACACAAATGCTCAACACAGTTTAGAAGTGCTGCTTGGCAGGCTCCTAAAAGCATACAAATATGTCGAATCACTGCAGTGTATTGTGGTGACATCTGCCAATGCCGACACACATACATCCCTAACAAAAAAACTTCCACCCTAGATGCAGAAATTTAGTCAGCCGCAAAACGGAATATATGAAGACAAGTGACAAACTTCCTGTCACCTCCAAGTGAGCAATTTGTACACCCATTCTGCGGAAATCCTGCCGAGAATTTGTAGCCACGCAGGATGCAGTACGCCTGCAGAATATCTGCGGAACATCTGCAGAAAGTCTACAGAAATTCTGCAGCATAGCAGTGTTTTATTGCAATGAACAAAAAGTAATTATTAGCTATCATTTGCGTTAGCACGAAAATTCAAGGAACATGCAGCACCGAAGGGTATAATACCACCCATACACTCACCAAACGCGTACGCAACACAAAAACGCAACAACAGCAAAGTAAATACCACACGCATAACGGCTGGCACTTCGCAACCTAAGACCGACCACCCGGTATGTAGCCATGGTATTTTTACCGGTCATTAAGTTCTGGGAGGAAAACTTATATGCCTCAAAATTTCACATTTACACGAACAGACTATGCGTGCAGAATTATGAGGGCAATGAGGTAACAATAAAATACAAGGATGTTTTAGTCTATCGAAGCGAGTATTTAATACGACTGATAACGAGGCTTTTGATCAATCTTAGGGTATCTTGTTCTCTCATGCCTCTACAATTGTTTGTTATTCGCGAGAAATTGCGTGAGGTCTGCTGTACTGATGTTTCGAGTTCATTTAGTGTGTTCAGACATCTATGATTAGCTTGAAGCCACATTCCTAGTATTCGGACGGTATCTTTTTCGAAATGATATTTCCGTCGAGCCTGACTTCCAGCTTTAGATTCGGGTCGATCCTCCGTGCTTTTCTCTTCGTAAGGCGAATGAGCTCTGACTTTTCGGTTGAGCACTGAAGACACCACATTTTGCGTACTATGGTGCTAGCTGCCTGTTGTAACCTATCTTCTTTTTCTGCAAGGCTGCCTGTGGTTGTACATACCGTGATATCGTCTGCATATATCGCATATTGTAGACCAGCAATATGGCCCATAGAATGACCTGCGAGACACCCCTAAGATTACCGCGGAATACTTCAAACGACAAGCTACTGGCACTTGGTCTTCATAACAGAATTGAAGAATTGTCCGAGGCCCAGCTGCTAGCGCAAGAAAATCGCTTTCTTCAGACCCCAACGGTCAGAGCAGCCCTAACAAAACTTGGACGCGATACCTTAATACAAAAACACCAATAAACTAAAGAACTACCAAGCGAACTTAGAGAATAGTACGCCGTATTGACAATACCAAGCAACATAGATCCTACTCTGCATGCTGGGAGAAGAAAGGCAAGGGCTGACTAGATTGACAAAATGACAAGATTTTTGAACACGGCCAGATTCACTTACGCCGCGCCTTATCAGACCAAAGCAAAGAGATCTGTGTGTGTAGTCACCAACCGTAGAGGGAAAATTACAGCCTGTGCTTCAATGAATCGGGCGTCGATAACACAAGCAGAAGAGATCGCCATATAACTCGCAATAAAAGAGGGATGGACGCGAAACGCTCCATTAACAAATCATTACTGATTCGCAAAAGGCTTGCAGAAGCTATCTAAGGGGCAAAATCGGAGCACAGGCACTCCGTATATTGGTTGGGACAGGATGGAACCCCACAGTAAAATACGTATAGGCTGTGACTTGGGCACCAGTGCACGAGGGCGTGTGTCACAGAACGAGCGCTAAACAAGAGCGCGCCGCCAAATCCTTGCGACAACGGGCGGCAGAAACGCCGCGAGGTAAAAAGAAAAAAAAAAGAAAGCAAACATCCAGGGCTCCCGGGCGCGCGCTCTCCCCGCAGAAGCACGGCTTCGCAGACGATCCTCCTCACCCCACATCGGAGGCCCAGCAAGACCGCGATTTTTCTCGAACGAAGGAGGCGGGGTCAGACCAAGTGAATCATCCTCGGGAGAGGGCAGTCGAACCGTCTCGTGCCTCTCCCCAGCCTTCGCTGCGTATCGCGCCGACGAAATGACGAGAAACATCTGGAAAGTCGCGCGCAAGGTATTTAACCGAGCAGCCGAGACGAGAAAGCAGGAGGTGACGGAAGTTAACGCCAGAGCGCGTAGGAATTCCGCCGTGTAGTCGGCGAAGGTTCTGCCCGTAGTGACAGAACAGGAGGTGACGGAAGTTAACGCCAGAGCGCGTAGGAATTCCGCCGTGTAGTCGGCGAAGGTTCTGCCCGTAGTGACAGAACAGGAGGAGACGGAAGTGAGCGCCAGAGTGTGTAGAGAGTCCGCCGTGTAGTCGGCGAAGTTTTTGGTCCGTAGGGACGGCTCGAGCTACAGGCAAGAGTGTGTGTTTACCGCTATCGAGCGAAGACCCGTGGCAACCGCTGCGAGTGTGAAGCCGACGTGTTCCGGCGAAGAAGTTGAAGTTTGAAGAGTGGCCAATGGAAGACGGGAGGTTTCCTGGAAGAGAACTTCGAGAGCTGCGGAACGACAACAACGCTGGACTTTGAGTGAGTGATTCTCGGAAGAGTATCATTCAGACTTTTGTTCCAAGGACTTTGGACTGAATAGGTTTTATATCTCTTTAGTCTTTAAGTGTCTTGGTTGTTCAATGCATGCGACTGCATTGTAGTGCGTATTGTTGTCTGTGTCCGTTGTTTCAAGTGTGGTTGATTGTACTGTGTAGTACATTGTCTGTTTGGTGACGTATTGTATGTAACTATTGTGGAGTGTGCATACGTGTGTATTGTTTTTGATCTGCCGTTAATGAGAATATAATTTTGTTTGTTTATCAACTCTCGGCTCTGACTTGTTCTTTGGGCCACAGCCGGCGTCTGCTGGCGCGCCAATAAGGACCACTCCTAAATTGTCCACGCTTTCGTGGTGCGGTTCGGGGGGCCGATACTTCGGCTCTTAGAATTAGCCCGGCGATCGCCTCCCTAACTAACGGGACCGGTGTGACAATTAATCTGGCGTCCGCGACATAGGACCTTTTGGTGCACAGTGTGTCCAAAGTAGTGAGAAAGAGCCTCGAGTTGTTGATAGTGCTATCGGAACGATTTTGTGTGTTGTTCAGTGTTCTCGTTAACGAGTGCAGGAGAGTGTTTCGATAGACTGATTTAGGCAGATACTTTTTGCACGCGGCAAGACTTTATTTGCGAGACACAATGGATCTCGAAAAGTTAGTAGCTCTTGGTGAGAAGATGGGTCTTTCTGGCGCCGAACTACGGAAGTGGGTAAGCCAGAAGGAGAAAGAGGTGGTGGAGAGAGAGAAGTTGGCAGCCGAAAGGGCGAGAGAAGAAAGAGAAGCGAGGGAGCGACAGCTGAAGGAAGAAAGAGAGGCAAAGGAGCGACAGCTGAAAGAAGAAAGAGAACTACAATTGAAGTTGGAGCTGGAGAAAGAAAGACTGGCAGCTGAGAGGGCGAAAGAAGAAAGAGAGGAAAGGGAACGGCAGCGTCAGCACGAGATGGAACTCGAGCGGCTCCGTTTGCAACAGCGAAGTGAAACTCCCGTCCAAGCTAGAGTTGAAAGCAGCGAACGGGAAGATCACGGCTTCCGCTTGAACCCAAGCAAGCTGCTCGTAGCGTTTGATGAAAGGAAGGACGACCTAGACGCGTACCTCCACAGATTTGAGACGATTGCGAAGAGCCAGAATTGGCCGGAACATCAATGGGCAACTGCTTTGAGTACTTGCTTGAGTGGTGAAGCGCTCAGTGTGTACGGTAGGCTGACGCCGACCGATGCAGCCAACTATGCAAAGGTGAAAGCTGCTTTGCTGAAGCGATTTAGATTCACTGTGGAAGGATTCCGGGACAGATTTCGGACAGGAAAGCCAGCTGATGGTGAGACAGCTACGCAGTATGCTGCCCGACTTTGCCACTATTTCGACAGATGGATTGAACTTTCAGGGACAGCGCAGGAGTACGATGAACTTAGAGAGCTGCTAATTAAAGAACAATTTCTTACTAGTTGCCACCCAAGCCTGTCGCTGTATTTGAAAGAGAGGAAGGCGGAGTCATTTGAAGGAATGCTTGAATTGGCTGATCAATTCTTAGAAGCGCAAGGAGGAACTAGTTTGGCCAAAGTCAAGAAGGAGTGTCCCGACGATTCGAAGAAATTGGCTCCCGAAGAAAAGAAGCGTGCACCAGAGAGCATTCCGCGATGTTTTCTGTGCAACCGAGTGGGTCATCGCGCGAAAAACTGTCGAACGATCTTTACGAGCCCTACGGTTGTAAAATGTTTTAAGTGTGGTCAGACTGGGCACAAAGCAGATGCTTGTCGGAACGGAGTGAGTCAAACTCACCAGGTATCCTGTGTTCAAGCAGCACCGAAATCCGATAATAATGCCGTCACCGACGGATTCGTAGAATTGAAAAATGGGGAGAAAATTCCTATTGTTGGTGCTGTAATGTCAAAACAGCCAACCGGTGTTACGAAAGGAATGCCAGCGCGGCCTGGAAAAGTTGCGGGCAAAAAAGTTACGGTGTTAAGAGATACCGGCAGCTCCACTGTTATCGTTCGGAGAAATTTGGTACGGGAAAGTGAGTTGACAGGCAGAACGAAACCGGTTTGCCTAATTGACCGTACGGTTCGGATGCTTCCCGAAGCAGAAATTGAGGTTGAAACCCCGTACTTCAGCGGGAAGGTTACTGCTTTATGCATGACGACCCCCCTGTATGACCTTGTCATCGGAAACATCGACGGGGCGCGAGGGCCAAGTGATCCAGAATGTTTGGGAGAAGACCCGAAGATAGAGCCCTCGCCAACACAGCGGCCGCGAGATACAGTGGAGGAGCCTCCCGTGACGGATCTCATTAGAGCCCAAGGTGAAGCTGCGGCACAAGAGACAGCGAAGGAGAAGACGATCGTGTCGAATAAGTTCACGGGCCGAGCAACCGGACTTACGTCGGCACGACCTCAACCGACCGACAGTGTAAAGGAGACGGAGTTGGCCAGCCGGGCAAAATGTAGAGGCATGATCAAGCGGGTAAATAAACAGACAGGACCCGTCGAATGTAATGACGCGTTAACGGTGTCGGAAGAGACAGCGATGGCTGAGACGACGCCTCAGATATCGTCGTTGGAAAGGGCTCGCCGAAAAAGAACGTGGAAGCACAAGAAGAGATCGAGCGAGCACCGCAAAAAGGGGCGCAAGCGCTGCTCGAAGTACGCAGGATAAGTGCTGAGGTCAAAGCAGAATGTGTTTGGCAGTGTTGAGTGCCATATGTTGTGTTAATGTTCTTGTTATACTGTGTCACAAGTGTCGAAGTGTTGTGCTGTGATGTGATGTATAGTGTTGTATAATTGTTGTATAGACAGAACCTTGTACGTTTGTATTGTTTGGAATGTGTGATGAAGTGTTGTAATCATGTGCCTGTGGTTATATTTCATGTGCTGTGGAATTGAACTACAATGTAAGATTGTATTGAGTGATATATTGTGAATGTGAAGTGTCATGAGCGACGGATTGTGTTACAGTCTGTGAGAATGTGTGGTGACTGTTCGCGCTCGTTTGTGTGGTTTTGAATATTATGAGATAATATTCTTAAAGTGGGGGGCAGTGTCACAGAACGAGCGCTAAACAAGAGCGCGCCGCCAAATCCTTGCGACAACGGGCGGCAGAAACGCCGCGAGGTAAAAAGAAAAAAAAAAGAAAGCAAACATCCAGGGCTCCCGGGCGCGCGCTCTCCCCGCAGAAGCACGGCTTCGCAGACGATCCTCCTCACCCCACATCGGAGGCCCAGCAAGACCGCGATTTTTCTCGAACGAAGGAGGCGGGGTCAGACCAAGTGAATCATCCTCGGGAGAGGGCAGTCGAACCGTCTCGTGCCTCTCCCCAGCCTTCGCTGCGTATCGCGCCGACGAAATGACGAGAAACATCTGGAAAGTCGCGCGCAAGGTATTTAACCGAGCAGCCGAGACGAGAAAGCAGGAGGTGACGGAAGTTAACGCCAGAGCGCGTAGGAATTCCGCCGTGTAGTCGGCGAAGGTTCTGCCCGTAGTGACAGAACAGGAGGTGACGGAAGTTAACGCCAGAGCGCGTAGGAATTCCGCCGTGTAGTCGGCGAAGGTTCTGCCCGTAGTGACAGAACAGGAGGAGACGGAAGTGAGCGCCAGAGTGTGTAGAGAGTCCGCCGTGTAGTCGGCGAAGTTTTTGGTCCGTAGGGACGGCTCGAGCTACAGGCAAGAGTGTGTGTTTACCGCTATCGAGCGAAGACCCGTGGCAACCGCTGCGAGTGTGAAGCCGACGTGTTCCGGCGAAGAAGTTGAAGTTTGAAGAGTGGCCAATGGAAGACGGGAGGTTTCCTGGAAGAGAACTTCGAGAGCTGCGGAACGACAACAACGCTGGACTTTGAGTGAGTGATTCCCGGAAGAGTATCAATCAGACTTTGTTCCAAGGACTTTGGACTGAATAGGTTTTATATCTCTTTAGTCTTTAAGTGTCTTGGTTGTTCAATGCATGCGACTGCATTGTAGTGCGTATTGTTGTCTGTGTCCGTTGTTTCAAGTGTGGTTGATTGTACTGTGTAGTACATTGTCTGTTTGGTGACGTATTGTATGTAACTATTGTGGAGTGTGCATACGTGTGTATTGTTTTTGATCTGCCGTTAATGAGAATATAATTTTGTTTGTTTATCAACTCTCGGCTCTGACTTGTTCTTTGGGCCACAGCCGGCGTCTGCTGGCGCGCCAATAAGGACCACTCCTAAATTGTCCACGCTTTCGTGGTGCGGTTCGGGGGGCCGATACTTCGGCTCTTAGAATTAGCCCGGCGATCGCCTCCCTAACTAACGGGACCGGTGTGACAGCGTGACAGTAAACCTGCACGCGGACGATGCGGCTCGAGGCTTCACAAATCACCTAGCCACCCGAGACAATGCGATATATGACCCTACACTCCTGCAACCTTGTTTCACAACGATTCTAAAGTACTACAGAGAAAATTGGCAGCTCCATTCACGTCCTCATAGCAAGCTCAGCGCAGTGGAGGCAACAGCGCTGGGAAGAATACAGACTAACACTTGCATAAATATGCACACTTTTCACCTGATCTACCCCACGGCGTAAAGAGAGATATGCCTGTGGTGTGGAGCCACCCCAACACTCCTTCACATGACGTGAGAGTGTGCAGAGCATGACGAAGAACACGACACCAATGGCACATGGGAGGAATTGGAGGCGCTGCTGTCTAGCTCAGCCCTGGTGGATCAGCTGCGACTAATCCACAGAGCTGAACGGATGGCGCGTGCCAGTGGGGCCCTGGAATAGGGGCACGACCCTGCCAGACAGATTTTTCTCTTCACCCTGTATATTCCTCGTGGCACAGGAGTTCTAGCCTGTCGTGATTATGTACATAATAAAGTTTTGTACTACTACTACTACTATTTATTCTGCATTGGTCAGGTGTCCAACATTCTTTTAATTAGTTACGTTTAATTACTAGCTGGCAGGCTGTTACACAGAGATGCAGAAAAGCGGCAGCCTTTCTGCAGACAATCTGCAGACTAGGATCGCTAGGGTGACTGATGGGTGATTGGAAGTTGAAGCTCCTCTAGTTATTGATATATAATGCGTCATGAACCTTAATGTATAGACGTATACGTATGTAAAATATACATCCTCATACTTATACACATGACCTACATAAACAAACAAGTCGGCTTCCCATCTGCTCCGCTTCTGCAGAAAATCCGCTGACTAGGTTTGTACGTGGGTGACTGGCGGGTGACTGTTGGTGACTGAAAGGTGACGTTCATTTAGTTATTCTTATTAATCGTGTTGCGCGCGTGACAGCGAGCCGGCGTCCGCATGTCTGGTGGTCTGACGCATGGCGCGGCAACCCCATTGGAAGAATCTGCGCTGAGGACCAGCGGCGCTTCTGATTGGACATTTTGGTTGGACCCGGTGTAAATAAAAGAAGCCCTGCGGCGCGTCGCGGGCGGCGGTCCTATGTGAGAGGCGTCCCCGTGTCGGAGTGCCGACATGTGTGTGAGTCAGCGGTCTTAGGCGAAAGGCTGAACTATGTGTTAGAGAGAAGAGCTCGGCTCTTCGAGTCTCTGTCGGCCCCAGTGCCGAAATTGTAACGCCTCTGTATATATGCTGTACATAAACCTTGTTTGACTCACCGTCGTCTCGTCCGCTCGTCTGATCAGCTCTGCGCAGAAGCAGTCGCGAGCTGAGAAACATACGCTACCAAACGGCTGGTGACCTTCCCGGCGGAGTTGAAAGCAGTGGCGCCTCCGGGGCCGTGTTGGCGTCGCCGTCTTTCGCAACAGTGGTGGCTTCGGCGGGATAGGCCCGGCGCTTCGCAACAGTGGTTGGCAGCTGCGGGATCGGCCGGCGTCAGCGACATCGATGCGGTGAGTGCCTGATGTTTTCCCCTCAGTTCACCAGACTACTCTAGCTCAGGTTGTAGTAGTTTAGAGAAGGGCTGTGTGAAGCATTAGAGTGAGCTTTGATCGTTTCAAGCAAAGTCGAAGTGCTTTGAAACCAAAGTTAATGCGGAGGGGGTAAACACGGGAGAGTGAAAAATTGCTTGCGCGTCTTGCTAGTTGACTTATAGTGGGTACGGCAAGGAAATTGTTAACAGGGGCAAACAGCAAGAGGCTAGTGTGAACGATGGAGAACCTTAAAGTGAAGGAACTCATCGAAATTTGTGAGGAACTCGGCATTACTTTGGGCCGTGCGAAACGAAAGCAAGCGATCCTTGAGATCATGAAGGATGAGGGAGTGTCGGCTGAGGAAGTCGATGAGGCCTGGGTGGATATCAAAGCACGCCGTGAGGAGGCTGAAAGGCGAGAAGTAGAAGCTCGCGAACGTGAAGAAGCTGAAAGGCGCGAAGCTCGTGAGCGCGAGGAGGCCGAGAGACAAGAGCGCCTAGAGTTGAAACGACTAGAATTGGCAATCCTACAGTGTTCGCAGGCGCCTAGCGTAGCTTCTCCGACGATTCAGGTCAGCGGTTTTAGAATTCGTGACCAACTGCCACCGTTCGTAGTAGGCGAGGACATGGCGAAGTATCTCGTCAAGTTTGAACACGTCTGTGAGCGAAACGCTTTGGAGCGGTCTCTTTGGGCGCGGAACCTGCTAGCTCTTCTTCCCGGCGAAGTGTCCGACGCGATAACTTGCTTGTCTAGGGAAGCGTTTGAGAGCTATGACGAGGTTAAGGAAGTGCTCTTGAGACGTTATAAGTTGTCACCCGAGGCTTTCAGGCAAAGGTTCCGGTATGCTGAAAAGGGGAATGAGTCACACGTTGACTTCGCGTTTCGTCTTAAGGCCGATTTAATTGAATGGCTCAAAGGCGAAGGTGTTTATGACGACCGCGATAAAGTGGTGGAATGCGTTGCATTGGAGCAATTCTACCGCTGCATTGAGGATAATGTCAGACTTTGGCTGCAGGACAGACTTGGTGAAGTACAGCTAAACAAGGCAGCAGAGTTAGCTGAGGAGTATTATACTCGTCGAAAGTTGCACAGCAGGGCAGTGCGCGTTGAAAAGAATGAGAGAAAAGAGGGCTTTTCAAAGAAACCTGATCAACGGAGACCCGCTCCGCACCGTAATTTCAAGAAGGACCCGTCTCTTACGAAGGACAGTGTAGGGGAAGGGCAAATAGAAGCAGAGAAATCGAGTGAGGTTTCTACCACACAGGCATTAGAACCGGAAAACAAACGGAAGCCGCTAATCTGCTACAACTGTAAAAAGGAAGGGCACATCGCGAGAAACTGTCAGGAAAAGTTTGCCTTCGCAACGATCCGAGAATCAGAAAAAAACATTCGGTTGTTGGAGCCGTATCTCCAAGAAATTAGGGTCAATGAGAAAACGTGCCGAGCACTTAGAGACTCAGCGGCAACCATGGACGTTGTCCATCCTTCATTGGTGTCTCCGGATGACTTTACAGGAGAATGCGCGTGGATCAGGCAAGTCGCCGAGGAGCAGAGTGTTCGCTTACCAATCGCCACGGTTGTCATTGAAGGCCCGTTCGGTAAGCTTCGCACCGAAGCGGCTGTGTCTGCCGCGCTGAACGATCGTTTTCCTTATCTTTTCTCCAACAACTCGGAGCAGCTCCTCAAAGAGCAGGGCAAATCGTTCTTCCCCAACTTTGCGTGCATGGCCCTCACGCGATCGCAAGCGCGAAAGCTTTCGCAGGAGCTTGATCTGGTTCAATGCGGTGAACGCTCAGGTGACCCTGTCGGCGGGTCGACGGAACCTCAGAGAGGAAATTTTCCGCGTGAGTCATGTGAGCAGTCACGCGAGCGGCCCGTCGCCGAACCTAGCTGCGCGGTTTCCGGAGAAAAGGGAGACGACATGGCGCCATTGAATCAGAGCGAGAGGGCTGCAACGCTCTCGCCTGTAGCGGAAAGTTGGAGCGAGCTGCCGAGAATTGATCGAGAGACGCTCATTCGAGAGCAGCGTGAGGATCTCTCGATTGAAGCGCTAGTGGAAAGCCAAATTGCAGCGCGAGTGGAAAGCCAGAAAAACGCGGCAAAAGTGCTGTCGAAGGAGCACTACGAGAAATCGGGGAAGAAGCGCGCTTTTGAAGTTGATAATCAGGTAACGCGGCTGCAGCCATCCAAAAGGAACAAGCTTGAGGTTGATTGGGAAGGGCCCACCAAAGTATTATCGAAGCCTTGCGATACAACTTATGAGGTGCAAGTAGGAAGGCGGCAGAACAAAATTTACAACTTGATGAAACCCAATGTTCAACATCAAGCGGTCGTAAATCAGCTGTTGAAGGCTTCAGAGGAAGAGGAAGCAGAAAATTTGAGTTCTAGTGAGGTGATCGAAGGGGGATCGAAAGTAATCCGGGAGCAGATAAACCTAGAGCCTAGCTTAAGTGAAGGAGGACCTGAGAAAGAGGACCTGAGAAAGATTGTTTCCGAGTTTGGGTATGTGTTTTCGGACCGCCCCGGAAACACGAGGGTGATCGAACACGATATCGAGCTAAGCGGTGAGGAGTCAATCCGTAGCAAGCCGTATCGTTGTTCCCATGTGCAACGTCGAAAGTGTGAGCCGCTCTTGGTGCCGCATAGGTATCGTCGCCTAAAAGTGGCCGGTTACTGAAGTGGAGCATGTTGCTCCACAGCGCAACTTTGACGCTCGCTAAAGAAAAAAAAAAGGTAAACGCTAATGCAGGTGCATTGAGCAGTGCGTTCCAGCTAGTAACTTCTCAACCTTTCGGTTTCTCGCTGACGATTCGGGGCAAAATTTTGACCTCATCTCGACCTGGGCTGAGCGCTCTCGTTCAGAGTGATCTCAAGGGGCCAACTTTATGTGGTATTCTAATTCGTTGCGTTGTTGTAATTGTGAAAAATTCAAGTTCTTACTTTAAGAGTCTTGTGTCCCACATGTGCCTCTTGATGTAGAGAGAACAAAATTCCGATAAACACGTAGATAGGTATATGTTGTACTATACTTTGTCTGGTGTTCTGTCGGGTGACCGAGGGCACTTGCTTGTGTCGTGTGGTTGTCTGTTGTCGAACCGTTCTTAGCACAGTCTGCAGAACCATCGACAAGTGCTGAAACCGAAGATGGTCTCAGAGGAGCGAGTGAAGCTGCGTCAGCAAGTTGTGGCGACAAGCCAGTGGAGCTGGATCCGTCGTCAAAAATGGGATGTATTCCCGGAACAGTCCGGAGCTGTATTCTCCCCATGGCCCTGGAGGCGAACTGGAGGGACCTGGCGAACGAGCCGCACCTGACATCCGAGGCCCCGTGGAAGCAGCTCTTCTTTCCGGTGCATGTTCGGCGGCGGGGTGATCTTCCAAGTCCTCGAGGACGAGCTTGGCCTCCCACGTTTCCATTAGGTGGTCGTCGTTTATTCTTGGGGCTTGGTCCCGCTCCAGTTGCACGTCGTGGTTAGCATGGCACTGGCATTCCAGGAGCAAGTGTGCCTGGTTGTCTGGTACGCTGCAGAGTGGGCACATGTAGCGATGTGTCGTTGGGCAGAGGCGGTGCATTAATATGCCATGTATATAAGTGTTGCTTTGTAGGCATCTGAAAATTACGCTCTCTTCTTTGGTTAGTCTTGGATGGGGTGGAGGGTACACCCGTCGCTCCAGTTTGTAGCGACGAGTAGGTGCTTTCCACTACCTCCATCTCTGCAGCCGCGGATCGGGTATCCTTTGGTCTCGGGGCAGCCCGGCTGACGTGCTCGCGGGCAGCGGCGTGAGCCGCTTCATTTCCCTGTAGACCCTCGAGTCCAGGAACCCAGATTATGCAAGTATATAGAAGTGGAGAGCTTCGCCGCTGCAGGATGGTAATTGCGTTGGCTCAGACGTGGCCCTTCACATAACTCCGGCAAGCGGCTTGCGAGTCAGTCTAAAGGGTCGTTTTAAAATTTGCAGGAAGTGTACGAGGATTAGGCGAAATAAAGCATGTTCAAGATGCTCCAAGATCTGCGTACCGCCTGCGGTAAGTTCTGTAACTAGCTCACTATTATTACGCTGGCGCTTATGTGCAGCGTGTTTGAGTTGTCTAACGCAGCGTGCTGCGCAGAGAGGGGTCACTGTTTGGGCACGTTGGAATTTTCGCTTGCTCGGGACTACGTCCCGTGGCGTCGGTGGTGTCCCCCTCACACTGCGCATGCTCAACTCTCCTCTTCGCATTTTTCCAGCAGCTATGTGTTAATCTATCCACTTGTCTCCTTCCACCTGCTTGCGCTTGCTCCCCTTTTCTATAAGCAATTGACACACCTAGCGGCCTTAACACGCCCATTGCGCATGCGCCTCCTCACCTCTCTTTTCTCTGCTACGCTCCCTCTGTGGCTCACAAACGCACGACGCAGGCAGTGTCTGCTATAGAGTTTCGTTATTGAATCCGACTGCTCACGCTGCACAGTCGTTCACTGGCCACCCCGTATATGCAGGGGGTTTGAAAAAAATGTGTCCAATATTGTTTAAAATTAGCAAATTACGCTATTTGCTCGCTGTCTTCACAGTTGCTTTTTATGTATGGCAGGCATATTATGAAGCTTGAAGACATCATTTAAAACAGTGGTTAGGAAAGTTAAAGTGTTTTATTTTTTATTTAGTGGAGTTCCGCATTAAGTCTGCAGGGTAAATTGAAGTTCTTGATGCGAAAAACCCATTGCCTTTTGACATTACAGAAAAACAGGGTTGCTAGTGATAACTACGAAGAAAAGAAATGTTCCTGAATTCTGCGGCAAAACCGAAACCCAGAGGCCGAAGAGCGCAACGAGCAGACGAGTACAATGACGTCTCTGTTCAAAACCTGCGGGTTACAGGGGCACAGTTCTCCGTTCGATAACGTATGTGCGCGGGCTTGCTGTGATTGCGAGCGCAGCCACAATACCCACACAACGCAGGTCGGTTGATGGTTGATATAAAACGTTCTCTCATTTCAGTAGCGCTTTTTCGCGTTTCGGTTTCGGTTTGGACGCAGACTTAGAGAGAAGTTATTACTGGAGGCCCTTTTCCAAAATCCCAAAGCGGCAATCAGTTTTCGCATGAAGGACTTCAATTCTCCTTTTGACTTGAGTGCTTAACTCAACTAATTAAAAATAATTACTTTCGCTTTACTAATTACTGTTCCAAATAACATCTTCAAGCCCTCTTAATATACCTGCGACTATATAAGAAGCAACCGTGTAGACAGAGAGCAAATAGTGTCTTCTCAGAATATTAAAAATTATTGTACACATTTCTTGAAGCAAGGTAGTGCCGGTGATAGAATTCTCCTGTGCGTTGTTGAACATGAAAGTTCGCAGCATACGCGTCAACTAAAAGCGCACAGCGCGTCTCTGTGTCCAATCGAAGTATTTGTCTTGCATTGCCGGTTGTCAGTGATAGGCATGTTCCAGTAGAAAACACCGGTCCATCACTGTGTGCTTTGCGCCTCCCCAGGTTTCTCTCCTGCGCGACGCTACGATGAGTGGCAGCGTCAACGCCACCAGCCAGCTAGTGCAAGCATTAGCGCCTGCTACTTCGCATCTACACATGGTTTCGTTTGCGGGAGATAGCGTAATTTCTCTCATTTTTTACGCCTTAGTGCCTGTTTCATATACATAATTACCTATACGTGATAATGAAAGCAATGATAAAAACTTTGCAGAGGCTGTTCATATAATTTCTATCGCAATGAAAATCTCTTATGTGACTTCTTTTTTTTTTTAGCGAACGGAGAAAATACTTGGAGAGAGTTTTCTTTTTTGATACAACCTCAATAACAAGTAGGAGAAAATCAAGCCAAGGAGAGCGTAGGGGACGTTAACTGCACTATTTTAACAGCATTACAGCAATAACATTGATATAAATGTAAAGAACGTAAAGTGGAAGAAAAGACAACGTGCCACTGACTGACTAAACCAGCAATCTTATCACGCGCCTGATGCTCTACCATTTGACTTACGGAGTAGATTTTTTTTCTTGTCCACTTAGTTGGATATTTATCTCATGCACACCTGGTACTGTTCCTCCACACTGCTCCTAGTCATCACGGCGAGCGCGCAACACACTTGTTTTTGACAGCTGGTGTGATGGAGCCTCGGATAATTGAGTGAGCGGTCAGCTGACCAATTAGTCCTCATAGAGCACTGCACAGGCCGGATCTTTCGGCCCTTGCCTTGCCTGACCCGAAAACAGCATGATATCGCCTGCTGGAGCACGGCCCCGTGTTTTGAAATATGGCCTGTAGCAGCCCGGGGCTTAAAAGGTTTGAGACCGGCATGGCCCCAGGCCATTTAAGCCAGTTCTACCTTGAACACAAACGAGGCACTTTCCACTCTTTGCTTATGGTGAAGTTACCTACTGCACACAAGATATTAGCTTGTGAGTTGTTCGGAGCTTCTTTTAGTGTCACGACTTTCACTATTGTGCTGTATACTTTCAGTTAATTATGCCCGTAACACTATCGCTAAATGTTTTCAGGGCATTACAAAATATAACTGCAGTCATAGCTGGCTATCTCACATATGCAGCGTTAACCACACATTCTTATTTTTTTTTTGCATTTCAAAGACCGACTACACCATATACTATGTCCATAAAGGGGGAAAATGGCAGCCATTTATAGTTTCAGTGTACATAAGTGGCATACCAGCCTTGACTGTTGAGTAAATGTAGCAAATCTCTCGCAAACGTCATTTATTACGCAATGCAATAAAACGTGCTCTGGACACTTCTGAGGGGAATACACCAGGTTCCGCAGCGTTACATAACCAAAGCTGTCTTGACTCATCGACTGTTTCACACGTACACTACGTTTTCACCCTCAAAAGAAGAAGGTTATTTTACCCAACCTTGTTTTCCGAGTCACTGCCACCACAGTGCCATAGATCTGTCAAAGCGAGCCGCAACCCTTAGCAAGCGAACCACCATCTTCGTTCTTCCCTGAAGGTGCCCAATTTTTCATCATCGTCTGACCACCTTTTATTTCTTAAACTGGGTGTCTTAATAATAAGATCAGACTCAGAGTTTCTGAACAAACTGTCAATTAAATTGTCGAAGCGAACAAGCTGGCGGCTCCTTTAGCTGTCCCTGTCAAACGCGGCGTCCGGAGTGCGGTCCCCGGCATGGTCCGGAAGCCAGAGATTCATTGACATGTGGGGTTTAACATCCCCTATGAGAGACGTCGAAGTGGGGGGCTCCCGAAATTTCGGCCACATGGGGTTCTTTAACCTGCACCCAAATCTGAGCACATGGGCCTACAGGATTTTTGCCTCCATCGAAAATGCAGCCGCTGCAGCCGGGATTTGATCCCGCGGCCTACGGGTGCGCAGTCGAACACCTCAGCCACTAGACGATCGTACTGGGGCGCGGGAGCTGGAGTGTGGGTTGCCTCGGTGCGTGCGAAGCAACCGTTGGTGCGAACAAAGGAGCGAAGTGCGGCTCCCTGTGGCTCGCTGTCTTGGCAGTAGGCTTGCAACTAGCGGCAGTGGACATGGAGAAAGAGATGTGTAGCAGAAAGGAAAAACCGGCGACTGTGGTTGGGAAGAAAAGGAGGAGGGTAAAGAAAATGCCGCGTGTCCGCCAGAGAGGCTTCATGCGTGCAAGCTACGTTAATTTTTCACAGTAGAGTAGGGCCAGTGACAAAGCAGCTGACATTTATGTACCCACTCCTGCTTATTTGTATATAAATAAAATGGAGAAATTTATGCCTGTGCTACTCATCAAGGCAATGTCATCAGCAAATCACAGGTTACTAAGATACTCTTCATTAACTTTTATCCCAAACTCTTCCCAATCTAGGGTCTTCAAAACCTCCGGTGAACAAGCGGTGAACAGCATTGGAAAGATCATGTCTCCCTGCCTTACACTCTTCTTTACTGGGATTCTGTCATTTCTTTTATGGAGAACTATGGTAGCTGTGAATCCACTGTAGATTTCTTCTAGTATGTTTATGCAGGGTACCTCGATGCCCTGACTTTTTAGTGCCTGCATTTTCTGATGTCTGGACTGAGTCAAACGCCTTCTCTTAATCTATGGAGGCTATGTATAGGTGTTGGGTGTATTCCGCGCATTTATCTATTACCTGATTGATAGTATGAATATAGACTACTGCGCAGCAGTCTGTGCAATATCGTGCTTGGTCCTTTGGCTGATTGAACTATAATTCCGCGTTAATTTTATTAGATACTATTTTGGTAAATAGTTTGTAGAGAAAGGACAATAAGCTGATCGACCTGTAATTTTCAAGTCCTTGGCGTCTCCTTTCTTGTGGATTAAGATGATTTTGGCGTTCCTCAATGATTCTGGTGCCCTTCCTGTCAAGACACAAATTGTATATAAGGTGGCAAGTTTTTACAACTCTATTTCTCTGCCATTTTTAGGAGGTCCGTCGTTACCTTATCGTCACCAGTGGCTTTGCCACTTTGCATTCCTTCTAAAGCTTTCCTTACTTAGCATGTCGTTACTGGTAGGATATCGCATTCCTCCGAATTACTATTTTTTCTCACGATACCATTTTTGTTATTTTCGCTTCTGTGAAGCTCTCTGTAGAACCTCTCCACCACCTCCACTATCCTATCTGTATTGGTCAAGACATTGTGTTCCTTGTTTCTTGATGCATACATCCGATTTTTGCCCATGAACTCGTTTGCCTTTGCAGCTTTTAGACTTCTATCACTTTTTACAGCCTGCTCAATTATCTCCATATTATACTTTCTTATGTCACCTACCTTAGGTCTATAGATTAAATTGGAAAGCTCCTATAGCTCTATTTTGTTGACTGCATTTTAGGATTTCATGTTTTGTCGTCTCCTAATAAGATTTTTCGTTTCCTTAGATAGTTTGCCTGCTGTATAGTGTTCGCACCTCCGACTTCCATTGCACACTCTTTGATGATACTAGTGAGATTATTGTTCATTGTGTCAACGCTAGCGTCATTTACCTCGTTCAGTGCCTCGAACCTATTCTAACGTGAAACTCTGAATTCCTATACTTTCGCTCTCACCGCAAGTTTATAATTGGCCTATTGCGTATCAATTTTTGTCTTTGCTTTTTAAATCTAGGTGAATACGAGCTCTTGCCATTCTGTGGTCGCTGCATTGTATCTTGCCAACTACTTTTTGATTCTTTACTATGCCTTGACGTGCACAGAATAAGCCTATTTCATTTTTAGTTTCGCCATTAGGACTTCGCCACGTTCACTTCCGATTAGCCCGTTTTCTGAAGAAGGTATTCATGATGGGTAAATTATTACGTTCTTCAAACTCTACTAATAACTCCCCTCTGGAATTTCTACAGTCGATGCCATATTTCCCCACTGCATGGCTTCCGGCCAGCTTCTTGCCTACTTGGTCATTAGGTCGCCCATCATAACTGTGTACTGTGACTTTAATTTATTTTTTTTTTTTTTTTTTATTGGCGCTAGTATGCCCTACGGCATCAGTTAAATAAAAAGGAAAAGTTTTGTTTCCTGTATGAAGGCCAGGAGTTGTCGATGCAGTGGACCGTGCGTCCAGCGCGTCAAGTCAGGTGGTCGGCCGGGGTGGTGGTGAAGGCCGCGTAGGTGGCGAGTGCGAGCCTGGTGAAGGCCCGGGCAGGTTCCCAATAGGTGATCAAGCGTTGCCTCTGTGGCTGGGGCAACGCAGAATGGGCACGTCGTTGGGGGAGGCTGTGCACCAGATGTCCATGTAGCCCGGATTGCAGGAGTCAAGGCGGCGCCCACACGAATCCTCCTGAGCGCAACCTCCTCTCGGCGAGTTAAGCCGCCGGGAAGGTCAGATCCACGCGGAGGAATGAGAGCACGCGTGGAGCGCCGGAGGGTTTCTTTGTGCACAAGCAAGCTGTCCTTCGGGGACAAACGAAGTAGAGGCAGCGGGTGTTGAACAGTCGCTGGATGGCAAGCGGCATCTGCTTCCACTTGAGCCGGTGCAGACCGGCGGGTCCACAGAACGCGGACAGGACAGGCACATGAGTGGATCAGTCGGTGTATATCGGAGGCTATATCGATGGAGCTGGTCACTTTTCGCAGCTCTCGAACTGCCTGCGTGGAGTCCGTATATACAAGCAATTTATCGTGTGACAAAGAATCCATTTTGGATATCATAACTGTTAACCCGTCCCGTATAGCAGTGAGCTCCGCTAATACGGATGGGAACGGTGCCTCTGTTACGTAAGAGCAGATATGTTGGATTTCAGGTTGCGCGGGGCATACGAGACTGGTTTAATTTATTAATGGCTGATTCTGCGTTTTCATAGAAGCGTTCAACGAAATGTTCATCATGACTCGATGTAAGTGCGTAGGCCTGTACCACCTTCATTTTGTACTTTTTGTTAAACTTAATTATAATGCTTGCCACCCTCTCTCTGATACTATTGTATTCCTCTGTGTTGCCAGCGACACTCTTGTGTATAAGAAACCCCACCCCTAGTTTTTTTTTTCTGTGAACTAATCCACGGTAGCATAGTACGTGTTCTTCAGCACTGTATAAGTCTCACGTGTCCTCCTAACCTCGCTGAGCCCTATTGCATCCCACCGAGCACCCCCTGTTTTCTCGAATAGGACAGCTAGACTAGCCTCACTAGTGTAGCAAAGGTAGCAAAGTTCAGATTCCAATGGCGGCTGGTCCGGACCCAGACATTCTTAGCACCCTCCACTGCGTCGCAGGTCTGACAACCGCCTTGGACAGTTGCTTCACAGCCGCAGGGTACTGAAGCCAAGAGTTAGTTGTTGTAGTCATGGGAGGTAGTGGCCAAGTACTGCACCAAGGTTGCTAGTCCTGCTCTGGTGAGGAAGTGCATTAGTGGTAGATGGTCGTCAGTGAGGCCACACCCAAGACCTCTTATATTTAAGCAATTCTTTTAACATGCCTTTTAAATAAATTGCATAAATGGATTCATTTATGTTAATTGCTTTGATGAAGCTAGTGCTTGCTGCCGCACTGCATGCTTTGAATGTTTGTTCACCCCCTTTAATGTCATGAGGCGCTATAGGTTCGGCATAGATGAATATTTATTTATAAAATATTAAAATGAAAAAATAACTACTCCAGCCTTAGAAACATGCAAATTGTGCAAAGAGTCCATGTTTCAAAGGCCTACTCTTTACGAAGCACTCTGACATATATTATCAGCAGCAGCAACAAAAGAATTCACAAACTGAGCAGCTGTAAGTACGTACTACGTACGCGCAGTGGGCACTTCACGAATTCACCAAAACAATAATTAAGGTTTCTAGCCTCGTACACAATTGAAAATGCCACTATTGATAAGGGTACTACAAACAAATACACTGGAGTTTACTTTTCGGGAAGACTGGGAAGGCGCTTATGACCTTGCGCCATAACGCGAACTTTTGCCATATGAACCGTACAAAGGCTCATGCTTCGGACTACGTGATGCTTTAAGGTTCACCACAAATACCATCAAGAAAAACTTTTATTTAAGGCCAGAATGCATTCTACAGGTATTCCCCTGACTTTCGGTGCTGCACTATGATAGGCGTTTAGGAATGTTCACGCAGCTTTTTATTAGGTATTCTATGGTGGCGCGCGATGTCTCTGGTCAAATGTGCCATTCCGTTGCATTAGGCTCCTAGCCACACAGGGATGCCAGACATGCTCCACCGATGCGTGCCTCCTCAGCGTTGCTTTGCTCTGCGCGCTCCGCCGACTCGGGTTCAGCCCTTGCTTCGGCCTCTTGGTCACTCGCGCTGGCCGGCATGGCACCGCTTTCTGCAATAAACAAGCAGATGAAGGTGTGAAACCTGAATACCCTCAGGAATTCATATAATTACTCCAAAAATATTCATATTAGTATTGGTGTAAAAGTGATTGAACGAGATATGTTGCATGCGATTACGTTTTAGCGGGCACCCCACTTCATATATTGTTAGTTTCATCTCGCCTCCTTGTGTCTTAGCGAAAACGCAATAGCTGTGCACCAGAATGGATCGACATAGAATGCAGACATGAGGTGTGTACACATCGGTGCACTGAACTGGTCGAGTTGGAGTAAAATGTGAATGTTAACTCGTCTTTCACAATGCGCAAAACGCGTAATAAAGAATGATAGGTCCAGACGCGCATCATATGGTAGAAATGTTGAGCAATATCTCGTAGGGGCTTTACCATCGAATCAAGAATCGTCATGAACGAAGGAAACCTCTCAAGAATGGCACATAATACGCAAACTCTACAAAACGTTCTACAACGAAGTGCAATTGCTTAGGAAGCTTTGTTTTTGTTATCACTTGCACATCATTCTAGTGCTAAACCAATTCTCACAAGCCACAGGCAAAATTAAAAAGCCACGAACTGTTCCTGGTTTAAGCTCAGTATTCTGTACTCAAAAGAAAGGCACTCACCAGCCACAATGAGACCAAATATGGTCAGGCCGACAAGGATAAGCTTCAGCTGCATACTTTTTTCTTGGGTTGCCCTGGTTCTGAATAATAAAACGAATCGATTCGGCACATCCTTTCAAAGTAACGTCAAGTGCATTAGTCAAATTTTTGTACCAGTAAGTTAATTTTCCATGCAATAAACCACTGTCTTCCATGCAGAAACCACGAATGATACCATAGGTACCATACCCTCATTGTTCCCTACTCACTGAGCCAACAGGCAGCACGAAACAGCTTCATTGCCTCAGGCGCCTTTATTACCTTAATCCAATGTTGTTGTTTTTTTAGTTACGCAAGACATAATTGTAATGAAGTGTGCTGCTGGTTTTGCTTTACATATTATTTCAACTTGTTACAATAGCCATCCCTGTTTCACCCACGTCGTGATACTCAAATGTTTTCCATGAACGTTCCTGCGATTTTTTCACCCCCTGCTTTCGTGAGCTTGCACTTCTTATTAGCCTACAGATTGTATCAAGTATCTCGGACATTTTTATCGGTCAGTTTATTTGTATTTCTCTTCGCCTATCTATCCTCTATGTGCTTTGATAATAATGTTCGCATTTCTCGTATACTTCTTGAGGCGTTCTTTCCCAATGCAGCAGTTCAGTAGAAGATACTGACTTGAGATGAAAAATGCTTTAACAGAGAGTGCAGCTTTATATTGCACACACACATACTCTCTCTCTCTTTTCCTCCTCCACTTCTGCCCCGCCGCGGTGGTCTAGTGGCTAAGGTACTCGGCTGCTGACCTGCAGGTAGCGGCATTGAATACAGGCTTCCCCGGCTTTATCTTCGATAGAGGCGAAAATGCTGTAGGCCCATGCGCTGAGATTTAGGTGCATGTTAAACAACCCCAGGTGGTCGAAGTTTCCCTAGCCTTCCACTACGGCGTGTTTCATATTCATATGGTGGTTTTAGGACGTTAAACTCCACATATACTTCTCCATTTTTGCTGACAGGGCAGAACAAAAATAGTGCGTAGAGATAGACACTCCTAAATTTTTTTATCCTCCCCTATTCAAAATCTCTACCTTTTCCTCACACAGTTTCGCGTTTGGAAAAGAATGAGCAATACATACTTATACCAAATTTATTTATTTATTATTTTTTTATTTTAAAAAATAAATAAATAATATTTAATATCTGGGGTTTAACATCCCAAAAGTGCCTCCACTCAAAGCTGAAGAAGTCTATTACTGCGGTGAAGAAGGCTAAATTTCTTGTAGTGCATTCGCCTTAGCGGTACATCTGGTATCTTGCATTGCTGGAAAAATAAAAGCAATAATATTGGAGGGTTCAACATCTCAAAAGCACGGTATGATTATGAGAGATGTCGTTCTAGAGGGCTCAGAAAATTTCAAACACATGGCGTTCGTAGCGAGGCAGTTGATTTCAAGAACATGGGCTTCACGCATGCTAGCCTTCATCGCAAATGTGGCCGCCGCAGCCGGATACGATTCCATTACCTTCGGGCCAGCAGTCAAGCTACATAACCACTACACTACCGGGGCGGGTTGCGTCACTCTAAAAAATTCTTGATCATATTGGGATTCACAACTCCCCTGTAATTCACTAATTGCAACCTTGAAGTCAACCAAGTAACACACATGGCATGCAAACGTCATTTAGTGAGGGAAAAAACAGTGTCTTTCCCTTCCTTTTTATAACCAGTAGGTTGTCATAACACAACAAAACGCGAATAGAATCACCCTGCTGAATAGCTTTGCGTAGTGCATGCTCTTTAAATATCAAACTAACCTGTTGCCATTGTATATCTCTAAAATTTGGTATTTTACCTGGTGAAGCTTCACGTGAAATATTGTGTCATTCTTAATTATTGTAGTAAGGACCATGGTGTGTAAATATAGATTACTTAGAATTTGGCTGTTGTTGTGTTGTACAGAGTATTTTCTAATCCAAAAATAGTCTCCCTTTGGCGTCAACAGAGCGAAAGCACTCAAATTACGATATAGGTCACAGTTAACATGATGCAAGAGGTCTGTTTATATGTTTAGGCTTCAACGGGACTACCACCTTCAGCACAATTAATTAAGAAGTGGCGAACCTTACCTCTCGAAGCACCTCAACCTTAGTTGTTTCTGAATGGCGTTTAGTTTCAACAGTTATATGTAGTTGGTCCCTGAAATTCTAAACCCGTTCATGTCCCTCCACGTGTTGACTAAAGTAGCGATGACCTTTTTACGATGATGGCATATATCTGTAATTATATGATCTGTTCATTAAGTTGCATCGTTCTTTGCTGCTTTGCAATCGCATTCAACAAGTTGCTGTGAAAACAGCGTGACAGAGGAAACTACTGCTGCTATTAGTTGACAAGAACGAATTGTTCTCTGACAGCTCTACATCGCATGCACATGACTTGTCAAGGCAACGCTTGATTGACAGTTCGATTTGGTGTCATTGGCATCACGCCATGCTTGAGATCTAATTGCTTCAGATGAGGGTCAGCCTCACGAGGGAGAAACGCTTCTATTGTCATTCACTGAGGGCTCTGGCAAACAATATTCGTCTGCATTATTGGTACAGATAACTAGTATGACGACCTTAAATGGCCACCGATAACATGGCACGTTTCTCTCATACTGCATAAAAGACGAGCTAATCAGGCCGGCTCAAAGCAAGCACGCAAGTGACCCAGAAACATATTCCATCCTATGAAGGCATGCAATTATTTCGTCCGTTCACAACTTGTTTGCACAGCGCAAGAAAAACAGTGGCTACAGCGTTAATTACGGAGGCAGGAAACATCAACAGAAAAGGCGCTTTTTTTGTTCATTATCTTCCTTTCGTAGTTATGACTCATTTTCTTGCGCTTTAAAAACATGGTTGCACCAAACTGCCATGTAGCCTAAGCATCCGCTTCGTCATTCATTCACAAACGCGTGATTGGCAGCTTTTTATTTATGTTCATCTCATGCTTGGCCGGTTATGTGTGATGCTGTGCGCTTAGCCTGTTCTTTTTTGTGGTTGGACGTCTATCGCTCCACATTGTACAAAACAACTATGGTTGCTAGTACAACGTCATGTTGAGACTGTCTTTCACGGTAAATTTTTCACAAAAGACAAACGTGACGTTCATCCTAGGCAGAAATTCAAAAAGGGTACCAGCTAGACCACGATAGAAGCTACACAAGACTGAAAAATTCGCAAACACAGGGTGTCACTGAAACCAACGTTTCGACGCGCAGTTTTACCTTGTCTCAGGTCATCGTCGCTTATCTTGTGCAGTAGTTTTGATAATATTCTGCCTAGAAGAAGAAAACTAGATCTTAAGCTTACAGTTCCTTGCTACTTTGCACGTGTATTTTAAATGCGAAGTATTTCTTAGCGAACTTCGGCGATATTGTGCGTATCTATCTATCTATCTATCTATCTATCTCTCTGTCTGTCTGTCTGTCTGTCTGTCTGTCTGTCTGTCTACCTATCTATCTATCTATCTATCTATCTATCTGTCTATCTATCCGCCTACGACATTTAGCCCTCGTGGCCATCTCGGCCCCGCCGCGGAGGTCTAGTGACTAAGGTACTCGGCTGCTAACCTGTAGGTCGTGGGATTGAATCCCGGCTACGGCGGCTGCATTTTCGATGGAGGCGAAAATGTTTTAGGCCCATGTGCTCAGACTTGGGTGCACGTTAAAGAGCACCAGGTGGTCGAAATTTCCGGAGCTCTCCACTACGTGGTCTCTCATAATCATATGATGGTATTGGGACATTAAACCCCACATATCAATCAATCAATCCTGACCATCTCTATATGGTATCAATACCAAAATTTGTATGGCATAACATGACTGTATGTCGAGCCTGTTTAATGGCTAGTCATAACAGGAAAATCTTGGCATGTATGCCATGAATGTCATGATTACATTTCATGAGCTTGCTGCTCTTGCCGTGGATTTGTTTGCATGGCATTTTGCAAAACTAATGTGGTATGGCATGACTGAATAACGAACATAAACGACTGACTCTAACGTGGAAATTATGACATGCACGCCATGATTTTCATGTTATGACTACTCATGACTACACACCACGCTCATGGTGCGCTCGAGGTCTTCACTAGCTTCACATACACCACATTTGGTATTATCGGACGTGAGTGAATGATGAAGGTATGTATGAGTGTAAAAAATAAGATAATCATGACATGAGTGTCATGTAAGAACATGACAGCATACCACGCTCAAGATGCGCTCGTGGACCTTTCGCTAGCTCCACATACATCAAATTTGGTATCACGTGATGGGGATAGACGACGACGCTAAATGACACATAGAAACAAGATAGTCAATGTACGCGTGTCATGTAAAGCATGACTACATGCAACGCTCATAGCCTGCTTGCGGCCGTTTCGCTTATTTGATATGTGAGGTATAACGTCCCAGAACCACCATATGATTAAGAGAGATGCCGTAGTGGAGGGCTCCGGAAATTTCGACAACCTTGGGTTCTTTAACGTGCACCCAAATTTGAGCACACGTGCCTACATTTCCGCCTCCATCGGAAATACAGCCGCTGCAGCCGGTATTTGAACCCGCGACCTGCGGGTCAGCAGCCGAGTACCTTAGCCACTAGACCACTGCGGTGGGGCACCGTTTCGCTAGCTTCACGTACACCAAATGTGATATTACGTGATGTGAAAGGACGATGAACAAAAATGCCAGGTGCAAACATGATAGCCACGACATGGACGCCATGTAGGGCATAATGTACGTCCACCTCGTGACGTTGTGCTAATTTTAAAGTCACATATCAACCTTCCTTATTCGGGCTTCCAATAATCTCAACTCCCAAGATACGTGGGATCTGGCATTTTTTTATGCTTCGTATCTTGTGCTCCATGCAAAAAGAAGAGGAGGAAAAGACAAGTGTGTGAACGGCGGTATGGTGGTAAAGAAGGTGGGACTAGCTTGTCCAATCAGACGAGCAATAAAAAAGGCAGTTAAAATAAAACATGCAGGTCCCACTTATTTTGCAAATCCGTTTCATGCGAAGCAGTCAGCGAGTGGCTGGCTATGCAACATTTTTTTTCATTTTTCTTTTTTTTTGCGGAATGGGGGGGTGCTTTTAGTAAATCGTTTCAAGGTGTGCCCACAGTGCTTTTACGAGAAGGACGGATGTTTTTCTTTGAAACTAGAGTATTTCAGCCAGTATCGTGTTTTTAACAAGCACGCCAACTACGCTAATGTTTCAACGGTAACTTACGGTCTGTCGTAAAGTCAGAACTCGCGTTAGAGCACAGACGTCACATTTAATGAAACGCAGCGTGCACCACAGGATAATTCACATTTCACACACCATGCTGTGGAATATGATACGGAGCATTCGTTACCACATTCTTTCTTGGTCGATCAACACTTGATTATAGATTGCTGAGTCACAAGAGTAAATGTGTGAGGTTTATTCTACTGTTATAAAATAGGGCAAGTACGAAAGGACCAAATTTGATGTTAAGCTGACATGACGTCTGGATCATTGAAGTACATACGCATTGTTTTGTAATGTTGGTTACCTTGTTATGAAATTATGTTAGCAGCACTGCTGTCACAGTTGCCGTTGCACGCACATGACTCTTTCACGAAAGGTGTTTATTCCAAAACAGTTTCAGTACATGTTGCTTCTCTAGTAGAAAGCGTGACTGACAGTGGAATGCCTGGGTTCTATTTGTGCTGGGATCCTCGTTTTTGTTTTTATAATTACTCGATTCAAAGCATTCACGCGCATCGACGCTCTCCCGTTTAAATTATTAATGTCTGTTTTAACTGTTTCTGGCTACATATTAACTTCATATAACCTACCTCACAGACCCGCATTGTGTGAGACGAGGTTCATAAATACGTGCACCACTTGACAGGAGGAAAGAGTTTAATGGCGTGCACGGCAGTCTTTTTACGTTATTGATGTCATAACTTGAGAGTGCTGTTCGAAATATCTTAATGTACTCCTCTGGAAACGTTGGTCAATATCAAGTTCACGTAGCTACCACGACTGTGTCTAGAGGAGGGTGGCTTGATAGATAGATAGATAGATAGATAGATAGATAGATAGATAGATAGATAGATAGATAGATAGCTAGATAGATAGATAGATAGATAGATAGATAGATAGATAGATAGATAGATAGATAGATAGATAGATAGATAGATAGATAGATAGTAGATAGATAGATAGATAGATAGATAGATAGATAGATAGATAGATAGATAGATAGATAGATAGATAGATAGATAGATAGATAGATAGATAGATAGATAGATAGATAGATAGATAGATAGATAGATAATAGATAGATAGATAGATAGATAGATAGATAGATAGAGCAGATAGACAGATAGCAGATAGACAGATAGATAGATAGATAGATAGATAGATAGATAGATAGATAGATAGATAGATAGATAGATAGATAGATAGATAGATAGATAGATAGATAGATAGATAGATAGATAGATAGATAGATAGATAGATAGATAGATAGATAGATAGATAGATAGATAGATAGATTCAAAGTCGCCGAAGTTTGCTAAGAAACGCTTCCCATTTAAAACAAGCTCAAGAGGTGCTAAATTTTTCTGAAATGCTATGTAAAATTCAACACTAAGGCCATCTGGGCCAGGAGTCTTGTTATTCTGAAACTTTGTTATTGCAAATCTAATTACTTCTCTGGTTATGGGCCCATCTTTTGAAAGTTTTGTAATATTCTTCAAATGCGGCTCTTATTTTACATGTCTCTGTGCAAAAAGAACCCCGTGACTTAAATTGCAGTATCTGTTTAGAAAGTGCGTATCTCTTTTCATCCCCGAAGCTTTCTTAGTGGGTTCCTCTTCAGGGAAATGAGTAACACGAGAACGAAGATAGCCACGATGGTAGCGTTCACAGCGTTGGTTTCCTCGTGCGAGTGCGGTTGCTCGAGCCAGAAGAACAGCTCTGCAAGCAATCGCCGTTCAGAGGTCGTAGCCTGAGTGAGCTCTCGAGATCTGCTCGTTCTGGAACAAGGCGCAGAACACGGCCTGCCCGACGGCCATTCTGCCTGGATGACAAACACGTAGCTCGAGCGCTCCTGCTGAGCCATCCCTGTCCTATGTCCTCGCTGTCCTCAAGGTTTCCTCCGGTGCTTCCTGAGGCCTGAGCGTCCCGTTTCATTTCGGGATCTACCTCTGCTGCTACTTCAAGGGCGCCTTGGTGCTTCCTCCCGTGGGGGTGCCACTGGATGGGGCGGCGCTCTTAAGCTTATTGACCTGATGTCTCTCTCCTCTCCCGGCCAGGCATATTCTGCCTGGTCGGCTTCCCTTCTTAACAGTGATTTAGCAATCGATCTGTTTTTGCGCAGTGGTCTGAAGATTGTTCCCATGACCTTGGTTCCGACCTATGGCGAGTCCAGTCGCATGAAAAATCTGAAACTTATTAGGAATAACTGTGAAAGATTTCCGATTATTACCAAATGATTGCCGAGGTGCGTCAATTTGGATGTGGAGACATCCTGTGCTGCTCGCCGGACCAGGCCTGCATCACAGATCTCCTAAAATACACAACGTTTGCCTTAAATCTAGAGAGCTATTTCGCTTCTGTTCATTTGGCCTGTGTGAAGGGACTAGTTCGAGGAGTGGACTTTAGCCTCACACCACCTGAAATACTTGAAATGTTTGCGGCTGCCGGAGAAGTCTTTGTATTTCGATGCTCGCGAAACGTTGAGAACAAAAAGGTCACCACAGAATCAGTGATCGTGACTTTTGCCGGCACGGTTCGACCAAGCGAAGTCAAGGCATGACTACTGATTCATCGTATTGATGCACTATCGCCTCGCCAACTGCAGTGCAAATAATGCTGGAGGTATGGGCATACCCTCAAGAAATGTAGCTAGAATGTGAGGTGTAGCCCATAGACTGACCGACATAAACCGATAATTGTTCCACCCAAGAGGTGAGGTGCTGTCTATGCAGAGGAAATCACGCAGCTGACGATGAAAGTTGCCCCAAGAGGACATATGAGTTGCGACTACTAGAGATCATCGAAGAACAACGATGCTGCCGGCGAGAGGCCCAATCTATTCTCTCAGAGCGCTCACGTGGCTATTCCACCGTTGCCAACCGGGCAAACCAGATGCTTGAGTCGTCGTTGCCTGACGTAATAACATCAACGGTGGAAAAGGCCATGAGGAAGCTGATGGATTCTCTATTCGTGAGCCTAACGAAGTTATTGGCACAAATAGTGAGCACTCAGTTGACTCAAATCTTCCAGGCAGGTCACCAACCTACCGTGCCCCCTTCTCTACCTTCACCAGTTAAAGTTACTGGAATTCCATCGGAACCAGGCCCTTCGAAGTCAAAGCCAGACGCGTCGAACTCTGGCCGTACAAAAATTCTACCTCTTGTGCAAGACTTAAATTGGAGCTCAGACTCCAATTCCCACGTCTCACAACCAGAACAAATTGACTCTGACTCAAGAAATATGAAAAGACATGCTTTTCCTGAAGCACAACGCTGCTCCGTTTGTCCTAAATCAAGAATTAAGAAATATCAGAAGGAAAATCCATAGAAAAGGATTTTTTAAAAGGTAGCATCTTAGAGAAAGCAGTGAGTGCTGCTGGTATCTCTTCAAAATAGGGAATTTAAAAGTACTACAGTGTAATTGCCGCTCCTTTTTTTTCAGTGGCTACAGACTTACTTTATCTTTGCGATCATTATTCCCCTGATATTGTTGCTTTACAAAAAACTTGGCTCACAGAAAATAAGTTCTTTAGGAATAAAAATTACCGCACAATTCGTCAAGAGTGCCCAACTCGGTGTGGCGGTTTGGCAATATTTATCTCATCTACAACATTTCATATAGCTAAACTTATATATCAGTCAATGACTTCAGAAAGCGAGATTTTAGCATTAGGCATTACTATTCCTGGTTTCTTCTCAGTCTCATTATTAATGCTTATTTTCATGCGGGTGTTCTAAATTCTTACGTTCTAGGTACTTCAGTTTGCTATTGCCAAAAAGATATTGCATTAGTGGGTGACTTCAATTATCATCATATTTCTGCGGGTTTCGAAACTGATTTGAATGGCAAACGTTTGTGGGATTGGGTGAACAAGAATAACTTTATGTGCATAAACACAAGAACTTCAACTTTTGTGTGTGATCAGTCCTCTTCGGTGGTTGATCTAACTTTTTCTAACGCTAACCTGTCCATCTTATCATGGTCTGCGATTAACTCGGGAACACGTAGTGACCATATGCCCTTACTGTTCGAGGTGGAATGTCCAATAACCTCCAAGAATAGATCATCGGTTACGCATGTAAACTTTAATACATTCGAGAAACCATTACGAGGCGCTTTATCTAACTGAACAAATTGTGTGGAACTACACGCCATCAGAATATGCGACAATTTAAAAGAGTCATTGAATATTTCAAAATTCACCATTCAAACCTCTAAAGCTTCTTGCTAGAATGCAGACTGTTTGCGGGCTTATAAACTAAGAAAAGCTGCATGAAAAAAAATTTTGAACCAGTGTCTCAGGAACTGGAGCGATCATAAGTATGCGGCCGCTATTTTCAAGCAAACTGTGGCTAATGCGAAGGACAAATTTAACAACGATGTGAGTTTTTTTTAAAGCCAATCAATAGAAAAGCACTTTTTCGCTTTCTGAGAAATAAGAAAGTTCTTCCGGTACTGAAAAATATAGAATCTGTAGTATCGCCACCAGTTGAACTGAAGGCCTTTCTCGAAGATATAGCTCAGGGCCTAAAAAGTCGCTTTACGACAATTCTCTCATACCACGCCCAGTCCCCCAATAGGGCTGAGGATTTTGGATAGGTTACGCCTGCAGAACTAGCAAACGTAGTCAGAACACTACCCCATTCTGCTCCTGGTACTGATGGCCTGATGACTTCGGCGATAAAATCAGTACATTAAATATACCCATTTGGCCTACTCGAAATTATTAATCACTGACTTAGAAGCTCTTGGATTCCACCCGATTGTAGAATGGCAAAAGAGATTCCAATATGTAAAAAGCAAGGCGCTGGGTTTACCTTAGATAATATCAGGCCCATTGTGCTTACAACAAACCTAGTAAACTCGTTGAGATGGAGGAAATAACTTCATTAAAGAAAAAAAAACTGGCAAGATGTGGAAGAATTGTCTCCTTCCCCTAGGTGTCAACCATGAGTCCTTGTGCTCTGGCGGTATCCTCTGCTTGCCAAAGGACGTCGAGTTGCACTGCTGGGTCTGCGCTTAGCAGTTCGGCCTCCAGCTGCTCTTCATTGCTGTATTTTTTATATTGCCCTGTTATTGAGGGGCAAGCCCACCGTATACAATTGAGATCTGCCCTTTGATTGCAGAACTTGCACACGTCCGAGTATATCTGTGGGTAGATGTAGTGATAAGTTAGCAGGTTCGGGAAAGTGTCGGAAGAGGCGCCATGCCGTCACCTGCTGCTTGTTGAGCGAGGTATGTGCCGGGGGAATCGGACCCTTCCTAGCCTGTAGTGTTTTGTGATCGCTTCATAACTAAGTATGTAGTCCCTCTCCATCCCCGCACTTCACGCTGCACCTGTTCGGCCGGCCAGTTCTTTAGCCAAGTTATGCGCGATTTCGTTCCAGCGAAGGGAGGAGTGAGCAGGTGCCCATATAGCATAAAGCACCCGCTCGTCGCGAAAGTTAGTCAGAATTCTTAGCCCTTCCGGTGAGATCCTTCTCTTGGCATGATTTTTTCACAGCCGTTTTGGAATCGCTGATCAAGACTTCCGCTTTTGTGGAGGCTAGTGCTAGCACTATAGCCGCCTCCTCCGCCACTTCTGTCCTATTTGTATATACAATGCCACTGACGTTGGAATTCCTTTGAATATTCGTAGCTACGATTACCATGTTTCGGCCATTCTCGTATTTTGCTGCATCTACATAGACCACGTCTCGGGCGTTGCTGAGCATTCTATGTAGGCTTTCTGCCCTTTCTTTCCTTCTAGCGTGGTGATGCCCGGGATGCATATTTCTTGGTAATAGAGGCACTACGATATGCCCCCTTACCTCCCGCGGAATTTCTTTTTTTACCTCATGTCGCGCGTTGTACGTGACGCCTACTGTGACCAAAATATGCCTGCCCGTAGGGCTCTGGATTAACCAATCATACTGTGCCATCGTGTGGGCCTCTATTAGCTTGCGAGCGTGTTATGTAGCTCTAGAGCTATGAACTTGTCGTTCGACGTATTTAACGGTAAACCTATTGCTTGTTTATATGCTTTTCTAATGATACAACCTCTTTTGCTCTGTTGGCTGCTTGTAGGTTAAGATATTAAAAAGATTTAAGACCCAGCTTATTGAGACGTTTCATGACCTAGCAGCAGTGATCGATATGAATGTCCAAGTAGATGTTATATTATTGAATTTTGAGAAAGCTTTCGATCGTGTGAGTCACCAGAAATTACTAATTAAGCCTAAACCAATTCTAGAAAATGAGAAATTATTTGCATGAATAACTGCTTATCTCCCAATGAGGAACCAATGTGTTGTCATTGAGGGTGTAACCTCGAGTTCCGCCACAGTGAAATTGGGTGTGTCTCAAGGGTCAATTTTGGGGCCGTTGTTTTTTCTGTCATTTATTAATGATATTGTGCTAAACTTGCCCGTAAATATAAAGCTTTTTGCGGGCGATTGTATACTATATCAGGAAATTTATAGTTACAGTGATCAAGAATCTTTAAATACTGCACTAGCAACGCTACAAACGTGGTGTGAAAATTGGCAGATTACAATTAATTATAAAAGTACGATAGCAATGCGAGTTAATCGTAATAAGCAGCCGCTTTTGTTTACCTATCACGTCAATGGTCATGCGTTATCGAAAGTCACTAAACACAAATTTTTAGGACTCATACTCACATCAGACTTAAAATAGAATGAACACGTAGAATTTATTAAAAGAAAGGCAATGAAAAAGCATGGCTATTTGGGAAGGAGGCTTGTGAATGCCACACCACGCATCAAACTTCTCGCGTACAAAACTTTCATTATACCAGTATTAGAATATGGAGCTGCAGTTTGGGATCACTTAACTGAGTCCAATATTAAAAATTAGAAATGGTCCAAAGAAAATCTGTCCGATTTGTTTTTTATTCTTACAGTTGGAGTACTTCCCGTCCACTTCTACTAATTAAAGCGGATCTCGAAAAACTACAGGAGAGAAGAAGAATGGAGAGGCTGAAGCTTTTTTTACCTCATTTTCCACAACAAAACTGGTATCAACAAAACAGTGCACATTAGAAAAATAAGTGAATGTGCTGTGCGCTCACATCATTCGAAGAAAGTTTTAGATTACGTAAACTGCACAGACACATTCAGGTATTCATTTTTTCCAAAAACTACCCGTGAGTGAAATTGCCTATCACCCAATTCTGTACAGTGTCCAACAGTTGCATTATTTCTACATGCTCTCGATAGCCACTAACAGATTTTTGTACAGTCATGCAGCCCAAAGTTACGCAATGCTTCTAGTTTTAGCACGTTTCAGTCAGCAAAGCTATGCCTTGTTGTAATGTTTTTCTTTAGTTTTTTGTAAATTAATACAAAAGTGTTGAATTTCAACCACTGTCACTATGCTGTGTGATGTCAATTATGTTTTTGTAGTAAACATTTCTGTATTCCGATTCCTGCTTAAGACCTGGTAAACACGTCAGCAGTATGTAATAAATAAAATAAATAAATATGGGGCAACGTACACGATGCGACCGACTTCAAAAGCCTGGACTAAATGAACTAAGTTGTGTTCCTTCATACTATAGTTTTTGTTGGCTATTCGTTCGATCAGCCTGCTTGTTTGGTGGACGCTGTTCTCTAACAGCCTAATAGTTTCTCCATTGTGCCTATTATCAGATATACGGAGGCCGAGAACTCATAGGTTCACTACCGTGGGTATTTTACTTCCCCCTGCAAAAATCGTGATGTCTGGCCTTTCCTGTATGCTTTTGCGTCCCTTACATGTGGGCTATAAATTAGCAATCCTGACTTTTCGGGAGAACATTTTAGCGTCTTACCTTCTACATATCTTTCTACAGTATCAACAGCCTTTTGTAGTACGTTTTCAATGTCGCCGTCACTCGCTACCCGTCACCCAGAGGGGGATGTCGTGTGCGTATATGCTATGTCTAAGGCCCTCAATCTGGTCAAGATTTTCCAGGTAGGCCAATCATCGCCCCTATATATAACAGGGAGAGAGCACCGAACCTTGTGGCGTCCCCCTACTGCCCAATTCAATCTCTTCAGACCTTGCCTCTCCGACCACAATTCTTGCAGTGAGGTCCGATAGGAAGTCTCTCACATATGCGTAGGTGTGCTAACCTATCCCCAGTTCCCTGAAGATTCTCTAGTATGGCTCTGTGTGTGATGGTATCGAATGCCTTAGTGAGATCAAGGCCAAGGATAGCCCTAGAGTCTAAATATCTGGTCCCGACGTTGAGTATTTGATGCTTAATATGTAGCATGATGTCCTGCGTTGATAATTTAGGCCTGAAGCCAATCATGGTATGTGGGAAGAGCCCGTTCTACCCTATGTAGGTAGTGAGACGCGCAACAACAACGTGCTCCATGAGCTTGCCTATACATGAAGTCAGAGAAATTGGTCTAAGGTTATCTAACTGTTCTTTCTTTCCCGGCTTCGAAATTATAATGACCTGAGCAGTCTTCCATTGACGTGGAATGGTCTCACTCTCCCTACACTTATTCATGTACTCAGTAAGCGTCTTAATGGATTCGTCGTCCAAGTTTCTGAGTGTCTTATTAGTTATTTTATCAAGTCCCAGAACACACCTCGGGTTTAGTCGAGTGAGCTCGAATCTAAGCTTGGCCTCCGTTATATCAGCATCGAGTATGAGGTTGTCCTGCCTCTTGTAACCGGGAAGTGGTTCTTTTGTTCCGTTTGCGAAGTACTTTTTTCGTAGCTCGTGGAAGAGCTCCTCCTCTGTTCCTGCATAGTTATGTATTACTTGTTGTAGCTTATGCCTCTGTGCAGTCTTTGTACTTTGCGGATCTAGGAGACTTCGGAGAATGTTCCAAGTGTTTGACATCTTCATTTCTTTATCCATCAAGTTCCACGTGGCTTCCCACTGTTGTTGGGTCAGCCGACTCACATGGAGCTCTGTCTGCTTGTCTAATGCAGCTACTTTCTTTCTTAAATTACGATTGTATTTTTGTCTTTTCCAGCCCTTTTGGACGATAGTTTTTGCCTCCCACAGATGCAACCGCTTTCTGTCCATCTCCGCCATTCCCGCTTCTTCAGGAACAATTTTAGTGGCTTTCTTGACACTGTGTTGGAGCTTCTCTACCCATTTTTCTATATCTGCTATGGTATCATCAGAATCCTCCTCTCGAATCTTGCGGAAATTGTCCCATTCTACAAGTGCCAGTTTTCTGCCTTTATTTTTTAGGGCCTGCATGCACCACTGTAACTACAATATAATGATCGCTGCCAAAATTTCGCTGCGTGTTTACCCATCGCGAGTCTGATACGTTCTTCGTAAAAGTTAGGTCTAGTGTTGTGTCATTACTAACGCTGTTGCCTATCCTTGTGGGCTCCTCAAGATTTGTTATCAGCGTAAGGTTCTCGTGTTGAGCGTCTGCCCATAGGTTGCGCCCCTTTATATTTTCAACAGTGTATCCCCAAGCCGCGTGCGGTGTGCTTAAGTTGCCGACTATCACGAGAGCCTGTCTCTCCGCTATGATCATGGCTTTACAGAAAAGTGGGCCAAAATGGAGCTTCTGTCGAGGTGGGCTATAAATGTTAAGCACGAGAGACTTCCCTCTTTCTTACGGGAGGGTATTATTTCTATAAGGACGTGGTTTATGCTGTGCACTGTAGTATGATGCTCTACAGCCATGAGGTTTCTATGCACCAGATTTGTGACAGTCGCCTTCTCACCAGAAGGACTATATGACTTGTACCCCGATAACATTGCCGTCCCTCGTGTCTCCTGCGGGGTGATGACATCTGGCGCCTCCCTGTTTACCATGAATTGCTGCAGGTTCCCTCGTTTGCTATGGCACTTCCACTGTCATATAATGTACTGGTTACGTGGCGCCATGTTTATTTATGGGATCCTCCCTGGTGACCTTCCTGGTTTCTACTGCGGGTGTTGTGCTTTACAGTTATGATTTAACTGACCCCGCACCAGACGACCTAACGTTCTTCGGCAGGCTCTCTGTCGCTAATGCCCTGTGCTAGAGTCCATCAAATCATTGCTTTATTTCGACGTGCATGTATGTGATTTGGTTTTGTAGTTCATCAAACATTTCTTTGAACAATCCCTTAACCTCGTCAATCGAAACGTTGCCGGCTTTTCCTGCTTCTTCCTGCGCCCTCCTTTTGAGTGGCGGTGACTCCCCGCTCATTTGAGAGAGAACAGATGTTGGGGCTCGATTAATCGTTGGTATTTTACTAACAGAGGGGGTGTTAGGCGTCGTACCTACGTTGCGCACCTCCTCAAGCTTCGCATTTTCGCCTTTCAGTTGCTTAATTTCTTCTTTAGGAGTTAGGTTCTCTCTAGTAATCTGTTCTAAGATTTTCTTTAATGTGAATCATTTACTCCTCTAAGGCGGACCCTATAACACTACTTGGAGAGGCAGGGCCGGAGACCACATTTGCAAAGCTCACCTGTGTGCTGCCACTCCCTCGAGTGGCTCTTGAGTGAAACCGTGGCCTTGATCTTGATCTCATTTTGGAGTGGAACCTGGACTGTATTCGACTCTTTCCCCCAGTAAACTTTGGGAAGTATACGGAGTGGTGTCGTGCAAGGCCGTTCCCACTATTTTGCCTGTTAGTGTCCTTGTCTGACTGCTGGCTGGTTGTTCTACTGTGGTCGTCGTCATGGCATACGCCGACTTCCCTGTACTGATAGCAGACTTCAGCACACGCTGCTCGTGCTTGCTCCTCGTTTCGCCTCGTCCGTTCCAAGTGACGTCTCCTAACCAGGTACGGTATATTGTATCTTGCCTTACGTTTCTTGTCTTCAGTGGGGCTGATCTTTCCCCATAAGTTGCATTCCACTTCACAACTGTGATCTGGCACTAGATTCTGGCTTCCACATTCCCTGCACACCTTGTCGTTAGGGTAGGGACACACGTCTGCTCAATTGTCCAAGTCTCCCCCAACCATAGCAGATATCGATGTGTTTCCTGTAGAGCGTGCACTTAACGAGCATTGCTCCAAACCTCACATATCTCGGAGCGCTAAATCTCTCAAACAGCCCAATAATATTGTCCGTGTTTCCCATTCTTTTCGCATGAAGGAATCCTGGGTTACGGGGAGTGAAGAAGTTGCTAAGTATGTCTTCTGGGCACTCTTTGTTGGACACCACTCGTATAAGTCCATTTGACGTGTTCTCCGGGGCTGCCTGTACCCACAGGTCTCGAATTCCTGCTGACTTATTCGTAGTTTGGTGATAGCTCTATACCTTCGGGCTCAATCCTCGGATGGTGCACTGATGACTAGTATGCTCTGCCTGTTGTTGATGCACATACTGTCTTCACAGCGTTGCGCAGAAGCAATATATGCGATCCATCCTGTATTCTGAGACGTTAAGCCCACCACGCGGACGCACAATTACCTTATAATCTACCGTCGGCAGATTAGGCAGTCGACTCGTCTTGATGATTTGTCCAGCCTTCCACTCAGTCTTCTATTTGTTTCCTGGCCCCTTTTCTACAAAGGGGCCAGGAAACAAATCTCTCTCGCTGCTTTATTCCCACGGAGCCGAGTTCCGGTCGACGTGAGTTTTGGCGTCTTTTCGCACTTCGCACCAGCCTGAACCTTTTTCAAACTCTTCCGGTGATACGTCTTCTCCATCCACAGTTATGATCTCTATTCTGACATCAATCGGGCCTTCGAAGAGGAACGGGGGGCCCCAAAAATCTCCGATGGCGCGTTTGGTTGAGCTCTTCACACCCCCGCAGCAGTGGAGACACTAGCATCCAGTTCTCGTACGCTGAGCTTAGCTGTCGCGTTCACGTGGCGACCCAGAAAACACGATTGTTGCACCAAAAAAATGCCGCCCACCTGTGAAAACGTGGGGTCCAGAAGATTTCCAGAACCTCCGTCGTCCACTGGTTTGAAAAAATGGTGCTACGAACTTCAATATTGTGCCGATAATCATAGAAAAACTGCGGAGCTGGTACGACGTGTGTCCGCACTCTGTGGCCCCCAAGCGGCGATTTCTAAATCTCGTTGAAAGAATTTTTTATAGTCGTATAGATCAGTGGATGTCAGAAAAAAGGACACTGAGCCCATGTAAAATCAGATTCAGACATGGCTGCTTCATTTCCAGTGTGCACGTTTATCTTGAAAGCAAGGCCCGTGTGCTCAGATTTGGGTGCAGGTTGAAGAACCCCGGGTGGTCAAAATTTTCAGAGCCCTCCACTGCAGCGTCTCTCAATATCATATGGTGGTTTTGTTACGTTAAACTCCACATATTAATCAATATCGAAAGCAGAATGCAACTTGCTCGATATCAGAAACAATATTACGCTTTGGTAACCTTAGATATCACAAAAGCTTATGATAGCGTGGAGCATGTGAAACTGCTAGAGTCGCTTCAGAACTTAGGACTGCGTCAATACTTTGTGGCTTGGATCCATGTTTTCTGAATGATAGATAAATTTACTGCTCGCAATCTGGTGTCAACTCTTCAATATATAGGCAAACGAGAGGTCTACCGCAAGGGTCAGTAATATCACCCTTATTATTTATTGCACTACTATGCACCGTTCCCATACAGCAAGATGTACAGGCCTATGTGTATGCCGTTGATATTGCATTTTTTGCGGCGTCGGTGGACATTCACACACTGTACCGTGATGCTGCAGACATACATGAATAGCCTGAAAAAGTGGCTACGGGATATCAACCTATCCCTCAATATTAACAAAAGCACAATCATAGTTTTCGCACAAAAAGCCCCAGGGCCAATTTCACTCATTGTACCGACAAGACATCATACCTCAGGTCGAGACAGGTACTTGGGGTTAACCTACACCGAAACACTTGACTGGAGTCCCCACATAGAAAACATGGCTGCTAAAGAACACGTGCAGTAGGGATGCTGTGCAGACTCAGTAATTAACGTGCCGGTTTGCGTACAGACGTGTTTCTCATGATATATCGCATGTGACATTCGACTGATATTAGAATTCAGCTGTGATTTGTTTTCTGGCACTCCTGCTTAGAAAGTTCGACCACGGATTCTGTTAGAACGTGAATCATTACTTTTATGCCTAGGGCTACCTAAATAGGTTGCGAACAATACACTATTATGAAAAATCTCGCCTGCGTTCTCTTATCAAAATGATTTCATATTCTAGCAGTACGAACATTCCTTAAAATCTATGCACCACCTATGAGGAGGTCATAGTATGTGTTCATTAACCAGCAGACCTCAATTTTCAAGCACCAAAGCTCTAAATTACGGTGCCCTCAAGTAATATTTACACGGAAACTTTTGGACCCCTCAAGAGTTAACCTTTAGTAAATACTGTACTCACAACTGTATATGCAATTAGGATTGAATTTGATTATATATATCCCAAAACTGCAAAACATTTTCTATTACAGTATATTATGGCATTTTGGAAGATCAATTGGCCATTCTAGAAGCATCTATTGTGATAGTGACTGACGATTTTGTTTATGAAGAAAAGGCTGGCGTAAGAATCGTATCATCCTGTCTATAATGGGCTTTCTCAATTCGATTACCCGACTTTACCCCTATTTACCAAGCCAAGCTACCGGCATTTGCCCGAGCATTGCGTAATGTTTCCCAAGTTCTATCCACGGTGATTGTTCTAACAGACTGTCTCTCTGTCTGTACTGCCTTAAGCTCACCAACTCATCAGCGTACCTTAGAAACTTTCTACTCGCTCATTCCTAGACTTGTGTAAGTCGTTCGACTAGTTTGGGTACCAGGCCATCGAGGTTTAGCTCTCAATGACCCTGCAGATGCCCTAGCTGTGTCTTCCCCTGATTTTCCTGTTTTTCCAATTTTGCCTACTTTTCAATATATCACAGCAGCACGCTTTGAAACACGCACAACGGCCAATAAGTTCGAAAAAACTCCTTTGTTTTTATCAGACTATTCACAGCTAAAGTTCCCTTGAAACAACAAGTGCTGTTCATCAAGAAAGAAAGAAATAGTGATTACAAGGCTGTGTTGTCAAGTCCCTTCATTGTCCTTTTACCTTCACAAGTCGGGTCTAGCACAGGCGCCTTTGTGCCTTCACTGTAATGAGAGTGAATCTTTGGAGCACTTCTTTTTTTCATGGCGAAAATTCAAAACTCAAAGGGAAAACTACTAGAATAACCCCTACCAAATTAGGACTTAAACTTGACATTTCCGATGATTCTTTCATTTGGCGCGATCGCATTTGGTTTCAGCCACAGGAGCACTTTTACCGCTGTTACAAATTTCTTACGAGAATCTAAAAGAATGGAATGCTAAACATTGATAAACTCCGTTGTTTTATGTTTAGGCAATTTTTTTCTTTTTTGTGTGTGTTTTTATGTTATTCTTTTCAAGATTTTTGTTTTGTTTGTTTGGAAATCCAACACTTTTAAATTAATACCTATATTACCTTATGAAATCAACCCTTTCTTTCAAGAAATGAATTAATTTAAAAAGCAAAGCACCGTCCCATTCATGGCCTATCCCCCAAGGTGGGTTGCGCCAAGTTGTTGAGGAACCAGCCATCCAATCATTGTTCTCCTGTACACATCTGTATCGTGTTTTGGTATCCGTGCTCGAACCACATTCATCTCATCCACGTACAAGCCCGACTGTTGAGTTTCATAAGTATGGAGCCTATGAAGTAAATCACAAAGACAGCATATTTCTGGGTTTTTTTTTCTTTGAGATATTTCACGAGAAATACCAATCACCTTGTAGTTACCTTCTCTTAAAAACCTCTCCAATTGAGCGAACATTGTCAAGTGTCCCCATTTCGTCACCTCTAGTACCAATTCTCCGACTATTTTAAATGCGAAGTATTTCTTAGCGAACTTCGGCGACTTTGGGCGTATCTATTTGTCTAAACACCTACGACTTTTAACTCTCCTGGCCGTTTCGATAATTACATTGATACTAAACTTGGTGTGACATAACATGACTGTATGAAGAACATATTTGACTAGTCATAATATGAAAATCATGAAACGTATATCATGAATGACATGATTTACATTTCGTGGCCCTGCTGCTCTTGCGGTGGTTTCGTTCATATGACATCTTGCAAAACTGGTATGGTATGACATGATTCCATGGTGAACAAAAGCGAAAGACCCTAACATGAAAATCATGACATGCGTGTCATGTAACAACATGACTACGTTCCATGCTCATGATGCGCTCGCGATCGTTTCACTAGTGTCACTTATACAAAATTCTATATTACGGTACGTGAATAGATGACGAAGGTATGTGACTGGTGCAAACATGTTAATCATGAGATGCTTGTCCCGTAACATGACATGCATCTCAAGCCACGTTATATGCCACGCTCATGATGCGCTGGCGGCCGTTTCGCTAGCTTCACTTATACCGAATTTTGTATTACGGGGCGTGAATGGATGACGAAGGTATGATACTGGTGCAAACATGATAACCATGAGATGCATGTCAGGTGAGAACATGACTACATACCACAGTCAAGGCGCCAACACGTTTCGACGTGACGTAGTGCGCGTGCTCGCTGGCGTTTATTTCGTCATGACACGCCGTTGTTGCCACGCCAGGCACCGGTCCTGCCATATACTCGTAGGCGCGCACCGCGCTGCGTTGCTTTGACGTTGCGTGTTTCAGCGCGTCCGGCGTCCCTCCGTCAGCAAAAGAGGTAGACGCAGTGTTGTCTGGGTAATGCATCGGCCCAAAGGGCAGCATGTCACATGCGTCCGTTGCCATTCGGCCGCGCCGATGGATGCTGGTCCCACCTGGCGTCAGGCTATAGAGTGCTTGCGTTTTGCTAAACTTGCGTCGCTGCTCCCAGCGTTCGCGCGTCAACGCTAGGTTGGAGTATATTGGGCTCCTATTTATTTATTTATTTATTTATTTATTTATTTATTATTTATTTATTTATTTATTTCACCTCAAATGCCCCAGTACAAGGCGTTACATGAAGAGTGGGCTGTGGTACAAAATTCTTTCGACGTGGGTTTTGAACAGAACGGGGCTTGTGTGGTGCACGACGTCGGATGGAAGATCATTACAATCCTTTGCTGTTTGAACAAAGAACGAGCGAAGATGGGCAGTTATGCGGGTATGCGCAGGATGAACAGTGTGGCGGTGGCTAGTACGAGAAGAGATTCGATTTGCTGGCATGATACTGGATGCGTCAGACGATGAATGAAAGAATTTGTGAAAAATGGTTAATCTAGTGGCCTTGCGTCGCAATTCTAGATTCTGAAGTTGGGCTTGGCCTTTCAGATTAGTGACACCTGAATTATATGGATATTCAGAGTAAATGAACCTTGCTGCCCTATTCTGAATAGATTCCAACATTTTAGATAGATTAGATTGGTGCGGGTCCAGACGGCGCAAGCATATTCGAGTTTGATTGATTGATTTGTGAGGTTTAACGTCCCAAAACCACTATATGATTATCAGAGACGCCGTAGTGGAGGGCTCCGGAAATTTCGACCACCTTGGATTCTTTAACGTGCACCCAAATCTAAGTACATGGGCCTACAACATTTCCGCCTCCATCGGAACTGCAACCGCCACAGCCGGGATTTCATCCCGCGACCTACGGGTCAGCAGCCGAGTACCTTAGCCACTAGACCACCGTGGCGGGGCTATTCGAGTTTCGGGCGTAGTAATGTTAGGTAGACTAAACGTTTTACAGGAGGAAGGACAAGGTGTAAAATTCATCTGAGGTAGCCGATAACTATATTTGCTTCGTTACGTATGTTTATTATGTAGGGTGTCCAATTAAGATCGGGAGTTATGTTTATACCTAAATACCTATAGTAGTCCACGGTGGACAACTTAGAGCCGAAAATAAAGTATGTTGGAGCCAGGTAATGTTTCCTACGGTGAAAAGAAACGACAGACGTTTTGTTGTTGTTTAGAGTCATTAGCCAAGTTCTGCACCACGTTTCAATTGTTCATAGATTGTTTTGGAGAATGCCGGAGTCATTAGGGTCATTAATAGGGTGATAGACCACACAGTCGTCTGCGAATAAACGGATACTCGACGATATAATATTAGGGAGGTCACTTATAAAAATCATGAGAAGGAGGGGACCGAGGACTGTACCCTGGCATACACCTGAGACTACTTGACGACGGGATGATGATACCTTGTTGGCACAAACAAACTGTTCATGGTTTGAAAAAAAATCTTGGATCCAGTTTAAAATGGCAGGGTCAAGGTTTAAGCACGAAAGTTTTAGAAAGAGGCGTTTATGGGTTATCTTATCAAAGGCTTTTTCGAAATCTAGAAAGAGAGTGTCAACAGGAATATTATGATTAAGACATGTGCTGATATCGTTAATAAAAAGCGTGAGTTGGGCGTCACATGAGAGGCCTTTCTGAAAACCGTGCTGACTAGGGTGGAAAAAATATACAACCGAAAGGAATTTCATGGTTTGAGAGTGGATAATATGTTTCATAAGCTTACAGCATATGCATATTAGTGATATTGGATGGTAGCTGGAAGGAGAGGATGACGGACCTTTTTTAGGAATCGGAATGATCTTGACGACCTTCCAGTCTCGTGGCACCACTCCAGATGACAGTGATTGCTGAAAAATATGAGACAATGTAACAGCAAAAAACTGTTTAGTGTTTATCAGAACTTTAGAATTTATGAAGTCGATTCCAGCTGATGACGTCGCTTTTAATGACTCGATCACTCTAACGATACCGTGAGGTTCGAAGATGACGTTAGGCATAGCAGGGATTTCATGAGTGGAAGCACCAGGAATAATATCTTCGTGTTCATCGGTAAAGACAGAACAAAATGTAGAATTTAGTGTTTCTTCGAACAAAATGTAGAATTTAGTGTTTCTTCAACATAGGACTCAGGTATTGTAACATTTTGTGGATCGCATAACGAGATAGGTTTCACATGAGTTGGGTTAATGGCCTTCCAGAACTGTTTGGGGTTAGTGCGTATCGTGTCTCGGAGGGTAGACGATAAGAACGTTCGCTTAGCTTTTAAAATCATGGATTCGTAAAGCTTTTCAGTAATGCGATATTTTTTCCATGCTTGCTTAGTATTAGATGCATTAGCCGAGCGGAAATGTCTCTTCTTTTCGTTGTTAAGGCGTTTTAATGCGTTGTACTACGGAGAAGTAGGACGTTCTGTAATAATGATGGTAGGAATATAGGTGTTCAATAATTTTTGCATTTTCTCTTTGAAAAGCTCCCAGTTTTCAAAAAGGACTTGTTTTTGGGCTAGTTAGTGCATACTTGGTGCGGAATACTGAGGCGCGAAAACATATCGTGAAGCAGGAACAGCCGGAGAAGAGACATAACAGCGCCAACCACCAACTGTTTAATGACCATCTAGGAAACGCACAGGAAAGAAAAAAAACCGCGCATGCGTGCACAGCCAACAAACATCGCACAGCGTCATGATCAAGGCACTACGTTATCAAAAAAAATGAATTTCTGTTGCGTACAACACAATAGATGTATAGCACTGATACAATCAGGCCCTTTCTTTTTAATAAAATAAGCTTCCAAGAGCTTTCTAGCTGTTTGGTTTTGCTCCTACCAAGGATCATCGTTTTTTTTCAAACAATGGCACACATCTGCAGGCTTTACAGTGTGCTGGAAGATGCGTATGATCACTTTTGCCTAAACTATTGGCATGCTCCCTCAGTCTTTCATTAATGCAACGCCCCGTTTGAGCGATATAGAACTTGCCACAGCCTAGGGGTGTCCCATATACCACGCCTTGTGCGCAGCGCCTAAAAAGTCTTGTGTGCTGCTTCTGGCAGCCCCTTTGCTCATTGCACGTGATACGCGGGCACAATTGAGCAAGTTTGTTGGGAGCTGAAAAAACGACCGGAACGCCGTAACGGGAAGCCACCTTCTTGAGACTATGGCTCACACGGTGTATATACGGAACCACCTCAGGCTCAGCCCCGCCGCCGTGGTCTAGTGGCTAAGGTACTCGGCTGCTGACCCGCAGGGCGCGGGTTTGAATCCGGGCTGCCGCGGCTGCATTTCCGATGGAGGTGGAAATGTTGTAGGCCCGTGTGCTGAGATTTGGGTGCACGTTAAAGAACCCCAGGTGGTCAAAATTTCCGGAGCCCTCCACTACGGCGTCTCTCATAATCATATAGTGGTTTTGCGACGTTAAACCCCCCATATTAATCAACCACCTCACGCTTAACCCGCTCTCTCTCCTTCGGGCGCGCCCGAAGGAGAGAGAGCGGGAGCATGCCAATAGACTGAGGGAGCATGCCAATAGTTTAGGCAAAAGTGATCATGCGGATCTTCCAACGCACTATAAAGCCTTCGGATGTGTGCCATTGTTTGAAAAAGCGGTGATTCTTGGCAGGAGCAAAAAACAAACAGCTAGAGAGCTCTTGGAAGCCTGCTTTATCAAAAAGAAAGGGCCCGATTGTATCAGTGATACATCTATTGTATTGTACGGAACAGAAATACATTTTTTGATAACTTAGTGCCTTGATCATGACGCTGTGCGATGTTTGTTGGCTGTGCACGCATGCGCGGTTTTGTGTTCTTTTCTGTGCGTTTCCTAGACGGTCATTAAACAGTTGGTAGGTGGCGCTGTTCTGTCTTCTATCCTGCTCTTCCAGCTTCACGATATGTTTTCTGCACATCAGTCTTCCGCTCCCAGTTTTTGTCAACAGATAGTTTCCAAAAATCTATGAGAAACCAATCGTAAAAAGAGGAAAGTTCGTTATTCATACTTTCATAATCAGCTTTGTCGTATAGTGTTATTCTTTTCTTAATTTGGGGGGGGGGGGTGGCAAGTTGTATTGGAAACTGGCATGAATCACTGAGTGATCGGTTAGGCTTGTTAGATTAGAAACTGACGAAATTTTATCAGGTTCATGATACGCTCCCGGCCATTTTGCTAGCTCAACATATAGCAAACTTGGCGTAATTTCACGTCAATGGATGACGAAATATATGATTGGTGCAAACATGATAATCCTGACACGCGCGTCATGTAAGAACAAGACAACATACCACGCTCATTGCCTGCTCACGGCCGTCTCACTAGCTCCACATATCCTAGTTTGGTATCATGTGACGCGTATAAATGACTGTGATGATGTGGATTGTGTGGCCCGTGACGGGGCGAAGAGGGAACGGCAGTTCTGCTCTGCGGTATGCCTTGGAGCCGAAGACGAGAAAAAGGAAGCGCGAGCGGGGCGTGCGGCTCGGCCAGTTGGAGCGTGACATGGTGCGAACGGCAGCTGCTGGTCGGCGGTTCGGGTCGCGACATCGCTTAACCAGGCGTCCGGACCCCTTGCGGACCTGGTGAGCTGGCTTCCCGCTCTGTGGACGGCGCTGACAGGGGGGCCGGCAGCATAGTCTGTTCGTGGCCTGAGGTCCTGGCGCCCGAGTGGTGGCACGAGGTGGCCGCGGCTTATGTTGGCGACGGGCCATTAACCTGCACTGCAGTGGCCTGGTGATCTACCGGCCTGCAGCACCACCATCACCACCACCATCACCTCACCACGGTCAAGGCAGCGTGACTGCACAAGGAACACCGGTGACGACCGACCTCGCCGCAGCGGCAACAGTCATAACGGCGAGTAGGACAGTTCGTGTGCCGAGGCGCGTAGGACGTTTGGCATGTAAATAAGGAACGCTATAGTGTGTTGTGTGTGAATTGTAAGAGTTATCGGTTGTGTTAAAGTCTGTGTTGTGTGTACAGAGTCCCCTGACTGCCGGTTGATTTATTCCGGATCCTGGGCCCACGTTACACCATAACAATGACAAAAGGTAAACGACACATCCAAACATGATAATCGTGTCTTGGAAGTCATGTACGGCGTTATTTACCTCCACCTTGTAACGTTGTACTGATTTTAAAGTGACATATCAACATTTATCATTCGTGCTTCGCATACCATCGATTCCCACTCTACGTGGAATCTGCGAATTTTTTTGCTAAACAATCCTCGCGCAACAATGTACGTTAAGCTTCCATAGAATCACTTAAAGGAGAACTTACGAAAAGTTTTTAGGTTTTCAAAAAACGGTGACCAAGCAGCAGCCATGCTCTGCTTGGAAATGCAGTCCAAATAACTTTCATGCTTTACACACACATGAGTCTTGTGTATATCTTCACAATACAACAGGAAATACCGCCGTCATAATATGGGGTACAAGCGTACATTGTCATCGGCCGTCAGAGCATGGGAATATAATAATCACTTTATAGTTTAAAGCCAGTTACACAGTACAAAAATAATTCACGTTACTGCCCTCTTAAGGCCTGGTAGTTGGTGCATAGCAAGTTATGAAAGTTTCCATACACGTAGTCTTTAAAAGGGCCCTGCAACACTTTTTCGGCATGGTCGGAAAACGCTGCCGATCGGAGTAGAGGCTCCCGACAACAGGCGAGCCAAGTATTATAGCGCAGCACGTGGCCTGGAATTCACATTAAATTACCAAAGTAAGCTAAAAATCTTTTTTTTCACTCGACAATTCACGGAAAGTAAGCCCAGTAAGCCCATGTATCAGCTATTTGCTGATTTGAACCTGGCGCACCCAGTTGTTGAGAGGTCACCGCGAGAGGCCGTCGCTTGTCCACGCGTGCGCGCGCAGTCGCACTGACAAAGCCGTGTATTCGAAGAAAAAAAAGAAAAAAATGCTCCAGGTCACGAGGCGCGAGTGACGTTTTTGTTTGCTCCTCCCATCCCTCCCAGCTCAGCTTCCAGCGCTTTCGTCGGGACGAGAGAAGGTAGAACGTGATTGCAGCGTGTGACAAATCTTTGTACCTCCACTCGTATTGGACGAATTCTTGACTTTTTTGCGGGGTTTAATTTGTGAGGTAATACGCTCTTCCAGTGAAAAATTCTATGGTTGCTCAAAAAAGTGTTTCAGAACACCTTTAAAGTACGCACTAAGAACATAGTATTGCTATCCTGTTCAACTCTTAAAGACGAAGTCTAAAGGTCACCAAATTTTGGGGGAACTGTTTTAATTCTATTGCGACGAGTACTTTTGCGCCCAGTTCGCAACAATTGCAGGTAGTGATTTCATGCATTGAAGAAGAAAAAAATATAATGAATCCCAGTTTGCACCACTTACTACCAAAGTTACGTGCTCAATCGGACTAAATATATTCTTATTGATATTATTACATCTTAAACCATGTCAGAACGGCATTTTTAGTCACAATCAGGGCTATCCGGATCGGTTTTTATCGTGATCTACTTTATGGCCACTGCTGCACGGCCTAAGCACTGGGTCAGATGAAATGCATCAGGTGGCGCTGGCGTGCCGTAAAACATGTCGTTGAGAAAACTTGGCGTGTGATATTTTTATAGAGCCATTTATCAGCAATAAAGTTGGTGCCAAAAAAACCCGAACACCAAATTGTTGCGTGCCACTACACAAACAATATCATTATTCTATCATTCGATGAAGTTTTCTATGCCCTTACCTGTATCGGTGCGTGATTAGATCTCGACTCTTATGTCTCATGGCAACCCCTTCTAGTATCTCGTTCTGCACGCCTCGTTCTACACGTCAGAGTTTCATTTCTGGCTCCTCAGGTTCCTGTCACTCCTGCCAGTGGTAAATTGTGATAAAGGTCTCTTCATTTCAATACGTAGTGCGCATACGCTGCTACGTAGTCAAAATCTAGCGACACTCCTAATCAGTTTGCTTCGAAGTGCTCCAACTTCTCCTATGATGCGAGAGTCGAACTAAGCGCGGAAGCAACAGTCATCTGCTTATTGTCTGCTTGTCCCATAACTACAAGCGGCCAATACGAATCTTAAAATATGCAATATTACAAAGATATTTCTCATTTAAATTATTTACAATTAGCATTTTAAAGAAAGATCTAGCTATTTTAATCCGTTTTTTATCTAACTTCGCTTGATTTTTAGTTTATTGTGCTTTCAAGAAGCTTTGCCAGGGGGCGCACACGACAGCGAAACCGCGGTCTCTCAGTCAGATCGTGATGCACGGATCGCAATAGCCTTGATTCCGATCAGGCCTGATCGCAATAAAAAGTGGCTGTGTTGCAGCAACCTAATCCGGATCGTGGTTAATCCGGATCGGCACTGATCGCGAATAAAAATGTCCGTGTGACACCACCATTACTCGATCTTTCAGGGATGGAGAAGTTGATAAATTTTTACTCAATACCAACGAAACCAACGCAGATAATCATACCCACGCCGGAATTTCGGCGAAAGGAGCCTTTTTTACGCTGTCGCGTTAATGTTCCTCGTATGTAATTGTCTGCGCTGCCTTAAAAAAATACTGAGCTGAAGAACGACGCGGTAGACTTCAGACAGTTGTGTATTTTCACAGTGCATGCGAGAGCACAGGCGTACGTTATCGAATCACTTGGGAGTGCACTCCTTGCCATTTTTCTTCTTAAGTGGCGACACTTGGACGAAGTGCACAGTACCAGGGTTTATTACGTGCTTGTTGAAGTCATCTTCGCACGATTCACTGCACGCTGTATTCAGGTATAGATTAAGCACCTCAGCTACCACAACGGTTAATTAAATCATGATCATGAGCGTTATGGCAAATTCAATTAGGAGAGCAGGAGTACTCGAAAAAACACTGAAAGTGCCCCCTTCGGAGCCGGTGTGTTTCAGTGGTCGAACAGGTGCAGGAGCACTGTCATCCATTGGTAGAGCGAGAGTGCTTTTGCTGTGCCGAGATCAGCCAGAAGCAGTTTGAGTGCTCTCGCCTAAAAAGCGGAGTAGGAGCAGTACCCCGAGTCACCTGGCCCTCAAACGCCACAGTTTTCCCATTTTTCTTCACCGGCCAGTCCGGCGGCAATGGCAGCAACCATGTGTAGTTTGACACCGGGTTTTTGTACGTGCTGGACATCGTCCTAATGCGTCTTTAGCGTCATTGCATTAACATACTAGGTATTATGATAATAAAGGGCGTGTGCCTGACCGGTTTCACGTGTATTTTGCTTCTTCCCCACAGAGAATATGCCGGGGCTTAGATGTTTCGACCACATGGTCTCCCCTCTCATCACCCTCTTAACCTGCCCTCCGCGAGCGCATACCATTCCAGTGGCAGGTTGAGTGGCTCTGCACTCAGTACGCTGCGCCCCCCCCTACCCTCTACTTCTGTTCGCTCAATGTAATTCGCCATTAGTCGTTACGATTGAGATGTGCTACTAGAGGTACACATGTGCGCATTCTCGGTGAACGTTGTTATAGACGCCAACCACAAATAGACATTGTAAGAACTCTCATATTCACTACACAATAATCACTATTTCTGTCAAAACATTTTGAATCTTTGTGTTATAAGAAATTCCAATGATGGGGGGATTAGCCATGTTTTTGTTGTTTTTAGTCTTTGTTATTCACTTTTCTCTGTTGTTTATTGAATTGGATAAGTCTTGCATCATTTTGCAGTTATCGTATATTACTGTCATACCCCACCTCACACAATGTCCTCAGACATTACAACCCCTGATTTATTTGTATAAATAAAAACATCAACAAGACAGTTCACATGGATTTTACACGTAAAGAATTTCTAGAACACAACCTCGTGCTGTATTCACAATGGCACTCTAAGTAGTGTTATTTAAAATAGAGTGTACTAGAATATGGGGTAGTGTGTTCAGCGAAGAGCCGTGGCTGACGCAGTTGGTGTCGACAGCCGTGAGATGGCACCACCTTAGCATGGGCCCTTATTATTCGTGATGTACCTACAAGGATTAGAGGCCAAATTAGAAGGAAGTGGGCTGGGCTTCAACCTCTCTTTAGTCAAACAAGGAAAACTTATTGATCAGGCACTACCAGCATTAATGTACGCAGATGATATAGCGCTAATGGCCAAACAACAAGGAAGATTTGCAGAGATTGATGGACATCTGCGGTAATGAGGGAGATAGGTTAGATTTTAGATTCAGTAAGGAAAAATCCCCAGTCATGATTTTCAATGACAACGAAGGTAGTGAGCTTAGGATACAGGAGGTCACGCTAGAGATAACAGATAAATACAAATATCTGGGCGTATGGATAAGCAATGGGACCGAGTACCTGAGGGAACACGAAATATACGTGACGACTAAGGTAACAGGAATGCAGCAGTGATGAAAAATAGGGCACTGTGGAATTACAATAGGTATGATGTTGTGAGAGGAATATGGAAAGGGGTCACGGTTCCTGGGCTGACGTTCGGCAATGTGGTCTTGTGCATGAGATCAGAAGTTCAAGCAAGATTAGGAATTAAGCAACGTGGAATAAGTAGGCTTGCTTTAGGAGCTCACGGGAATACACCAAATCAGGGAATACAAGGAGATATGGGATGGACATCATTTGAGGGCAGGGAAGCTAGCAGCAAGATAAAATTTGAGAAGCGATTGAGAGAAATGAAGGAGGAGCGTTGGGCTAGGAAGGTTTTCAGCTAGTTATACATGAAGAATGTCGATAGAAAATGTAGGAAGCGAACCAGGAAGTTAACTGGTAAATACTTAGAAAACAGCAGAAGGCCAAACCAAAAAGAACTATCGGTTAAGAAGAAAGTGAAGGAAACGGAGACTGACATGTGGAAAATGGGCATGATTAAGAAGTCCGCATTAGAGATCTATCGAACTTTTAAGCAGGGAATTGCCAAGGAAAGGATCTATGATAATACTCGGGGTAGTTCTCTACTGTTTGAGGCAAGGACAGGAGTACTGCGAACCAAGACATATCGGGCCAAATATGAAGGGGTAGACACAGTATGCAGTGCGTGTGGAGAGGAAGAAGAACTGCCGAATACTTGATAATGTTCTGTAAAGGTCTTACCCTATAGTTCAGGATGATGGCGCAAAGTTTTTCAAAGCACTGGGGTTTAGGGACCGGGAGGGCAAAATAGACTTTAAGCAAGTGGACTTAACTAGAAGAAGGTTATCTGATTGGTGGCTAAAGTCAAGACACGAGTGAAAATTAAACTCTTCACTTCAAAGTACGAATCCTCAAACTCACTTTTTAAGGAAAAAATACAGTTTTTGGGTTCATTAATTATTACGGCTTGGTGGCGCTAGCCACCGCCCGATCTAAAGGGTACAGCCATATTCATCCATCCATCCATTCATCCATTCATCCTGTCACCTCGCGCTTTGCCTTTTATGCACTTGTGTGCTTTGATATTAGTAATAACAGGGGTTCAAAGTCCAAAAACCACCATACGATTAAGAGAGACGCCGTAAAGGAGTGCTCCGAAAATTCAACCACCTGGGGTGCTTTAACGTGCACCTAAATCTAGGTACACACAGTATTGGCACCTCCACCGAAAATGCAGCCGCCGTGGCTGGGATTCAATCCCTTGATATGCGCTAGCATACGTAATTGCTGACACGTCAGCGAAAAGCTTTCTAATGGGTTTGTTTGTACTGCATTCAAAACAAAACGAAATGTCAAAGCCGCAACACACGGCCCAAATGCAGGTATTAACAAACGACGGCGAAGCAGTCATCCCTTGGGAAACTGCCTGCAGTTTGTAAAGCTTAGTTTGTGAATGATTGATGTTTGATTTGTGGGGGTTTAACGTCTCGAAACCACGATATGATTATGAGAGACGCTGTAGTGGAGGACTCCGGAAGTTTTGACCACCTGGGGTTCTTTAACGTGCACCCAAATCTGAGCACACGGGCCTACAATATTTCCGCCTCCATCAGAAATGCAGCCGCCACAACCGTGATTCGATCCCGCGACCTGCGGGTCAGCAGCCGAATACCTTAGCCACTAGACCACTGTGGCGGGGCTTGGTTGGTGAACGAATAAAAAATTAGGAAGATTAAGGTATTGAAAGAGCCTCTATAAAGCCGAAATTTTCTTGTTATGTTGCTGCTATATCGAGTCGTAGTCTGCACACTGCGACAGCTTCGGCTTCCTTCGTTACGCGTGCGGTACCGTTCTTGTCGACAGTTGCATCATGAAATTTTAAGTATGTTACTAAAGTGGCAAAACTGCCGTTTGATTGAGAGGCACGCCATAGCTGAAGACTTGGGAATAGTTTTGACAATTTTGGGTCTTTAAACGATTACGCGCCCGCCGAAATACTGCTGCTGTGGCCGGGATATTGCACTGTACAGCCAAAGAAAACATCACTAGACAACACTGTCAGACTGTAAGAAAAAACTCTTTATTTCAAAGCGCGCATACTGCAGTGAGGAGTAACAGCGAATAAATTCGGCGCCATTTCGTGGAATTATCGGTTCACGATCACATCATCACGGTGGCAATATAATAAACACACACTGATTTTCGCGCGCGGTTTTTTTTTTTCGTTCTGCCTCTTGAGACTGGTTGATACCCTTCTCGAAAAAAATTAAGTCATGACAGCAAGTAAATTACCGCTCTTTTTGACGAGATGTGGTGCGATTGAGCTCACATAAATTCAAGGTAAGCAAATCTTGAGTAAGCGTTCCAGTGAAGCTGCAGTCCCTACAGTTTTCGCCACCTCGGGTTCGTAGTCAGCAGTAAGGTCCATCGATGAACCCGAATCAGTGGCCTCACCATCAACACAGGGTGCAGCAGTTTTTTTGGAGATGGTAGATTCGACGACCGAGTTCTTCCGCTTTCTCGAAGGTCTTGGATGTGGCGCTTTCTTCGTTAAGTAGCTTGGAGCGTTAGGCAGTAACAACGGCACGACATCCAACGATAGCTCTGGTCTCCTACGTGTTACGCGAACTTCTCCGCCGTTTATAACGTGCACGTATTCTCCGAGAACACATGAAGACTCGAAGTGTAGCTCACATGCAGAGCAGCTTTCGTTCAAGGTCCCATCCTTTCGATGTAAATTTTGTTCCCAAACCTTCCTCCATGCTTCGTCTTTGAGTGCAGCAAAAAGTGACGGCTGCTCACCTTTTTTCCAAAGGTATACCCTGTTTCGCACCTAGGTGCAAAGCGGTGTCGTTGCCGCTGATGATTCGGCATCGCCTCAATGTCGCGTGGCCAGCAAATACATTGCCAGAAAACTTTCGTTAAGCAGGCGCGAACACAAGCAACAGGTCACTGAACAGCAGCCGAGAAGGTGGAGTGGCGTGGAGCTGACAATCCTGCCAGCCCATGCTACGGCAGTGCCGCCTTGAGAACTGGTTTGTTTGTCCACGTGCGTTGCTCCACGCGTTGCACGGCGAGAGAGGGAGCCTGAACACACTACCCCATAGTCTATTACACTAAACTTAAAACAAAAACTTTCGAGTTTACTTTTCAGCAAAGCAAAAAAGGCGCTTACGTTCCTTCGGCGTAACGTAAACTTTAGCATACAAACTTAGAAATTTCTTCATAAACCATACGTTCGTCCTGTTCTAGACTAATCATATGTTGTTTGACACCCCTCACCTGTTCTTGACACAGAAAAACATGTAAAGAGGCAGAACTTAGTTATTCTAGTCATTTATGGACGTAATGACGGAAATTTCAGTCCTAAAGCCAAAGAACTAGCATTCCAATTTGATACGTTATATTTTAGAAGTGTCAGGCTAAACTTGACGCTTTTTTATAGTAGCTTTCATACAGAAGCAGGCATTGAAAAGCATTTTTCTATAAAAGCACCTATTCACCATTCTCATACAATTAACCATAGCATAACGTTTGATAATTCCCCTGCGATTCACTCACATTACCATGTCCAACTAGAATCTGCTAGTCGAGTCTGTCGTAACTATATTGTCTAATGACACAAGCTCCCTGCTGGTGAAATGTTTTTTGTAATATAAATTACTGTTTGAATGTTACTGCTAGGGATCACTGATGTATGCTTGCGCATATTCTTGTTACAATCTTGACACTTGTGCCTTTGTAATTTAGCATTCTTTATTAGAGTTCGCATAAGTATGCTTTAACTGACTGCTGTGATAAACATTGGTGTTTCGTCAAGGATATTCATGAAAATGAATTTATTTATGTTCATTGCCTTGATGCTTTTAGTCTTAACTGCCGCACTGAATGTTCAAATTCCCCCACCCCACCTTTATGAAAATCGCAAAACTATTTTGTGTCTTGAAGGCCCACTCTGTACGAAGCACTCGTACATAATTTGTCCGCAGCAGCAATGAAAGCGTCAAAAAAGTGAGCAGCTGCCTATGTTAGGGTACTGCCTTACGTACGCGCATATGACGCTTCGTCAATTCAGCAAAGCAAGAATAAGGGTTTCCAACCTCAAACACAATTAAAAATGGCACTATAAGTAACGTTACTGCTCACATATACGTCGGAGTTCACTTTTCGGCAAGGCCAGGAGCGCATTTAGGACCTTTCCCCGGAACGCGAACATTTGCCATAAACACCGTTAAAAGGCTCATGCTTCACACTACTTGGGAGCAACAATGACGCTTTCAGGTTCAACAGAAATGCCGTTTAGACAAACCTTTATTTGATGCCGGAATGCATTTTACAGGTATTAACTGACCCTAACATTCGGTGCTGCAATTTCATAGGCCGTTCGAATGTGTACGCAGCCTTTTAAGTATAATTTCTTTGGTGGTGCGCGACGTCTCTGGTAAAATGTGTGATTCTGTTGCACCAGGCTCCTAGCCACACAGGGATGCCATGCATGCTTCACTGATGCGTGCCTCCTCAGCGTTGCCTTGCTCTGCACACTCCGCTGACTCGGGTTCAGCCCTTGCCTCGGCCTCTTGGGCACTCGCGCTGGCCGGAATGGCACCGCTTTCTGGAATATAATTAGGTCATACGTCATATAGTTGATCCGAAAACATTCATATTATCGTACAAAAGTGATAACATGAAAGATGTTGCCAGTGATTCTGTTTTAGCGGGCGCTCCACTTCATATATCGTTCGTTTCACGTCGGCTCACTGGGTCATAGCGAAGATTCTATCACTGGGCATCAAAACGAATCGACATAGAATGCTGCCACGAGGTGTGTGAACATCAGTGCATTGAACAGGTTGAGTTGGAGCCAATTGTTGGTATTACAGAGTCTTTCACAATGTTCAGAAACGCCTAATAAAGAATGATAGGTCCAGACGCGCATCATAAGGTAGGATTGTCGAGTTATTTCTCGCTAGCAGATTTAACATTCGTTGAAAAATCATCCGACGAACAAAGGGAATCTTTCGAGGATGGCACAACATGCAAGCTCTACAAAATGGTCTACAAAGAACTGCAATTGTTTAGAAAGCTTTGCTTTTGTTATCACATGCAAACTATTCCAGTGTGTAACCGATTCTCAGAAGGCACGGGCAAAATTAGAAGCCATAGGCGGTTTCTGGTTCCTCATTATTCTGTTCTCAAAAAAAAGCACTCACCAGCAACAATGAGGCCAAAGATGGTCAGGCCGACAAGAATAAGCTTCAGATGCATGTTTCTCTTTTGGGCTTCACTGGTTCTGAATAATAAAACAAATAGATTTCGGACGTCATTTTAAAGTGATGTCAAGTATACTAGGCAATACCATGAACTTGTTATTAACCAGCACGATAGCTTTCTATGCACTAAACACAGTAGTATATGCACAAATACCATCAATTAGAGCGTAGCTACTGTACTCTTATTGCTTACTTCTTGTTGAGTCCACGAGCAGCACGAAAGCAGCTTCACTCCCTGAAGCGGCGAAGTTGACTTGAGCTAGCGTTCTTTTTTATTTTTTTTACAAATACGTGAGACTGACTATCGTAGGAATGTGCTGCTACCTTGTATTGTATAATATTCCTGTTTGTCACTGCAGCAATCACTGCTTTGCCCTTGTATCGAAACTGAGTTCTTTTTCTTGAAAGTTTTCACGATGTTTTTCTGCTCCTCTTTTTTTTTGGGTTAGAAATTTTCATCATGTCGCAGATTGCACCAAGTAGATTATACATTTATATTGGTAGCTCCATCTTTAGTTCCACTTGCTCTGTGCTTTGAGGGCGAGGCGATATTCGTGTTTCACGTGTATTTTTTGCAGAACTCTTTCAAAGAAGAAGAAGAAGGAGGAGGAGGAGGAGGAGGAGGAGGAGGAGGAGGAGGAGGAGGAGGGGGAGGAGGAGTTTAATGAGAAGGAGTAGAGTTCGGTAGCCTGCTACTCCTCACGGGAATAAGGAAAAAAGAAAAGAAAGAGGAGGGTATGTTGATGGGTGATTGTGGTATAACACAATGAGTCACTGCACACAATGCCTCGTTAGGTGTAGTACACGCACAAAAGTCTCTACATTAGAAGATTCTCTAAAGACAAGAATCTAAACCTGTCTCGCATAAAAATGCGAGCAGGCCCTATAAACGGCATTGGGCGTGATCCACACGTTCTCAAGCACCCTAAAGTTTCTCTTCCGGAAAGGGTCGGCAGTCTATGTCATCTGTGAAGCGCTTAAGATGTTGTCTTTCCACAGCGTATAAAGGGCACACACACAGGATGTGAATAATAGTTTCTGGTGTGTTACACAAGTTGCAGTTAGGATTTTGCTCTAGTCCAATCATGCATAAGTATCGTCGCGTGTGTGCAACACCAAGCCGCAGTCTATGTAGTAGCGCTTCTTGGTCTCTCCTTGTCGGAACGGAAGGAGAAAAGCACAAGAGTCAAGCCTGTAAACGCGCTTGTGGCGATAATGCTGATCATTTCATAGTATAAGGTATGTATTCATACCTTTATACAGCAAGACATTGATGTCATATCGGGAAAAGTGAATTGATATCACTTCGCTAATAGTGTGCACCATTTTCGCTTCTGTATCAGCTTGTTCATTTCCAGCTATGCCACAATGACTGGGAATCCATTGCAAAGCAGCGGTATGTCCGGTATAAAATGCCCTATTCAACTTATTCAGTATGCCACACACCAGAGTACTGTATGCAGTGTCTTGTTTTATGTACTTTCTAATTGCCTGAAGTGCCGGCTTGGAGTCACAAAATAATGTCCATTTCGCGGGACTCTGCTGTAAAATGTAGCACGCAGCTTGTCGGATGCCGGTCTGTTCGGTGGCAGTAGATGATGTTCGGTGTGCTATTTTGAAGCGTTGATTGAATCCCATTTGAGGCACAGTGAAAGCTGCAGCTGAGCAGGTCTGCGTGACAGAGCCATCTGCAAATATGTGTACTGCATATCCATACATATAGTCAATATACGACAAAGTGAAATGCTTAAGACCAGCAGATGTTATTTTCGACTTTTTCGTTATTTCTGGGATTGAAAGTCGCACAATCGGCTTAGGAATTGTCCAGAGTGGTATGTCGGAGATAATATGTGGTGCATAATTTCAAGGCAGCAGATCTCGGTGCGACATAACAGCTTTTGAGTATGCAGGATTGGGTTGTGTGTTTGAAGTGTCTGCCCGCGGATGGTCTTGATGCCTTGTCAGTACCCTCAGGTGTACTCGTAGTGGTTCATGTTGAAGATAAACAAGAGCTGGACAAGCACGTTCTTCTGTAATATCGCCCCATGTAGAAGTGCATCGAGGTACTCCTAGGCAAATTCTTAGGGAATGCGCCTGAGCTTCCTCGAGTGTACGTATAGCCTACTTGCGAGTACGGGAGAAAACAGGAGCTCTGTAGTGAAGGTATCCAATGAAAAGTGCCTGCTGTAGCTGCAGAAGAGATGATTTTATTAGTCCCTATGATTTCGCAGACATATGGCAAATCACCTGGACAAAGCTGTCCAGTTTTTTTCTTAGCGATGCGATGTGCTTCGACCAAGACAAATCACGATCGATGATAACTCCGAGGAACTTATGATGAGTTCCCGAAGGTATTATGTTTCCATCGATCACTATGAGGTATAAAGTTATGGAATTTCTCGTGAATGGCAGGGTTGCACTTTTAGTCGGGAACAGTTGCAGTCCGCAGGTATTGAGGTATGCAGACGTTGTCGATATGCACGTTGTAGTGTCTTTCGTACTTGCAAACATGTTAGACTCATTGTCCAAATGCAAATGTTATCTGCGTACACAGACACCGAGACTCCTTGTTTAACGAGCATTTAATAGGGCCAACAAGTACGATATTAAATAATGTTGGGCTCAGGACTCCACCTTGAGGCACGCCACGATAGACGGATGCTTATTTGTGTCACTGTCTGCAGTAGACATGAATATAGTTCGTTCTTGAAGATAGCTGGCTATCTATTGATGCATGCGGCCACCAATCTATAGCCTTCAAGAGCATTTAGAATGACGTCATGCAGAACATTGTCGAATGCACCTGTGATATCAAGAAATATTGCAGCCGTTGATCGGCGGCGCCGTTTCTGATGTTTATGATTGTTAGCAAATCAATCACACTGTCAATGGATGACCTTTCCTTCCGGAAGCCAGTCATGGCGTCTGGATATACTCCTTGCCTCTCTAAGAGCCATTTCAGGCGCATCAGAACCATTCGTCCCACAGGTTTTCTTACAGAACTTGCTAGCGTTAAAGGTCTGTAGGATAACACATCACGAGGAGACTTGCCTGGTTTCAGCAATGCCGCGATCTTGCTGGTCTTCCGGTGTGCCGGTACAGTTTCACATACCCAAAAAAGGTTGTACAAAGACAGCATTTCTTCGGTTGCCCAAGGACCATGGTGGCGCAGGGTAGCATAGGATATTCGATCAAACCCAGGTGCATTGGAACGTTGAGAATAGGACATAGCCGCATGAAGCTCTTGCAGCGTGAAAGGATGGTCGAGACGGACGTCTGCCATAGGGGGTGCGCACCGAAGCAGTGAGCCATCCATTGTTGCAGAGCGAGAGAGGTGCATGCAAAATTCTTCTGTGATCCGTTTCTCGCTGAATGTTCTTATGATGGCCAATGGACGGAAAGGACGCAGTTGCGGAGGAGAAAGTGGTAGAGCTCGTACGACGTGCCATATCTTAGACAGTGGTTTTCGTGCGTCCAGGTTGGAGCGAAATGACTTCCAGTTTTGGCAGCCAAGCTTTCCTAAGTACCTCTGACTTTTCTTTTGCAATTTACGAGAGGTCCTCATGTCTGCGATCAATTTCGTTCGCCCGTATTTGCCTTCAGCTGGACGACGAACTGCCCTCAGCTGTTCGTATATCACATCAACCGGCTTCCTGGAATTAGATGTCGTGACCACTCGTGTAGGGGTCGGTACTGCTGTGGCAATTTTTTCTTCAATTTCTGTAGGAAAACTATATAGCTACCAGACTTTTCTAGCTCTTCTTGAAAAGCCTCCCAATCTGTGCATCGCCTTCGAATGCTTGCAACGCCGGTATACCATCGTAGTTGTATTTAAGTAGGAATGTGATCACTACCATTTGTTTCAACGTCTGCGCACAAAGCGGCGGATGCTGAAAGGCACCAAGAAGCGATAGCTAAGTCGAGACAGCTGCTGTACGTTGAGCCACGGAGATAGGTCGTATAGAATATGAAGGCAAATGTTGGTTCTAAAATCTAGGAGATGTCTTCTCCGAGTATTTATGACGCTGTCGCCCGTGAGATGGTGATGTGCATTGAAGTCGCCTACGATGACGTGAGGTCCTTGACTCGAGTCGATGACAAGTTTCAGGTGTTGAGCATCAAAGCTCCCGCTCGATGAAATGATCGATACCGTACCAATGATCGATACCGTACGTCTTTTTAGTTTCAACGTGCTGGAAACGTACTCATTGCTGCTATGCATAGGTATTTGGTTATGAGAATACGTGAGGTCAAAACGCACGAATAGTATAAATTTTCTAGGGTTTCCTCTTGTCTGGGAAGTGAATCGTTCATATCCAGACAGTCTAAAATGTAAAGTATTATTCGACTCGCACATCACAGAAACACGGAATCGATATTTCAGCCTTCTCTCTTTAAAATCTCCAAGGGGGCCTCAAAGCTCTTGAGCGTTTCATTGAAATATAACAGAACGACTCATTCTTTAACTCAGTGTGACGATGAGACTGCTGACGCCATGATTTTTGTTGCTTTTAGACAGCACCAAGCACCGGTTCTGGTCTGTCTAGAATTTGCACTGCAGCCTTGGCAACAGGCGTCTTGACACCAAGAAGCAGCATTCGCAAAGCATGGATCAACTGCGTGAGCATTGCTTTGATTTGCACATCTAATAACGAAGTATCGTGTTCATACTGGTTTTCTGGTCCTTGATCTTCAGCACTCCGAGGCGGCAGAGAAGGCTATGAGGTATTATCCGTCACGTTCGTCAAATACGTTGTGACTCGAAGTTGAGATAGCGCTTCAGGTATAAAAGGATCTCTCCCTGACTCATCCTGCAATACAGGCTTTCGTACACTTGTCGATGCTGATCTCCTTCTGCGGTTGCGAGAGCGCCTCTGTCAATGATGCACCTTGGAAGCCGCTTCTCTATGCGTAGAGTGATCTCGTACCATCTTCCTAAGCACGGTAATTTCAATCTTTATTTCAGGGCAATCTTTCGACCTCGACTCATGTGGGCCATCGCAGTTAGAGCACTTCAAGGTAGATATACCGCATGACGACTCTTCACGATCTCCGCTGCAGCGGGGACAAGTCAACCTGTTCATGCACACAGCGCTAACGTGCCCAAGTTTTGGACATTTGCGGCCCTGTAATGGCCTAGGTACGTACGGGCGGACGGGATGCCTCGCATAGCCCACTTTCACATGCAATGGCAATGTGCCCCCTCAAACACTATCTTCACACATTTCGACTGTCCAAAACGGTGTACGTCTGCGATATTGACAGTTGGGGATATCAGCGTTAACAAACCACTGCTATCAATATCCTTATCCTCATCAGAAATCACACCAGCAATTGTGCAGCCTGCATTCATAATGAAGAAGCGCACAGGTATGTTGTCAATCTAAGTCATAACCTTCAATGCATTGAGGTTCGCTCGTGTAGAAACGTCCGCAGCCAGTATGTTTCTTCTGGAATTAATCCGAACCTCTTTTAATTGTCCTGGAGCTATCCTTTTAAGATACGCCGTGAGAGTTTGTCTATTCAGAGATTTCAGGTTGCCTGTAGCAGTGATAGGAACGTAAGCAATCGTGCGGGTCTGCAGAGAGGATGATGTATTGCGATTGAGGTCACTAACGCTTGAAGTCGTGCCAAGCTTCCTCTTCAAGCGGTCGTTCGCGGCCTAAACATATCCACCGTCACATTCCATATAATCCCCAGTAGAGCAGCGATATGTTCAGGTGCTCAAGCGCACCAGTCCTACTTGACGCTTGCATGCCACATCCTGGTCTTGGGGGAAGAGGGGGCGGAGCATCCGTCCTTGCTGTTGTCATCGCAGCCGCCACAGAGGCGACAGTACGAGGAAACTTGAACAAAAACCACCGACGAGCAGTAACACTGTTGACGGGGGAGCATGAGTAATGAGTACGGATAGACACAGATAAGTCTTTCTTTACTCTCCCTATTCATAATATTTGACATTTACTCGGCCACTATTGTGTTCGGAAAAGAGGGAGCAAAACGCACCCATACTCATTGATAATATTTAGTGTTTAGAGACCTAAAAGTTTCTATACCCAGAGCTAAAGAACATCATTACTGCCTTGAAAAAGGCAATAGTTCTTGCACAGCGTTCGCCTTAGCAACATATCTTGTATCTGGCAAGGCTGGAAGAATAACAGCAATTTTATTGTTAGCGTTCAACGTCTCCAAACCACGGTATGATTATCAGAGATATTTTTGTAGAGGGCTCCGGAAACTTCAAACATATGGTGTGCTTTATTGAGCAGGTAATTCTAAGCACATGGGCTTCAGGCATGCTAGCCTGCATCGCAAATGTGGCCGCCACAGGCGGATACGACCCCACGACCTGCGGGTCAGCAGTCGAGCTACATAACCACTACACTACCATGGTGCGTTGCACTACTCTAAAAAATTCATCATACTGTGATTCCCATCCTCCCCGTTACTCACTAATTGCAACCTCGAAGTCAACCAAGTAACACACATGGCATACAAACGTCGTTTAGTCAGCAAAAAAACAGTGTTTTTCCCTTCCTCTTTTCAATCAGTAGGTTGTCATATAAAAATAAACGCGAATAGAATCACCCTGCTGAATAGCTTGTCGTAGGACATGCTCTTTAAATATCAAACTAATTTTTGCCATAGTATATCTTTAAAATTCGGGATGTTACCTCGTGAAGCTTCACTTACTAAAATATTGTGCTATTCTTCAGATGGGCTATGGTGTCTACTTGTTAATTACTAAAACCTTGGCAGTCGCTGTGTTGTGCAAAGTATTTTCTAATCCAAATGTAGTCTCCCTTTGGCGTCAACAGAGCGAAAACACCTAAATTATGATATAAGTCATAGTTAACAAGACGCAAGAGGTATGTTCATACTTTTAGGCTTCAACGGGACTACCACAATCGGCAAATTCATTATGAAGTTGCGAACCTCACCTCTCGAAGCACCTCCACCGCAGTTGTTTCCGAATGGTCACTAGTTTGAACTGTTATATATAGTTGGTCACTGGTGTTCAAAACTCGTCAATGTCCCCTTACGTGCCGACTAAAGTAGCGATGACCTTTTTACGATGACAGCATAGTATTAAATTATATATTCTGTTAAATAAAATGTATCGTTTCTAGCTGCTTTGCAATCGCATTCATCAAGTTGCTGTGAAAACAGAGTGACAGAGGAAATTACTGCCGCTATCAGTTGACAAGAACGAATTGCTTTCTGATTATCTACATCACATGCACATGACTTGTGAACATAACGCTTGATTGACACTTTAATTTAGGGTCTTTGGCATCATGCCATGCTTCAGATCTAATTGCTTCAGATGAGGGTCCGCCTCAAGGGGAAGAAACGCTTCTATCGTCATTCACTCAGGGCTCTGGCATCCAATATTCGCCTGCACTAGTACGGATAACTAGTACGACGACCTTAAATTGCCACCGATAATGAGACATGTTTGTATCATATTTCTATGATATAGGCCGATCATACCGGCTCAAAGCAATCATGCAAGTGACCCTGAAACATATTTCACCCCGTGAAGGCGGTAATCATTTCGTTGGTTTTTTAACATGTTTGCACATCACCAGAAAACTAGTGGTCATAGCGTTAGCTACGGAGGAAATAATCATGGACCACAAGGGCGCTTTTTTCTGATCATGTTTCTTCCTTTCGAAGTTAGGACTTGTTTTTTTGTGCTTTGCAAACATGTTGATCCCAAATTGCCATTTAGTCTAAGCATACGCTTTGTCGTTCATTCACAAATGCGCGATGGGCCGCTCGTTATTTATGCTCATCCCATACCCGGCTGGATATGTGTGAGGCTGTAAGCAAGGCCTGATCTCTCCTTGTAGTGGGACGTACATCGCTCCACGTGGTACCTAAGGAGCTATGGTTAGCAGAACTACTTCAAGTTGTCACTGTTGTTAACGGCAAATTCTTCACAAAAAACAATATCGACGTTCATCAACAGCAGCTATTCAAAAAAGGCACAAGCTAGGGCACGAAGTTGGACGAAATTGAAAAATTTGCAGGCGCAAGGTGTCACTCAACGCAACGTTTCCAAGCGCAGTTTTAATTTTGTCTCAGGCCATCATCGCTTACCTTGTGTAATAGTTATCACTAATATTCTGCCTAGAAGAAGAAAACAAGCTCTTAAGCATACACTTCTTGCTACCTTGCACGTGTATTTTAAATGCGAAGCCTTCCTTCGCGAACTTCCACGACTTTGAGCGTATCCATTTATCTATCTATCTATCTATCTATCTATCTATCTATCTATCTGTCGTGCTCGTGAGATTCTGGTTCAGTGTTGTGCTCGAGTTTCGGTTTAGGCCACACGATATTCAACCGCCAGAGCACCGAGCAGCAGCGCACGCGCCGAGGGCACGCTGCCCTCTCCACCAAAAGCAGAACCACTGCCTGCATGTATCAGCAGTGTGCTTCTAATAAATGAAGCAAACAGACGTATGTAGATCTGGCAACGAGAGAAACGTAAACCCTCTGAAAATACGGGTGTGATCTACTGCCAATGGCGTCTCATCAAGCTTCCATCGAGCCCTTCTCGGGTAGGTCGACACGTCATGGATTCAACGGCTTGGATTCTACTTTGTGGCGAATTCCACCACAGCCAATGACAAGAAGCGAGCCCTGCCCTTGACTCTGCGCAGGCCGAAGACGTTTGATACCATCCGCGCACTGGTAGCACCAAAGATCCCAGGAGAAGTGCCGTATGAAGAGATCGTCCAAACCTTAGCTGCACACTGCGACCCACGCCCATCTGATCTCTACTGTCGTTGCGAATTCCAAAGACGCGACCAACAACCAGGCGAGACCATTGCTGTTTACCTTGCCACTTTACATAAACTCGCCACGGATTGTTACTTTGGCGTCAGGGGAATGCCCGCGACCGAGGCGACGGTGATTATAACGGCCGCAGCCACCGCGCTTTCCTTGTATATCATGTTACGCGACCGTCTCGTCTGCGGTATTCAAAACGAGCTCATTCAACAGTGTCTGTTCGCAGAGAGCGACCTTGCCTTCCAGAAGGCTTTTGAGCTCACCGAGAGGGCGGAAAGTGCTGCCCTGCAGCAGAAGAGCGTCAAGCTCAAAACAGAAAAGTTACAAGTGCACCAAACAAACCAGGAGAAAAGAGGTGCGAAAGGAAATCAGCACACTTCACGCAAGACACATTGCTACAGATGCGACAGCTTGCACGATTTGGGTGAGTGCAAGTTCCGGAATTCCTTATGCAATTTTCAGAAGAAAATACGGCACATTGAAAGAATTTGCATCGCGAAGAAAAAGCAACACGAAACTTGTACGCATCAAATGGAGCCGAAACCTGCAAGCATGCAAGAGTCTGGGGACAAGTCAACATGGGGTCCTAATACAGTAAATATCCTGCAAGCTTGTCTCAAGTTCATGGCGCCACTACGCGTTCATGGCAAGCTTTTGAAGTCTGACGTTGACTCCAGGGCAGCGTATTCGCTAATAAGCAAGGAAACTTACGACAAAATTTGGCCTACAAAACCACTGCCACTAGCCTAATTAGAACTAAACATGACCAAGTGGTTTGGAGAGCACTTGATTTTCCTTGACACTGCTGAAGTACAAGTGCGGCACGATTCTAAAGATTACGTTCTGCCATTGCATGTCATGGAAGGTAATGGATGCAACCTTCTGGGCCGTAATTGGTTCAGTACTTTCAAAATCCGGCTGCAATACGTGAACCAAACGGATGATTCAACGGACACAAAATACTCAGTCCTGCACTACCTATTAGAAAAGAAAGCGTGTGTTTTTATTCAAGACGTCACAAACTACGAGGGACCACCAGTTCACATAAAGCTAGGCCGAAACATCTCACCACGCTCTTCCAAGGCGTGACTGGTTCCTCTTGAGCTGAGACCAGCTGTGAAGGGAGAATTAAACCACTTGAGGCAACAAGGCATTCTGCAACCAGTGCAACACTCGGATTGGGCAACACCCTTGATGTGTGCTTTTGCCAACCCTTATATATGAAAATAACTAGAAAGAAAAGGGGGGCAGCCCCTACCATTAGAGGTACGGGCTCAAGCCAATCTTGGGGTGGAAGAATTGTGGATTTTTAATAATTTGTGGTGACAATAGAAGCGCGGTAAATGCACCGTCTGTGAAAACGGCCTACCTGCTTCCCACCACTGAAATGGTGTTGTCAGCTCTCAGAGGCGAAAGAATGTTCTCAACGCTTGATCTATTTCAAGCTCATCAGCAATTTCCGGTCACTGGAAACACAGCAACGGTTTAAACCATGAATACAATAAATGGACTGTATGCGATCAAGAGCCTTCCATTTGGAATCTCAGCAGCACCAGCAATAATTGAAAAAATCAAGGATACAACTCTCGCCAGGATTCCTGGCACCACCGTGTGTCCCGACGACATTATTGTCTGCGGAGAAAACGCCAGATCAACACATCGAGCGGCTAGACCAGGTGTTGTCAAGACTGGGTATATGAGCCTGTGCCTAAAGAAAGACAAATGCCGATTTGGGGACAAACACGTGTACTTCTTAGGACATCGCATCGATGAACAAGGGGTACGTACGACTGGAGAGAATGTTAGAGCTAACTTGGATTAACCAGCACCGAAAACTAGAGTTGAGTTCCAAGCATCTTTATGCTTGCTTGCTTGATTTCTACGACCACTTCCTCAAGGACAGAGTGACAGTAGCCTCACTATTGTACACGCTTTCACATAAAGAAACCCAGTAGATATAAAAAAAGAACCCTAAAATGCATTCGGAGAGTTAAAAAAACTCATTCGCGACAGCTGCTTGCACACTATAATGAGCGCGAACCCCTTATAATATGTGACGCGTCACCAAATGGTGTCGGCACTATTTTATCGCAAGTGGATGAAAGTTGAGCAGAAGCACCTATTGCTTTCGCATCCCGAATGCTCGGGAAGGCGGAATGAAATTATACCCTAATAGACCGGGAAAGACTTGCCGTGATATGCGGTGTTCATCATTTTCAGAAGTATATAACTGGAAGACCTGTGACTATCGCAACTGGTCACCAGCCACTACTCAGCATCCTCGGGCCGAAAAGGCCCCTCCCGCAGGTCTTCCCACAACGTATGGCCAGATGGTGTCTGAAGCTGTCTGCTTAAAACTATGGCATTTTTACAGAAAAGGAAGTCGAAACCAGAACGCAGATGAATTATGCAGGCTGCCACTGCAAGGAGATTACGATGAGTCATCCTGGCCCGGCGATGTTCTGATGCTAGAATGTGCGATTGTCCAAACTTTCGCCCAGGCGCATTGCAACGCTGTCGCGCGAAGGCAAACCTCTCGCAGCACTTATTCAGGAAGCCCAGAAAAAAAAATACATGCAGTCAAAGGCGATGACTTCTGACCTTATGTCAAACTAGCGCCCGAGCTGTCGGCGCTCCAAGGGTGCTTACTCAGGGGCTCTCGAGTAGCAATACCGATCGCGGCTCGCACCACAGCTTTAAAAATTATTTACTATGGGCACATTGGCATCATTTATATCAAGGCCTACGCTAGATGGTGCCTTTGGTGGCCCAGCCTCAGGAAAGACATAGAAAAGACTGCTCAAGAATGCGGAGCCTGCCAGAAAAACCGAAGCGCACCTGCGAAGGCACCCCTTGCAGAATGGCCAAGAGCAGTGCATTAAGGTCAGACAATTCCCATGGATTTTGCAGGACCCATTGAGGGCAGCACGTTCTTGCTTGCCGTTGACTCATTCATAAAACGGCTTGAAGTACACCAAACGACGAGCATTCAGTCAAAACACCTAATCGACAAATGCAGAAGCCTTTTTTGCGACCTTCGGTGTACCACGCAATTATACCTTCACCACGAGCCGTCTTTCGTTTCGGTCGAAACAGAAGAATTTTTCCAACGAAATGGAGTGAAACATGTCACGAGCGCTCCATGCCATCCTGCCACGAATAGTAAAGCAGAGTGCATGGTCTTCGAACTTAAGCGAGCGCTTCTGAAAGAAAGGGACGTCCCCATCACCCACCGACTATCACGTTTAGTTATAAAGCAACACTCGACAACGCATGTGGGCACAAAGCAAACATCCTCCACGATGGTGCTTGGTCGTGAACTCCCAACCAACCGCATTGACACACCTGAGGCCCTAAGACGTCCAGCTCACGGAGGAGGAAGCAAACGGCGCATTCGCAAAAATCAAATCGTCTACGTGAAGAACTTCACAGGAGACCCGGCATGAACGAAAGGAACTATCATCAAACAAGTTGGTCATCGACCTTGGTTGGTCAGTATGTACAGAGGTATCGTGCGACGACACAAAAACCATATTTGAACTACGAGCCAAAAAGGTACGGATGGCAACGCTTCTGCAACAAAGTCACCGGGAAGTCCCTGCCGGTCTTCACTGCTTCTGTTTTTCCTCCCAGACAGCCAAGCTGATAATCAGCAAGACGCGTCGATCGCGGGTGCTCCAGAGTGCTGTAGAACGCCAGCGCCTTTCCCATCTCATGAAGCTCTTCAAGGACTACCACAGCGGCCTCCGAGACGTTGTCGTCCACCTGACCGTTAGCAAGTTCAGTGGTGACTCAAAGAGAGCTGAGAGAGATTTGTCATGTTCGTGAGTTTCTGGTTCAGTGTTGTGCTTAAGTTCCAGTTTAGGCCACACGAGATACCACCGCTAGAGTGCCGAGGAGCAGTGCCCTCTCCCCCAAAACAGATTCACTGTTTTCATGTATCCGCAGTTCGCTTCTAATAAATGCACCGAACAGACGTATGTAGCTCTATCTATCTTTCTATCCATCTATATATATATATATATATATATATATATATATATATATATATATATATATATATATATATATATATATATATATATATATATATATATATATATATATATATATATATATATATATATATATATATATTGTTATGGCGTTTATTAGCCGGCACACAGCGAGTCTACACAATGGCGACAATAACGGCCAAAACACGGGGTCTCCGCGCGAGCGGCGTTCTCTTTGGGCAGACCCACTAGAAAGCACATAAGAGTTCGACCCACTTCAGTGTTCGGCGGCTTCTGTACAATTACCCCGGGGTCGAAGAGGGAGCCGCCTGGCGACCTAACAGCTTGTCACTACGAGCGGGTCATAGTAAGCCTTCAGACGCTCCACGTTGACTATGTCGCGCCCGCGGCGGCGCATGTCCGAAGATTGTTCAATTGGCTCGATAAGATAGTTGACCGGAGATGTGCGCTCGATCACACGGTAGGGACCTTCATATTTCGGGAGTAGTTTGGAAGAAAGGCCAGCTACAGAGGTCGGAATTGAGAGCCATACAAGGGAACCAGGAAGGAAGGTGGGCTCAGAAGTGGCGGAGCCATCACGAATACTCTTCTGCCGCTCTTGCTCATGCGCCGTAAAAGTCTTGGCAAGCTCGCGACACTCTTCAGCAAGCCTGGCGGTCTCGGAAATAGGTGTACACTCAGATGGATCCGGCGTGTACGGGAGTATCGTGTCGATGGTGTGTGACGGGTGCCTTCCGTACAGCAAAAAGAAAGGTGAAAAACCAGTCGTGCTCTGAGGGGCGGTGTTGTAGGCGTAAGTGACGAAGGGCAGTATGGTATCCCAATTCGTGTGGTTGGCGGCGACGTACATCGACAGCATGTCGCCGAGGGTGCGGTTAAAGCGTTCGGTCAGACCATTCGTCTGCGGGTGGTAAGCAGTAGTTTTGCGATGGACAGAATGGCACTCAGTGAGAATGGCATCGACGACTTCTGACAAGAAGACACGGCCTCGATCGCTGAGAAGCTCCTGGGGTGGACCGTGGCGCAATATAAATCGATGTAGTAGGAAGGACGCAACATCACGCGCAGTAGCCGCAGGGAGAGCGGCGGTTTCGGCGTATCGCGTTAAATGATCTACGGCGACGATGGCCCAGCGGTTGCCAGTGGACGTCAGAGGAAGTGGTCCGTACAAATCGATACCTATGCGCCCAAACGGACGGTCAGGGCAAGGTAGCGGTTGCAGACCGGCTGGTGACATGTGTGCGGACGGTTTGCGGCGTTGGCAAGCGAGACAGGAGCGAACGAACTGCTGGACGTAGCGGTACATCCCGCGCCAGAAGTAGCGTTGTCTAATGCGATGGTAGGTTTTGAATACCCCAGAGTGCGCGCACTGTGGATCAGAATGGAAGGATTCACATATCTCCGACCGCAGACTGCGGGGTATCACGAGTAGCCACTGTCGGCCATCGGCGTCGTAATTGCGTCGGTGTAGGAGGCCGTCACGAATGGCGAAATGGTGAGCTCGACGACGCAAGGCACGCGTGGATGGCGTTGCGGACGGATCAGAGAGCAAGTCGATCAGTTGGGCGATCCAATTATCCTTTCGCTGTTCGGTAGCGATGATGTCAACATCAATGGCAGAAACAACAACCGAGGATACTGAGCAGAGCACGTTAGCTTCAGGCAGAGGGGAGCGCGAGAGGGCGTCGGCGTCAGCATGCTGGCGTCCGTTGCGGTAGAGGACGCGGATGTCGTAGTCTTGTAAGCGAAGAGCCTAACGGGCGAGGCGGCCTGAGGGATCCTTCAATGATGAAAGCCAGCATAGTGCATGATGGTCAGTGACGACATCGAATGGGCGACCATACAAATAAGGTCGAAACTTTGTAAGAGCCCAGACGATCGCCAGGCACTCTTTTTCCGTGACGGTGTAGTTCGTCTCGGCTCTTGTGAGCGTACGGCTTGCATATGCCACAACATAATCAGGGAACCCGGGTTTGCGCTGCGCCAGGACAGCGCCGAGGCCTACACCACTGGCGTCCGTGTGCACTTCTGTTGGGGCCGTAGGGTCATAGTGGCGGAGAATGGGAGGAGACGTCAACAAGTGGCGGAGCTTCAAGAACGCGTTGTCGCACTCTGACGACCACGAATTGAGGGGCCCGTTACTTCCGAGGAGCTTCGTCAGCGGTGATATAATCGTGGCGAAGTTTCGTATAAAGCGTCGGAAGTATGAGCACAGGCCCACGAAACTACGCAGTTCTTTGACGGACGCAGGTTTTGGGAATTCGGCCACGGCCCGAAGCTTGGCTGGGTCAGGAAGAATGCCATCCTTGGACACGACGTACCCTAGGATGGTGAGTTGGCGTGCTGCAAAGCGGCACTTCTTCAGATTTAGTTGCAAGCCGGCATTGCTCACACGTGCGAAAACTTCTTTTAGACGTTGGAGATGGGTGGAGAAATCTGGAGCGAAGACAACAACGTCATCGAGGTAACACAAGCACGTGTGCCATTTCAAGTTGCGCAGTACGGTGTCCATCATGCGCTCAAATGTCGCAGGTGCATTACACAGACCAAACGGCATGACGTTGAATTCGTACAAGCCGTCGGGTGTGATGAAGGCAGTCTTCGGTCAAGCGTCATCAGCCAGGGGTACTTGCCAGTACCCCGAGCACAGATCGAGAGAAGAAAAAAATTGGGCTCCGTGAAGGCTGTCAATTGCGTCGTCGATGCGCGGCAGCGGGTAGACATCCTTGCGAGTGATCTTATTGAGCCGTCTGTAGTCCACACAGAACCGCACAGAACCATCTTTCTTCGCAACAAGAACAACAGGAGACGCCCATGGACTGTCCGAGGGCCGAATGACGTCGCGTCGGAGCATATCGTCAACCTGCTCGTTAATTTGCCGGCGTTCAGCAGGCGACACGCGGTATGGACGTTGCCGTAATGGTGGATGGGCACCAGTGTCAATACGATGCGTAACAGTGGACGCGCGACCGAGAGAACTTCGCCCGACATCAAAAGAAGAACGGTATTCTTGCAACAGGTCTAGAAGCTGGGAACGCTGCACTGACGTAAGGTTGTCATCAATGAATGGGCCAAATACATCAGGAGATGATGGGTCAGAAGTAGAAACAGCACTGATGGTACGTGAATCGGGACAACGCGAGTCTTCGGGTACGTCCAGGACTTGTGCGTCGTCGACTGCTTCCACTCTGCCGAGACATTCCCCTTGAACCAAGGTAACAGTGTACGGCGATGGGTTGGTCACAAAAATAGCGGCGTTGCCTTGGGTGATTTGCACGGTCGCGAAAGGTACTAGCAACCCTTTCCTCCTGAAAGCACGGTAGGGTGGCGAAACAAGTGCAATTGTGTCGGAGAGACCGGTGCAGTAGACCGATACGCCCATCGTCGAGCTTGGAGGCACTATAGTATCGTCTTTCACAAGAATCTTGTTTAGTGTCGAGGGACCGTCTTCTGGCGTCAAATGCGAGAAGGGCGAGAGTTCAATTTCGGCGGTGGCACAATGAATGACGGCGTCGTTGCGGGAGAGAAAATCCCATCCCAAGATGACGTCATGAGAGCTTGCAGGAATGATGAATTGGGCGACATACAGAACGTCCTGAACGACAACGCGAGCTGTGCAGCCTGCTGTAGGATTAATACGATGTGAGCTAGCGGTACGAAGGGACAGTCCAGAAATCGGCGTCGTCACTTTTCGAAGCAAGCGGCAAAGGTTTTCGCTCATAACTGATACCGCAGCTCCAGTGTCAATAAGAGCAGATGCATGAACACCGTCCACAAGCACGTCAATGACATTAGATGGGCGGCTCTGAGGGCTTTCACAATGCGATAGCGTCGCAGTCCTTGCCTCTGGGACTGCGACGACTAGTTTTCCCGCTCATGAGCAGAAGAACTTGGCCGCATGGGGGACAGAGACCGACGTCGTGGAGACGGCGACCTTCGAGCAGACGGACCTGGGCGAGACGACAGTGGCACAGACGGCAGTTCCTCGTTATACGAATGGCTAAGGTGGCCAGCAACAGGAGAAGTGGGAGCCGGCTGTAGTCGAGAGCAATAACGGGCTACGTGACCGGCGTAACCGCAAGCAAAGCAGATGGGCCGGTTGTCGGGTGTGCGCCATCGGTTTGCCGGGGTGGGTCTCGCCCGGAACGGTGTCTGGAAAGGCTGCATGGTGGGCTGAAAATGAGGCTGAGGGGTTGCGCCAACATATGCAGCCGGCATACCCGCTGCAAAGGACGGAGGTCGTGCGGCAGCTTCGGCGTAAGTCACTGGTGCAGGCGCTTGAACGACTGGAGGCGGCCTTCCGACCACTTGGGCGTAACTTGGGGGTGCAGGGGCCGGAAGTTGTTGTGGGTGGTACGCAGGCAGGACCTCCGCTATTTTCTGCTCAATCGCTCGGCGGATGGGTGGAAGAATGGTAGGGGCCGATTGTTGAGCAGCCGGTGGGTGGGCAAAGGGCAGGAGAGAGAACTGCCGCGCGATTTCCTCACGTATGAAGGACTTGAGATCTGCCAGCAGTGCCACCTGATCACAGCTCGCTTCCAAGCCTGCAAGCCCTGCATCTCGTGATGTGGAGCGACGGGTCATCGAACGCTGCCGGCGGAGCTCCTCGTAGCTCTGGCACAGCGTGATGACCTCAGCTACTGTGCCTGGGTTTTTGGCAAGCAGCATCGTGAAGGCATCATCGTCAATGCCCTTCATGACGTTCCGGATCTTGTCTGATTCGGACATGCTGTCGTTCGACTTCTTGCACAAGTCCAGGACATCTTCAATGCAACTGGTGAATGACTCACCGGCCTGCTGAGCGCGTTCGCGTAAGCGCTGCTCGGCTTGCAGCTTGCGAACGGCAGGGCGGCCAAAAACGTTGGTGATAGCAGTCTTGAAACCGGACCAGGTTGCAAACTCGGACGCGTGGTTGGTGTACCACAAACTTGCAACGCCCGCAAGGTAGAACACCAAGTTTGTCAACTTGCCGTCCTCGTCCCATTTGTTGGGGACGCTCACGCGCTCGTAAATGGCGAGCCAGTCCTCCACGTCAGTGCCATCGGCGCCCGTGAAGATGGGTGGATCGCGGATCCTGGGGACACCGGGACATGGGGGTGGCATGGGAGGAGGCGTTTGCTGAGAGGCGTCGTGGGACATGGTAGATTGCAGCGTACGTGAGCGTAGTTCCAAGGGCATCGAAGGGGATCGTAGCACTCTCCACCAATTTGTTATGGCGTTTATTAGCCGGCACACAGCGAGTCTACACAATGGCGACAGTAACGGCCAAAACACGCGGCGTTCTCTTTGGGCAGACCCACTAGAAAGCACATAAGAGTTCGACCCACTTCAGTGTTCGGCGGCTTCTGTACAATTTATATATATATATATATATATATATATATATATATATATATATATATATATATATATATATATCTGTTCTGTCTGTCTTTATGTCTGTCTATCTAGGTGCCTACGACATTTAGCACTCCTGGCCGTCTTGTTATTGGTATAGCATAAAATGACTCTATGTTGAGCATGAATAATTGACTAGTCATAACAAAAAATGTCATGACATGTATGTCATGAATGTCAGGATTTAAATTTCTTGGTCTTGCTGCTCTTGCAGTGGTTTTGTTCGCATGACATCTTGCAAAAATGGTATGGTATGACATGACTGCATAGCGAATACGAGTGACAGACCCTTACGTTGAAAATATGACGTGCATGTCATGATTTTCCTGTTATGCAACTCATGACGTCACGCTATGCTTATGGTGCGCTCTAAGTCGTTTCACTAGCTTCACATACATCACATTTGGTATTGAGGGATCGTGAATGGAGACTTGAAGAAGTGACGACAGAAACTGATACGCATGAAGCCAATCAATGGGCTAGCACTGATAGAGAAAGTACAGGAGTTCAGAGTCTCGCTTCAGAACAGGCACTGGGCTCTTATCAAGGAAAACAGCCTTAGCGTTGACGCAGTGAATGATAATCTGACGAGTATCTTTACGGAGTGTGCAGTGGAAGTTGGAGGTACTGTAGTTAGGCAGGACACGGGCAAGCTGTCCCAGGAAACGAAGAATCTCGTTAAGAAGCGTCAAAGCCTGAAAGCATCAAGTACAACAGACAAAATAGAGCTGGTAGATTTTTCGAACTTGAATAATAAGTGTTAGATATCCGATTTAAGGAGCTACAACATGGAGAGCATTGATCACGCTCTGAAGAACGGAGGAAGTCTTGAAACAGTGAAGAGAAAACTTGGGATAGGCAAAAACGAGAAGTATGCACTAAGGGACAAGGAAGGCAAAGTAACTACAATGTATGGATAGGAGAGTAAAATTAGTGGAGGAGTTTTACAGAGATCTGTCCAGTAGCCAGCACAACTACGACTTACACAACTACGACTTACTGTACGACTGTACAGTAGCCAGCACAACTAAGAACTGGCAGTAACCCAGATGACACCCAACCAGTAATTATAGAAGAAGTCAGAAAAGCCATGGAGAGCATGCAAAGGGGCAAAGCTGCTGGTGAGGATCAGGTGACATCAGATCTGCTGAAAGATGGAGGACAGATTGAGTTAGAAAACCAGCGACCCTGTTTACGACGTGTCTCCGGACAAGAACAGTAGTAGAATCTTGGAAGAATGCTAACATTACTCTAATACATAAGAAAGGAGATGACATGGACTTGAAAAATTACAGGCCGATTAGCTTGCTTCTTGTAGTATACAAGCTATTTACAAAGATAATTGCTAATAGAATTAAGACAACATTACAATTCAATGAACAGAATTGAACAATTCAATGAACAATGAGCAGGATTTCAAACAGGCTACTCAACAATCGACCACTTTCATACTATCAATCAGGTAATAGAGAAATGTTCAGAATATATCCAACCACTATAACAGGCTTCATAGATTACGAGAATTCGTTTGATTCAGTAGAAATATCAGCAGTCATGCAGACACTGTGGAATCAGGGCCTTGATGAAGCATATGTAAACATCCTGAAAGAAATCTACAGTTGAATCAACTGCTACCACAGTGTTTTATAAATAAAGCAACGGAATACCAATCAAGAAGGGTGTACGGCAGGGGATACAATATCCCCACTGCTATTTACCGCGTGCTTAGAAGAGGTATATAGAGGCCTAGAATGGGAACAATTAGGCATAAGAGTTATTGTAGAGGGCCTTAGTAACCTGCGCTTCGCCGATGACATTGCGTTGCTGAGTAACTCAGAAGATGTATTGCAACTCATAATTACGGAGTTAGACAAGGAGAGCAGAAAAGTTGGTCTTAAAATTAATCTGCATAATGCGAAAGTAATGTACAACAACCTCGGAAGAAAACAACGCTCCGAGATAGGTATTAGTGCACTTGAAGTTGTAAAAGAATACGTCTACTTAAGACAGGTAATAACCACGGAGGCGAACCACGAGACAGAAGTAACTAGATGAATAAGAATGGGATGGAGCACATTTGGTAAGCACCCTCAAATCATGAAAGGTAGATTGCCACTACCCCTTAAGAGGAATGTATACGATCTTGCCGGTACTTAGCTATGCAGCAGAGACCTGGAGACTTACAAAGAGGATTCAGCTTAAATTGAGGACGACGCAGCGAGCAATGGAAAGGAAAATGGTAGGTGTAATCTTAACAGATAGGAAAAGAGCAGAGTCGATTAGGGAACAAAAGGGGGTTAAGGATATCATAGCTGAAGTCAAGAAGAAAGGGACATGGGCCTGGCATGTAGCACGTGCAAAGGATAGCCGCTGGTCATTAAGGGTAACTAACTGAATTGTAAGAGAAGACAAGGCTATTAAGGGGAGACACAAGGTTAGGTGGGCAGAAGAGATTAAGAAGTTTGCGGGTATATATTGGCAGCAGCAAGCACAGGACCGAGTTAACTGGCGGAACATGGGAGAGGCCTTAGCGCTGCAGCGGACATATTCAGGATGACGCCGATATGATGATGATTATGTTGATAATGATGATGATGATGAAGGTATGCATTTATGGTGCAAACATGATAATCGTAGCATGAGTGTCATGTAAGAACATGGCAGCATATCACGCTCAATATGCGCTCGCGGCCCTTCCGTTAGCTTCACATATCCCAAATTTGGTATAACGCGACGTGAATGGAAAACAAAATTAAATGACACGTCCAAACACGATAACTATGATGTGAGTGTCATGTAACACATGAATGCATGCTATGCTCATCGCGCGGTCCAAGAGATTTCACTAGCTCCACATATACCGACTTTGAAATCACGAGACGTGAATAGACGACGAAGGTAAATGACACGTGGAAGCATAATAAACATGGTACGCGTGTCATGTAAAACATGACTACATGCTACGCTCAGCGTGCTCTAGGCCATTTTACGGCTTCACATATATCAAATGTGGTATTACGTGAAGTAAATGGACGATAAACAAAAATGTCAGGCGCAAACCTGATAACCACGACATGGACGCCATGTACGGCAAAATTTACGTCTGTGTCGTGACGTTGTGCTCATATAAAAGTGGCATATCAACCTTCCTTACTCGTGCTTCGAATGTTATTGAATCCCAAGATAGGGGGCGTTTGCCAATTCTTTATGCTTCGTATCTTGGGCTTCATGCAAAAGGAAGAGCAGGAAAGGGCAAGTGCGTGAACTGCGGTGGGTTGGGAGAGAAGGAGGAACTGGTTTGTCCAACCAGATGAGCAATAAAAAGGCGTTTAAAATAAAACGTCCAGGTCCCACTTATCCTGGGAATCTGTTTTATGCGAAGCAGTCAGCAAAAGGCTGCCTACGCAACATTTTTTTTTTGGGGGGGGGGCGGAGAGACCAATGTGTTTCTCTGAAAATAGAGTGTTCTTGCGTGTATCGTGCTCTTAAAAAGCACGCCCGGCTACGGTGATGTTTAAAGGGTAATTTACGGTCTGCCGTATACGTCAGAACTCGCGTTAGAGCACAGACGTCACATTTAATGAACAGCAGCGTGCGCCAAGGGACGATTGACATTTCGCATACCATGCTGTGCAACATGATACGGAGCATTAGTAACGGCATTCCTTCTAGGTCGATCAACGCTTAATTATAGATTGATGAGTCATAAGAGTACGTGCGTGAGGTTTATTCTACTGTTATAAAAGTGGAGCAAGAACTATAGAACTCAAGTTGATGTTAAGCTGACATGACGTCTGGATCATTGGAGGACCTACGCATTCCTTATTAATGTTTATTACCTTGTTAATAAATTATGTGAACAGCACTGTTGTCACGATTTCCGATACACGCACATCACTCTTTCACAAAAGGTGTTTATTACAAAACAGTTCCAGCACTTGTTGCTTTCCCAGTAGAAAACGTGACTGCCACTGGAATGCCTGGGTTCAATTTCTGCCGGGATCCTCATTTTTGTTGTTTTCATTAGTCGATTCAAAGCATTCACAGTGCATCGACGCTCGCCCGTTCAAATTACCAATGGCTGTTTTAACTGCTTCTACATACATATTAACTTCTTATCACCTACGTCACATACCCGCATTTTATGAGCCGACGTTCCGGAATAAATGCCCGACTAGACAGGAGAAAAGGGTTTAATGGCGTGCACGCCAGTATTTTCACCTTATTGATGACATGACTTGAGAGTGCCGTTTGGAATATCTCCATGTACTCCTCTGGAAACGTTGGTCAATATCAAGTTCACGCAGCCACCACGACCGCGTCCAGACCAAGGAGGATACATATGTACCCTCCTTGGTCCAGACGAGGTTGGCTTGATAGATAGATAGATATATATATAGAAAGAGAGAGAGAAATAAAAATAGACAGATAGATAGATAGATTGATTGATTGATTGATGATACATAAACAGATAGATTGATTGATTGATTGATTGATTGATTGATTGATTGATTGATTGATTGGTTGATTGATTGATTGATTGATTGATTGATTGATTGATACTTTGTTGCTGCGTTTGTTCACTTGTACGCGGAACTTTTCCAGGTATCATCCAATTAGTTTTGTACGGATACGAGCCACTTGGTTTTATAAAATGATAATTTTGAGCAAGCGTCTATCCGATTAAAAAATTGACGTAGGTCCTTACACTGTACAATATGACCGGAAGACGATAGTCAACTCCAAAGGTCCCCTAATAGCAACTGCTTTTACTTCTGAATCTATGGCATTCATACTGCGCCAATGATTTCCGCCCCCAACGTCAACTGGTAAAACATCTAGCAGGTTTTGCGACTGAAGCACAGCTTTAGGACAACAAATAGGCATGCGTGGTAATCCAGTGTGTTGATTCAAATGTTACAAGTTGAAACAAACTGGATTGGATTGGATTGGATTGGATAAACTTTTATTTGGTCCTCCAAAACACAGATCACTGTGTTGTGGGCAGCTCCCACGTGGGGACTGAGAAGCCAAGCTCCTCAGCCGCCTCGCGGGCTTGGTGGACAGCCCAGAGCTGATCTGCCAAGGACGAGCTGCGGATTGCCGCCTCCCATCTGGCAGAGGTGATGTGCGATAAATGAGCGAATTTTGGTGCACTGCCAGAGCATGTGTTCTAATGAAGCTATTTCCCCACAATGTGGACAAAGATTACTTTGGTATAGGTCAGGGTACATGATGTGTCACATTTTCAAAGTAGGGTACATCCGCGTTTGCAAAAGCCTTAATGTAAGTGCTTGTGGCGGGGTTAGATTTTTGTGAGGTGGAGGAAAAATCCTTCTAGAGAGGTAGAAATGTTTAGTGAGCTCGTTATATGTTATAAGAATTTCCCGGTTATCCCCTTCACCGGTAGAACACATTTCCGGGGAGGCGCGGTTGGAGAGTTCTCGCGCCGCCTCGTGTGCTGCTTTGTTGAGTTTGGGAGGGGAATCGTTGATTTGTCCAAGGTGAGCTGGGAACCAACTCAGAAGATGATGTGTTATGTTCTTGCCTTGCAGTATTTTCAGCGTTTGTTCACAGACCATCCCCTTGGCGAACGCCCGTAGTGCTGCCATGGAATCACTGTAGACGACTTCAATGTTATCCATCTTGAGTGCTAAGGCGATGGCCACTTGTTCCGCAATGATTGGGTCTTTCGTCCTGACCGTCGCTGAGTTGACGACATGGCCAGCCCCATCGACTACCACTGCCACAAACGCTTTCCCATTGGCGTAGGAAGCCATGTCAACAAATACGACCCCTCGTTCCTCGTTTGAGACTTGACGAAGTATAGTCCTGGCCCTCGCTACTCTTCTTCCGACGTTGTGTTCTGGATGCATGTTTCTCGGTTTAGGAGATACCGTGATAGTCTCCCTGATGTTGTCAGGGATATCATTGTAATTGCGTCTGATTGCTATTGGGTGTTGGCCCAGCTCCTGCAGGATCATTCTCCCCGACCTCGTAGTAGATAACCTTGCAAACTGTGCTCTCTCTTGGGCTTCTGCTATTCCTTCGAGCGTGTTGTGTATGCCAAGCTCAAGCAGACGCTCGGTGCTGGTATGTATGGGTAGGCCCAGGACCTTCTTGATAACTTTCCTGAGGAGCACATTCAATGTCTCGGACTCTGCTCTTGACCAGTTGTGCATTGCTGCCTCGTATGTGAAGTGACTTAGAACAAACGCATGCATCAACCTGATGAGGTTGTCTTCCTTGATCCCATTTCTTTTTGAAACAAACTGCTGTTCACTAAAAATCAAGCTTGGTTATCAAGCTCAAACGCGTTGGCCATAAGTAACTTTTCGATAGGCATTTTACTTAGCAAACGTTTGATGTCTAATATAGTGCTTTGCAGCGCTTACCATTTTCGTAGTGAATAAATACCAGCTGCGTGCATCAAATCAGACAACAGGTTTTCCCGCTCATAGTAATCCAAGTGCAGCTTCTATAATCGGCATGCAATTGAAATAATCTGAGTGCTGAGCTATTTATTTTATGTGCCAAACAATTATTCCGAGCACCAACTCAATGAGGTCGCGTGCCATTGAGTTTATTCCAAGTGCCACCGTGTATATCCAATTGCCAATGAGTTTAATTAAAGTGCCAGTCAGTTTATCCCATGCACAAAAGGTAAAATTCAGGGCTTAAAAATGGCAGTGCAATTGAAATGCATTTCCTACATTATAAAAAGACAATAGTTGGAACGTAGAATAAATCATTATTATTGCTATTGAATGGTAATATACGTGAAAAAATTACTGCCGTGGTTTTGCTTGAATCATGTTTGGAGTGCTTAAAATTTGCTATGTACAAGTGTGTAGATGAGTGCTACGCCCGGGTGGAGTCATTTTAGTGGCAATGAAAAAAAAGGCAGAAACATGTTAATGAGTATTTTGTTCGTTAACAAAGCTCATCATTGAGTTTGTATAGCATTACATGACCGGGCCAGGTCATAAAATTTGAAAGACACAATATGATTATGGGAGTGCCGGAATGCATACCAAGATTTCAAAAACCTGGCCTTGGGCAGTGATGGGTCAGAGCAAATATATTATCAAGAATTGAAGAGGCCCGCACGAGGCAGAGCGAATTAGAGATCATTCGTTGAGAATTTCATCTGGCAATGATTGGATGTACACTCAAGATGCTGGTGTTGACAACATAAATTATAGTTTACAATCATATTACCCGTTATTTTTCATTCTCACAAAACATGTGTATCCACACGTATTTCAAGCAAACACGCTTCAGCAACACAAGCGTCGTCTGTTACATAAAAACATGAGTATTTTCTTTGATGCTTTCTTAAGAAAATTAACTCCATATGAATCCAAATAAATGCATGTTTGGTGTTTGGAATGGTTATTTCTGATTTCGAAAAAGAATTGAATATCGTCCATCAGTCACCATCGTTCTCACCGGGCTGAGCAGACGACTGCGAACACCTCAGCAAATAAGCAGCCCAATACCGTCTGCTGAGCAGACGACATGAGTTTCTGCATATGCTAATGTAGATGATTAGCCGCAATAATGCAGCAGCAATGATGCATAGACTAACATGGACTCTAAGAGCAAATACATTTAGTACACGTAAATGCAACAAATAAAAATACGCACTGTTTATTTTTTTGGAGCTATCACACCAAAACGTTAGGGGGAAATTGCACTGCACCTCATTTCATAAGCACTAGCTAGTATAGGCAAGCGTAAAGTTTCTCCTGTACCTTTATGTTTACATTACTTCGACATTTGGGCTGTGTAAAGTAGCAAACCATGTGTTTCTGGTGCTTGGATTAAACTGACTGACACCTAAATTAAAGCTGTAAGCAATTGGATAAAACATGGTGGCGCTTGGAATAAACTCACTGGCACGCGGCCTGATTGAGTTGGTGCTTGGAAATAAATATGTTGCCGCCTGGATTAAATGTTTGGCACACGGAATAAATACTTTGGCGCTCAGATTATTTCAATGCCATGTAGATTATTTAGGCTGGCATTTGGATTAAAGTGAGCGTGAAAACCTGTAGTTTGATGCAAGTTCATATCACATCAGTCAACTTTTATTCTATATCAACTCTTGGCAGTACGTCGGTCAAGACTTTACAAGTGTCCTCGTTGTCAATCTTTTGTTTGTGTACTTTAAGCTCCTTATAGAAACCATTTGTATGAACGCTGCTTCTTGCAGCGTTCATACAGACGCTGTGTTATTTCATAGTGTAACGCGTGCAAAAAGAGCACTACGTCAAAGGCACTGTACCTTGAGAGAACAAACAATTACGTGATGAAATGAAAAATGACTGGCTGATGGTGCATTGGCCACTGACAAACGTATTGGACATAAGTTATCTGAAAAAAGAAGTGATACAAAAAAGAGTGAATTTATGTGTAGCAGCCGCGCTAAAAGAATTTGGGTCGGTTGTGTAATACGACAAATAAACAAAGCTGCTGGTAAAGACGTCAAGTCTTCATAGTCTGTGAATTCTGCCGAAACATGGAATCTGTTGTCACAACATGCAAATTTAATGTGAAATAGCAGGTTCCATCCTTGCGAGTTTTTTCGTGGACCGCTGATCTAAAGTAGACATGTCGTACATAGATTTACGGCCGATGGACCAAATAATCGTGCATATTATGCCTATAATCTTTGGTGGAATTTTCGAATTACCCACGTGAAATTTTCTTGTTATATAAAGTTTAGGTCACTATTAGCTGCAACAGTTCTGAAACAATCAAATTCACGGCAATTCTCAATTAAAATAAAGGCTCAAGATACCTTTGTCGTCTTGCTTTTGAACAACTTCGATGAGCAAAATTTCAAACGTCCGAAACAATACAGATTTCAGTGATATGCGATTATTCTTACGAGCAAGGTCCTTTTAAAGACATTTTCAGCGTGACGTTTGTTTTCTTTTTCTTTCTAAACATGGATGAAGCTAAAACTTCGCAGAAGGCGAGCGAGCACCTCTTCACGCAGCATTCAAATTTAAGAGACCCCATTGAAACATCTGAGACCAGTCTTTTCATAAGGTGGCTAGTTGTTTCGTAATTTATAGCGGAAGCTGTTATAACACTATTAACAAAGCCATTTTTCGTGCCATAGTCTTCGTGCCAAGAAAAGCCATTTTCGTGCCAAGAAAAAAAGCATCGAATATCAAATATCCCAGATAGCAAGAATAGGGTTACACAAGGCCCTCTACGTGACAGGCAAGAGGTGCTATGCAGACTGGCCTCAGTTATTGGGGAACAAGAGTTTGCTCTAAGCTCGATATCCGGTGGTGATGACAAGAAGTCAGTGTGGAGCACGCGATAGCGGCATTGATACAATCGTATTCTAGAATGATTGCGGTGTCACAACCACATGTGGGCAATTTGCGGTGGTTTTAATAGGCGCAGGGTGTATTGTTCAAATGTTGGGGTGACGCAGACACGTTCCTATAGTAACGTGTCAACGTCACCCGGTAATTTTTGCCGAGGGAGCATCGTGCTTCCCGTGGACATGTTCATTGATGCTTGTCCTTTCTTCTAAACCTAGCTCGAGACCTTTGAAAGGATCTCGGCGTTTAACAACTGGAACTTCGAGGACAAGCCGCGCCAAGTATACGTTTACCTAGAAAAAGCAGTAAGGACATAGGAAATCGAGAATCCGCACTTGGCATTTGCGAGCTCTTTGGCACCACATTTTTTGGGGACGCTTCTAGGATTCCTCCAAAAAAAGAGGGTCGCGGCCTTGTTTGAGACATGGGTGGTACTCCAAAAATAACGTGACAGTCTTCACGTGACTGTTCCGCACCGCTGACGTTACATCGCCCAAAGAGAGGACGGATCGCCTCCTCATCGAGGGGTCAAACAGGAACTCTTCACTGTGCTCATCCGAAAGCCATTAACCAGTGTACAAGAAAGCACCGTTGCAATAACTACTAATTTCCGAACCATTGTCACCTCATCCGGAAGTTATGAGCTCCGCTGCTGCCGTGCGTTGTAACTCGCTCCCTCCACGCGGTCGCCGCAGTTCAGCCACGAGACACCTCCGCCGCCATTGCCACCAACGCCATACCGTAGCACTTTCGGCCAGCGCTACACCTGAAGGAAGACCGAAGTTTGGCCCGCCCCTAGCACCACCAACTTTACTATCAATGCGAAAAGGTTGGCCGCACCTACCACTGCTGGCAGTACCACCATATGGAACTGGTGGTTTTGCCATCGACGCACAGCGACCACAGTGCGAGAACAACCACGCAACACCACTGACTACGTTGCAGGATCACAGTGACTTGGCGATCAATAAAATGGCTTTTACTATGCTGCCGTTCCTACTACCACTATTTACTCGCTTATTGCGATTGAGAACGCTTCACATATGCTTTTGCGACACTCTACGCACACGGTCACTGTTCGTTGAAGCCTAACCGCTGAACATAAATCTGCATTTTCAATCGTAGCCCAGATTATAGCCATGTGAAGATCAGTATTGATATGTTTATCAAATCATGGCGTCAAGTATCTTTCATACGTTATGCAAAAATTAAATGTGGGAAATGCAAAATTTAAAATGGCTAAGTCAGGTGGCATGTTGTTAAACTTCTATACCTTGTTTACTGTTCAGTTCTTTGCTTAACTACATTTCCGGTCTACAACCCGCCGGCTGAGGTGAGCCTCCGACCCCTGGACTGTAGATGAGCACGTCCAAGTGGAGCCTTCATGAACAGTGCAAGGAAATTCGAAAGGGTAACATTAATGTCCTACCATGAAGCCTGGTCGTACAATGCGGGCTACCGAATACTGTACTCCTAGCCAGGTGACGCTGAAATAACTCGCATCTATTGTGGACCCAATAAAGTCATTTCACTTACTCACTACCTCGGGTTGCACGAAATGGCCCGTAAATCTATTTCATAGAGTTTGGCTACTCAAAGTGGGTTCCGCAGGACCCTTCTCGGGGTTCTGTGAGCAACTAAGATTGTATCTTAGCTCCACACTCGCCAAGACACTTAGGTGCCTTAGGTGCACTTAGGTGCCTGCGGCATCGATCTGAATAATTCCTATTGCTGACACGCATTTTTCGGTGCAAAGAAAGAAAGTTTTGTTGCATGTAAGTGAATAAACCTTCATTATACGCTTGCTTTGAACTTATTGCACGTGTGTAGACAGTGCAAAAGTTTCAAGGTTTAATTCAAACAATGCAATAATGAAAAAAATTGGGTAGGGTTTTCTTGCCTTTAATAGAGCTTGGTGGAATTCCCTGGGTCCAACAGGCTTGATAACCACGGTCCTACCGTATTCTTTTGAAATACTGCAGCGTACGATAAGCTGCGTAATGCTGGGTCACAGCTGAACTGGCTGGCACTTAGCTGGTCCTAGCTTAGCAAGACCTGTAAACTTTCACTTTGCGTTTTTCCTTCGTGTAATTGGATAGCTGGGCTTACCTCTTTGTGTGTTTTGTATCTTTATCTTTTTATGTGTTGCTCTCCTTGCATCTTTCTGTCTGTCTTTCTTTCGTTTTCTTTTTCTTCCTTTTCTGCACTCCTTCTCTCCTCCTACTTTCTCACATCCTCGTCCTAACTTCTTTTTATATTCTCTTCCTTTACCAGATTATACAAGCTATACTCGGCTAACATATCTGGATAGCCGGGTGCTCGTTACGTACATCTTTAAAATTGTAGGTACGTGGCCCGAGTTGCAAAATATCGCATCCCCGACACTTTTCACAACTAATGCTGAGGATGCTCGAAGAAGTCCCAGTGCCCTTCTGTGACCTCTGCTCAATGTGTTGTTTATCGTTTCCCATAATCGTGCGGAACACGTCAGATCGGGTAAGGAGGCACATTCTCGAAGGGCTGGCTAATGGAGCACAGGCAGAGTTTCAAACTATGACCACGACGGGTACATGGGAGTGCATTGCACCGAGTGTGGTTGTCTGCGTCTATTTGATCAATGTGTGGCTTTAGTTTTTTTAGCTTTTTACAGGCTTTTTTAGCTTTTTACCACCACCCTGCTGCCGACTACCGACCATTCGGTCCCATTCGCTCATCTTCACCACGCCGCTACCGTTCTCCGTCCACCCTGCGTCAACGACCAAACCCCGCAGAGACAGAAATCTGACTGCCGCAGCTCCGGAGGCACGAGCTGCGAAATCGTCACATTGTAAAGTCCTCGCCCATCCCCTACAAACGTTCTGGAAGTGTTTGTTGAAGGTCTACGAACTGTTGTACTTGTTGATACGGGTGCCACCGTATCTGTGATGAGTCAAAAATTCCGCCATTTGATACGAAAAGTAACGACGCCGCCTTCCGACGTTTCGCTGAATACCGCGAGTGCGCAACCAATTCGACCAGTCAGAGCATGTACGGCGAGAGCAAACTTTCAGGACGTCCTGTACCACATCGAGTTTCTCGTGTTTACCACTTGTTCCTTGGACGGGATACTTGGGTGGGATTTTTTGTCGCGCCACCACGCCGTAATTGACTGCGCTCGCGCACAGGTGGAAGTTTCTGTGTTTTCAGATGCGCCATCTACTGACAATGAACGCACTCACCTTTGAAAGCTTCTTGTTGCTTCTGACGTTGATGTTCCTCCTCTTAGTGCTATCGTTGTCCCTGTCAATCACACTGAATTGTCCGGCTCTACCGTTGTGTCCTCCCCATCTGACGTTTTCAGTTGCCGCCATGGTACGCTCTGCCGTACGCCATTCTGCCACCTCACCAAGATACTTCCGGAATTGTCGTCTCACCTTAAGAGCTCACGAAACACTGGGCTATGTTCATCCTGTTGATGGCAACGTTATTGTGCCTGTTGAATCCCACGACCCTGGCCAGCAACTTCAACTGAACGCTGTTACTCCTATTTTTACGCGAGATGATTACTCCTCGGATATGTTCAATCGTTCCATCGACAGCACGCTTCCTCCGGATCAGCACGCTTCTTCCGGATTTCCTCCGGAAACCAGCTAATAACCCTTCTGCACGAATTCCGAGATTCATGTGACCTTACTCAAAAGGCACTGAGTCAAACTAACACCGTCGCTCACGCAATCTACACTGGTACGCACCCTCCTTTGTGGCAACGCCCCTGCCACGTATCACCCAAGGAACGAAGTGTAATTGCAGAGCAGGTGAATGATATGCTTCAGTGCGGTGTCATCAAACCATCTTCTAGCCCCTGGTCTTTACTTGTTGTGCTAGTGAAGAAAAAAGACTGTTCGATTAGATTTTGTTTCGACTACCGGTGACTGAAAAATATTACACGGCAAGATGTATACCCTCTTCCCCGCGTCGACGACGCTATCGATTGCCTACAAGGTGCCGGATTCTTTTCTTCGCTTGACTTACGTTCAGGTTAGTGGCAGGTTCCAATGGCAGAGTGTGACCGTCCCAAAACAGCGTTCGTTACGCCGGATGGCCTATACGAAGTCATGGTTATGCCATTCGGTGTGTGCAAAGCACCTGCAACGTTTGAACGAATGATGGACAGCATTTTACGTGGCCTTAAATGGCAGATTTGCTTATGTTACCTTGATGATGTTGCCGTATTCTCTCCTGATTTCCGTACCCACGTCGACCGTCTGCGCACCATTCTTCAGTGTCTTACTAAGGCAAACCTCCAGCTGAACTTAAAGAAGTGCCGCTTTGGGGCTCGCCAACTTACTATACTTGGTCACGTTGTGTCAAAGGATGAAATTTGCCCCGACCTATACAAGCTTCGAGCCGTAGTTGACTTTCCGAAGCCGACTTCGCTTAAAAAACTTAGGAGCTTCATCGGCTTTTGTTCGTACTTACGCCGTTTCGTCCACAACTTTGCATCAATAATAGCCCCACTTACACAACTATTGAACGGTCCAGCTAATCATTCTAACTGGACCCCGGCATGTGATGAAGCTTTCCTTACACTGCGCCGCCTGCTTACGTCCCCACTCATTTACGCCGTTATGACCCAAGTGCTTCCACTGAAGTGCACACAGATGCCAGTAGCGTTGGTCTGGGAGCAGTACTCGCGCAACGAAAGCCCGGTATTACAGAGTACGTCATCGCATACGCAAGCCGCGCACTCACGAAAGCGGAGATGAACTACTCAGTAACTGAAAAAGAAAGCCTCGCAATCGTTCGGGCGTTAAGCAAGTTTCATCCTTACTTGTATGGATAGAACTTCGACGTTGTGACCAATCAACACGCACTTTGTTGGTTGGCCTCGCTGAAAGATCCTTCAGGTCACCTTGGACGTTGGGCTCTTCGCCTACAAGAATTCGACATTCATGTCGTCTACCGCTCAGGATGAAAACACTCTGATGCGAACACTTTCTGACGATCACCAGTGAGATCCAGCGCAGATCTGCATTCGGACGCCAACTTCTCTATCGCTCCCACTTCCGTCTCAAGCATGTCGTCTGAACAGCGGAAAGACCCATGGATAACATTTCTCTTTCACAGTCTTTCCGAATCTTCAACGTTTGCGTACCCACGCGCTCTTCGCCGCCAAGCCACACATTTCGCGATATGGGACGTGCAACTGTACCACAGAAACTACCACGCGGATGGTCGTAAATGGCTCTTGGTTATACCACGCCACATGCGATCTGATGTCTGTGCGTATTTTCATGCCGACCCACAACATACTCACGCTTGTGTGTTAAAAACAGATCAGCGGATCCGCCAGCGTTACTACTGGCATGGTATGTACAATTTTGTACAAAAATACATTCGGTCCTGTTCATTATGCCAATGACGAAGGACAGCAGTCCATTCGCCCGGATTATTACAGCTTCTACTGTGTCCGGCGCGCCCTTTCGACCGCGTTGGCATCTATTTATATGGTCCCCTTCCTTACACTGCCACTGGAAATTGATGGATCATTGTCGCCGTCGACCATCTGACGAGGTATGCTGAAACAGCTCCACTACCTACGGCTGGTGCACGTGACATAGCCAATTTCGTTTTACGACACTTCATACTGCGTCACGGGGCACCACTTTAACTACTAAATGATCGAGGGCGTGTCTTTTTATGCGAAGTTGTACAACTTCTTCAGGCATGCCGCACGGTGCACCGCACCTCTACAGCCTACCACCCGCAGACCAGCGGTCTAACTGAGTGCTTCAACTTAACGCTAGGAGACAAGCTCGCCATGTAAGTCAATTCTGACCAATCAAATTGGGGTGTCATTCTCCCATTTGTGATATATGCGTACAACACCGCGACGCAGTCAACCAAAGGCTTCTCGCCTTTCTTTCTTCTATATGGGTGTGAGCCGTGCCCTTTACACCATTTTGCCGTATCGTCCCGACGTCTCAGATTTCAATCCTTTTTCTGAAATTATGCACCACGCTGAAGAGTGTCGTCAGATGGCCCGATCATTCACCTCGGACAAGGAAGCACTCGAAAAAGACCGCCACGACGAGACTTTTGCCGTGGGCTCGCTCGTCTGGCTCCGACTGCCCTTCCACTCCCCAGGTCTGTCCTCTAAGTTTGCCCCCAACTTTCAAGGTCCTTATCGCGTCGTCGAACGTCGATCTCCTGTCACATACGTGATAGAGCCGATCACGCCATCTACAGACAGGTGATGTCTTGGTCGTGAGACTGTCCACGTGAGTCGTCTCAAGCCCTATCACGACCCACTCCTAATCTCGTCCCCTTGACTTGCCAGGATGGCTCGTCTTCGTTGCCGGGGTATTGTAGAGTGGAAGAAGATTATGTGCCACAGTGGGTCACGCCTTTAGCGAGGGGAGCCGAGCGCGAGCTGTTCCCCCGAGCGTTGGAGCGTTGGGATTCCTGCGTCGGTTGCTGCCGCCCGCTTTCCGCATCAATAGAACTGCTGTGCAAGGACTACTTATGCCAATATCCCCGTTTCATGGGCACTAAATTTTAAACAGTTCATTTCGTCTTAGCTGAACGTGTATCCTAGAGGTGATACACGTTCTGCCACGCAGTGTGTAGAAAAGAAAGTAAAGCACTCCACAACACAATGGTGAATCGGTTACCAATAGAGCGTCAAACTCTACATTGGTGAGTTCAAATGGCTCGATTGGTGTACAGGGACCCCAGTCATTGGCGAAAATAAATGGATCTGGCCAGGAACAATGCGATTATTTTGCGATGAGAGCAATCAAGGGGACGCTGACGCAGCTGAGAGCTTCTGTTGGAAAAGAAGTGGCGTCAACTACCTCACGTACATTCTTATCAAAGTTAATTCAATTCAATTTTATTTTGCACTATATACATGCTGGCTGGTATCGTTGGGTCAAATGTTACATAAGTAGCTTGTCGGGACCCAACGACCAGACAATACTATGCTAAACATAGCAGTAACAAAAACCAGTCCGTTGCAGTAATGAGCAAACCAACAAGTCAAACAATTCAAATAGAATGTCTTAGGTACATAAGTACATATACATATAGTTAAATATATTTTCAGCCCGACAACTGCAGAAAAAAGTGAAAATAAATTAGTGCATCTCCATAGAAACTTGAAAAAAATGTTACGCGCAATAAAACACCAATACAGCATAAGCAATCAAACAAAATGGTAACAATACAAAATAATGACACCGTGATACTATAGAACTACAAGCTATTTAGAACAAAATCAAACATATGTCACATAACGCATAACGCAGCACGAAATTCATGTAATCGTAACCTTCTCTACCTCTGCGCACATGCACCCGACGACCCCTATGAGATGATGACGAATTTCTATTCGTCGTCATCTCATGAGCCTTCCACTGACGCCCCTTTGCCCGGTTGCCGCTACACTGACGCCCCTTCATCCAATCGCCGCAGCTCCCGCTCCCCGTCGCCGCTACATCACTAATCCCGCTCTCCGCCACCTCGGCGCTTTTTCTCGCCGAGCTTCTCTGGACAATCGCAGCAGGAAAACTAGATGTACAAGCCGACCATGTTCCTGTGATCGCCCTCTTTGCACAGGTGCGCACCTGTCTATTATGAGCGCTTCTCTACACCACCACTTGCAAAAAATTATGACGCCGTCTACGACGCAGGCAATATGTGTTGCCGATGGCAGTACTGTACCAGTAATCAGAATGTGCACTGTTCGTGCCAGCATTGCCGGTCGCCACGCCGTGGTCCTTTTCGCCATGCTAGCCTGTTGCCCTCATGACCTCATACTTGGCCTTGATTTACTTTCGGCACACTCGGCCTCGATTGACTGTTCGTCTGGTACCCTCAGCCTCTATCTTCCAATCTTTGCCGACTACTCCGCAAAGTCCACCAGCCGCTTGAGCCCAAGCACTTTCGTTTGCCTGCCCCCTCGAGCCGTCTAGTACGTGTCTTTGTCTTCGACCCCTCCTGTTCCTGACGGTGATTATATTGCTACGCCGATTACTGACGTTCGGCTGACGAGCAGTGTTACTCTGCCCCATACCATCGCGAACATAGCGGATAACGTTGTGTTCTATCCGCTCCTCAACTTTGGTTTCACCCCTGAAGTGTTGCCCTGCCAGATGTCTCTAGTCCAGCTGGCTGCCATAACAGAGCACGATGTCGGTATTGTCGCTGTATGTGCTCCTGATCTAAGAGCAGTCTCACGGTAGCCCAGCTCAGACGATGCTATTTTTCGAAACATTGATAGGATCGAAGCTTTCGCATCACCAGGCCGATGCTCTCTGCCAAGTTTTGGCCTCATACAGTGACATTTTCGACACCGACGCTCGTCCTTTGGGCCATACTAAAATTGTCACTCACTGAATCAACACTGGTGACTCTGCGCCCATTCACCGTCGGCCGTACCGCGTGTCAGCAACCGAGCGAGAAGTGATTCAGAAAGAAGTGGCCAAACTGCTTACGAAAAACGTAATCGAACCATCAATGAGCCCTTGCGCATCTCTCGTGGTATTAGTAAAAAAGAAAGACCGCTCATGGCGTTTCTGAATTGATTATCGCCACCTCAACAAAATTACTAAAAAAGACGTGTACCCTTTACCACGCATTGACGATGCCCTTGATCGCCTCCATGGCGCCACCTTCTTTTCATCTCTCGACCTCCGATCTGACTACTGGAAAATTGCTGTAGATGACATGGACCGAGAAAAGACCGCCTTCGTTACCCCTGATGGTCTTTACCAATTCAAGGTCATGCCATTCAGGTTCTGCAACGCGCCAGCGACCTCCGAGAAAATGATGGACACGCTCCTACAAGGATTTAAATGGTCGACATGTTTGTGTTACCTGGACGACGTGATCATTTTCTCACCTACCTTTGCAACCCACCTTGAACGCCTTTCGACCATTCTATCCATATTTCGACGAGCCGGCCTGCAGCTCAATTCGTCCAAGTGCCACTTCGGTCTTCGTCATATTACCGTATTGGGTCACATTGTTGACGCTACCAGCGTAGGGCCAGACCCGGCGAAAGTAGACGCTGTAACAAACTTCCCAGTCCCACGCTCTGCCTATGATGTTCGCAGTTTTGTGGGCCTCTGCTCCTACTTTCGCCGGTTCGTGAAAAACTTTGCGGCACTCGCACGGCCACTCACCGACCTTCTCAAACAAGACGTCCCATTTTCTTAGGGCCCTCCTCAAGCTGACGCCTTCTCTCAGCTAATCACCGCTTTAACGACACCTCCTATTCTTGCACATTTTGACCCCGATGCTCCTACAGAAGTATCCTACTCGCGCACTTCACGAAACGCGCACTTCACTTATCACAACATGCCCCTTTTTCGAAAAGTTTTTTTGCCAACGGAAAAAACTGCCGGATGCGTGTTTCACCACACAGGATACGTTCTTAAAGTTTGCATGAACACATGCACACTGGTATCACTGCAACAAGTCTTAAGGAGCACACTTACAGGAGAAAAAAAAATCCACATATGGTAAACAATATTCAGATGGTTGGTTGAAATGCTTTGCCTCCCATCTTTAGCAACACCTGAATTCGTATCTATGGCCGTAACCTGCTCATGAAGTCGGCACCTGCGTTTTCAGGACCTTTGATATGTTAAATATGAAAAGTGTACTCTTGTAGTACTAGACTCCACCTTAGCAACCTCCTGTTCAGGTGTTTTGCCTTCGCTAAGTATTGTAGCGGTTGATGATCTGTCCTTACGATAAACTGTACTCCGTACAAAAAAATATCAAATTTTTCTACCGCCGATACTAGCGCTAAGCATTCTCGTTCGATAGTCGAGTAATTCTGCTCCCGAGGCAACAGCTGGCGGCTGGCATACGACACTGGGTGCAACAGCCCCTCGTGTTCTTGCATGAGGACTGCACCGATGGATGTGTTGGATGCGTCTGTACGGAGTATGAACACACGTTTTGGGTCTAGTGCTTTCACGATCGGCCCAGAAGCAAGGGCTTGCTTCAGCGTTTGAAAAGCTCCTTCTGTTTCAGGAGTCCAACAAATCTTGTTTTTCTCCATTTTTCTGGTTAGCTGAGTTAAAGGCTGTGCTTTCTCCGCATAGCGAGGTATTAAATCTCGGTAATACCCAGCTAGTCCCAGAAAAGATCGGAGTTGCTTCTTGGTGTCAGGTAGAGGTGCACTGGCTATCTTCAAAACCGTAGTTTCCACAGGTTGAATAGTCCCGCCTCCTAGACGATGCCCCAAGAAGACTATCGACTCCACAGCAATTTCGCACTTCTGAGGGTTGATGGTTAAGCCAGACTCCCGTACTTTCTGCAACAAGCGTTGCAAGGTGTCTATGTGCTCTTCCCAGGTGTTCGTGGCTATGAGAACGTCATTGATGTAGTGGACTACATTTTCAAGGCCCTGTAGGAGTGTTCTCATTAGACGCGTAAACCGCAGAAGCTGTCTTTATGCCAAACGGCATGTATATAAATTGGAAATGACCGGATTGCGTTGAGAATGCCGTTACTGGCCCCGTTGTCCGGTCAAGTGGGATTTGCCAATACCCCTTTGTGAGATCAAACTTTGAGAAGTATCTCTTTGTGCCCACCTCTGTAAACATTAGGTCGGTCCTAGGTATGGGTTCAGCGTCGGAAACCAGTATCTCGTTGATGCGACGGAAGTCGACGCATGTGCGATAGGTGTTATCCGGCTTCTTAATAAGTACCAAGGGCGAATTGTAGGGCGAATGGGATCGCTCAATCACACCCAGTCTTAACATGTCCTGAACTTCTTGTTCTACAACTTCCTTCATGGCCAACGGCAAAGGATACTGCGGTGTGTTGATCGGTTCAGAGGTCGTCAATTGAAGTCGGCATTCCAACAGATTTGTCTTTCCCGGTATCTCAGAGAATACAACTTGGTAGGTGATTAGAATCTTCCGAAGTTCTGTACGTTTGTCTTTTTCTAAGCTACTGCCGATAGGAATCGCTTTTACACCCACAGTCGGCTTAACTGTGCAAGCTGGTAGAAGGGAATCTGTCTCCTCCTCTTTCATAACCACAAAAGCTGCCGTTTGTGGAATTGTGTCTGGTTGCCGGTCTTCATATCGTTTTAACATATTAATATGGAAAACTTTGGCGTCATGCGCCAAGTCCAGCCAATAGTCGTAGTCGCCCTTTTTCCCAATGACCGGAAACGGCCCTTTCCATTCCATCAACAACTTATTCGCTGTTGTAGGAAGCAAAATAAGAGCTCGGTCTCCAACTTTCAGCTGACGGCTCTTGCTCTTCCGATCATAGTGATATTTTTGAGTCGTTTTCGCTCGTATCAGGTTCTCATGGGCTAATTTTAGCGTTCTTTCCAGATGATCCCGGAGATCGAGGACATATCCATAGGTCGTTTTCACCTCCTCTTCGATCTTTTCTCCAGTCCACAGCTCCTTTAACAAGTTGAGTGGTCCTCGGACGTATCTCCCGTAAATGAGTTCGAAAGGAGAGAACCCCATGCTGGCCTGAGGAACTTCTCGATATGCAAATAGGAGTGGTGCAAGCAATCGATCCCATGATTTTGGATCCTCTTGGCGTAGCTTGCGCAGCATTTGTTTCAAAGTCCCATTAAATCGCTCTACCAAACCATTGCACATGGGATGATAGGGCGTCGAACTCAGATGTTTGATTGCCAACAGATCGTTTACTTCTCTCATCAGGTCCGACGTGAAGCACGAGGCCTGATCGCACAAAATTTGGCGGGGAAATCCAACGCGGAAAAACATTTCGACCAACCCGTCTGTCACAGTCGCGGAGTCAATCGCCGGCAAAGCAATGGCGTCAGGATAGCGCGTAGCGAAATCGACCATGGTCAGTATGTACCTGTTGCCCCTATTTCAGACCGGCTTTAAGGGTCCAATAATGTCCACGGCCACGCGCTCAAAAAGAGTGTCAATCAGGGGCATTTTCCCAAGAGGAGCCTTTCCTACTTTGTGCTTTGGATACATTCTTTGGCACGTGTCACAGGACCGCACGTATCTTTTAACCTCTTCCTGGACCCCTGGCCAATAGAATGAACCTTACACCCGATCAATCGTTCTTGTTACTCCTTGATGCCCGTACATCAAACTCTCATGGGCCATCTTCAACACTTGACTTCGCAGCTTGAGAAGAACTACGACCTGCTGTATCAATTTGCCAGAGGATAGTCAGTAATTTCGATACAACAATGACTTCTCCATGACAAAGGAATACTGGGTCAATCCTTTGCCATAAAAAACCTGCCCTACTTTGTCCCTGCAAGCTTCCAAGGTCTTGTCTTCTGCTTGGGCCCTCTCGAGCTCCCTCCTGTTCATCTTCAAACTTCTGATGCTAACTGCAGCTGAATCCGGCCGGACGCTTGTGCTCTCGATACTACCAAGTGATGCCTTTAAACGATGGTCTTCTTTCTTCTTATACAAGGTCTCGGTTACGCCGTTCGGAGTGAAGTTTCCTTCAGCCAGTTTTTCTTTCCATTTCTTGTCAGGGTCATCAGCAGCACTAGATCCTGGCACATTGCCAACGATGATGCCATATAGCGGGGAGGACATGCATTTCACGATACACGTGCCTGAAAAATATGGCGACAAAATCTCCACATTCACCTCTGGTACCGTGATCTGGCTCCCGTCTGCTAAGAACAAGGCCGTCGTGGTTCCTGTCAGTGCTTCATCTGGCACCAAAGAACGCCGAACCACCATTGTATTGCTTCCTGTATCCCGTAGGACGGAAGCAGCTTGGCCGAATATAATGCCCTGCAGCACTGGCATCGGATGTTTTTCTGACTTTGGCTGCGTATTTACCGCACTGGTCATATTCTCCTCCTGCTTGTCCGCAGGTATATCATTCACTACCTCTGCCTTTTCCTCTGGCGACAAGATACAAAAAGTTCTCTTCGTGACGTTCTGCTTTCTGGTACATACATTAATATCATGCCGCGTTTTGCGACAGTAGTCACAGTATGGTCTTGTCCGAGCACAACATTCTGCTGCCCTGTGACCTGTTTTATCACAGACAAAACATCGAGTGGGAGACTTCTCCGCTGTACTTCCGCATTTTCCTGCGGCGCCGTTCTCCGTTATGTCGCGAAAAACCAACAAATTTGACTGTCGTTGGGCCTCTAAAAAATTGTCCGCAGCCTCGGCCATTTCATCTAGCTTACGACATTTTTTCTCACGTAGGAAAAGCGCCACGCGGTTATGGCATTGATTGATAAACTGTTCAGCTACTACGAAATCTCGAACAGACGAATATTCTTTTGCTGTCTTGGACATCTCTACCCATCTGTCGAAAAAAACTTGCCAACCTGGTTGCACACTGCTTGCCTGTTTCTCCATCTTGAGGTCTGCTATGCCGGAACTTCTCCCGGTAGCCCTCCGCCGTGAAACGAAAACGCTGCAGTAATGCTAACTTGGCTTTCTCGTAGTCAAGTGCCTCTTTTGGAGACAAGCGACCAAATACTTTGAGAGCTTCTCCGCTCAGACACAGACTCAGTGCCGTGGCCGACTTATCCTTAGGCCATTCCTGACCGGTGGCCACATTCTCAAATCTCTTGAGATAAGCATCAAGGTCATCCCGGTTTTCAGTAAATCCGGGTATGAAATTGTGCGGGTTAACGTTACACGGTTCTCGCACCTGTCGACCATGGTCCGACGCCGCGGATCCCCTGGCCCCTTCCACCTGAGCAAGTTGAAGACGCAGTTGAATCGTCTTCTGGCATTCGGCCTCAAGTTTTCGTTCCATCTCCGCCTGTTTCATCCTCTCCTTTCTTGCCTCTCGCTCAGCTGCCCTTTCTTCGCGAGCTCGTGCCTCACGCTCATCAAGCCATGCCTTCAACTCATCGCCCTCTAGCCCCATGCGTATCGCTAACGCCGTTAAATCAGACGTAGTCATTTTCTCTCCTTCTGTAAAAACCTTAATTGCATAAACAATCTTGTCCTGTCGCGGACGCCAATTGTCACAAGGCTAGTCAACCCACCAGCTCTCGTGTAGGTTCTTGTGCATACAAACCGATGAGAAAACCCACATCGGTAAAGAGAACACGAGACCGTTTATGCACACAAGAAAAACAACTAAATATATTTTCAATAAACTATATAAAGAGAAAGGAATAAGAGGAAAAAACAAACAAAGCACACAAATTCGAGGGACAATTAACCTAATGACCGCGAAATGCTAAGGATGCGTAAGTTCCGCAATAGCAAAAGCGACTGTCACCGTTCGGTCGCGGCACTCTTGTAGACGGCGAGGGTTGATGCGATGGGGTGCAGACAAGGTAGATCAGAGGTCCAAGCGTTGCTCGTGGTTGAAGGTAGCAACGGGCGCACCAAGGTCAGTGACCTCTCAGCGTTCGTCCTCCGACGCTGGGACGTAGCCCTGGAAACGGGACGAGCCTGGCCCAAGCCAGATGGTGAGAAGCCTGGCCAACGCCAAACGACGAGCAGCCTGGCCAACGCCGGACGAAGAGCGGCCTGGCCAACGGCAGACGACGAGCGGCCTGGCCAACGCCAGACGATAGATGATGCTCGGGTACCCGACCAGGTGGGAGCCCGCAGCAGCCTTGCCTCAGTAACTCGGCCGCCACCCCCGCGCCCTGGTAGCCTGCTTGACTCCGTCGCGTCCCGGCCACGTCTGCCCCGTTCTTCGTTTGGGCTTCTTCCAAACCAGCGTGGGGGCCTCTCATTGGTCCGAACTTCACGCGCCTCGTTTGCCCATCGTCTTCCTCACCGAATACATCGCGAAAGCGCGCGTTTACACCATCGGTCGTCGTCGTCTTCTTTCCTATGCCGGTGCACTCGCGCGCATTTTAAACCGAACACTGGTTGCACTCGCGCACTTCACGAAACGCGCACTTCACTTATCACACCATCTCCGTCATTCCCACTTCTTCGGGAACAATTTTAGTGGCTTTCTTGACACTCTGTTGGAGCTTCTCTACCCATTTTTCTATATCTACTATGGTATCATCAGAATCCTCCTCTCTGCCTTATAATAAATTCTCACTCCCCCTCCTCCTCTCGAATCTTGCGGAAATTGTCCCATTCTTCAAGTGCCAGTTTTCTGCCTTTACTTTTTTAGGGCCTGCATGTACCACTGTAACTACAATATAATGATCGCTGCCGAAATTCTGCTGCGTGTTTACCCATCGCGAGTCTGATACGTTCTTCGTAAAAGTTAGGTCTGGTGTTGTGTCATCACTAACGCTGTTGCCTATCCTAGTAGGCTCCTCAAGATTTGTTATCAGCGTAAGGCTCTCGTGTTGAGGGTCTGCCCATAGGTTGCGTCCCTTTATATTTTCAACAGTGTATCCCCAAGCCGCGTGCGGCGCGCTTAAGTTGCCGACTATCACGAAAGCCTGTCTCTCCGCTATGCTCATGGCTTTACGGAAAAGTGGGCCAAAATTGAGCTTCTGTCGGGGTGGGCAATAAACGCTAAGCACGAGACACTTCCCTCTTTCTTACGGGAGGGTATTATTTCTATAAGGAAGTGGTTTATGCTGTGCACTCTAGTATGATGCTCTACAGCCGTGAGGTTTCTATGCACCAGATTTGTGACAGTGGCCTTCTCCCCAGAAGCACTATACGACTTGTACCCCGATAACATTGCCGTCCCTCCAGTCTCCGGCGGGGTGAGGACATCTGGCGCCTTCCTGTTTATCACGAATTGCTTCAGGTTCCCTCGTTTGCTATGGCAATTCTACTGTCATATAAGGTGCTGGTTACGTGGCGCCATGTTTATTCATGGGATCCTCCCCGGTGATATTGCTGGTTTCTACTGTGGGTGTTGTTCTTTACGGTTTTGATTTAACTGACCCCGCACCAGACGACCTAACGTTCTTCGGCAGGCTCTCTGTCGCTAATGCCCTGTGCTAGAGTCCATCAAATCATCGCTTTATTTCGACGTACATGTATGTGAATTGGTTTTGTAGTTCATCAAACATTTCTTTGAACAATCCCTAAACCTCGCTAATCGAAACGTTGCCGGCCTATCTGCTTCTTCCTGTCCCCTTCTTTTGAGTGGCGGTGACTCCCCGCTCATTTGCGAAAGAACAGATGTTGGGGCTCGATTAATCATTGGTATTTTACAAACAGAGGGGGTGTTAGGCATCGTATCCGCGTCGCGCACCTCCTGAAGCTTCGCATTTTCACCTTTCAGATGCTTAATCTCGTTTTTAAGCCTGAGGTTCTCTCTAGTAATCTGTTCTAACATTTTTTTAATGTGCATCATTTCCTTCTCTAAGGCGGACCCTATAACACTGCTTTGGAGGCAGTGCCGGAGACCACAATTGCAAAGCTCACCTGTGTGCTGCCACACCCTCGAGTGGCTCTTGAGTGGAACCTCGGCCTTGATCTTGATCTCGTTTTGGAGTGGAACCTGGACTGTATTCGACTCCTTCCCCCAGTAAGCTTTGGGAAGTATACGGAGTGTTCTTGTGCGAGGCCGTTCCCACTATTTTGCCTGTTAGTGTCCTTGTCTGACTGCTGGCTGGTTGTTGTATTGTGGTCATCGTCATGGCATACGCCGACTTCCTTGTACTGATAGCAGACTTCAGCACACGCTGCCCGCGCTTCCTCCTCGTTTCGCCTCGTCCGTTCCAAGTGATGTCTCCTAACCAGGTACGGTATCTTGTATCTTGCCTTACGTTTCTTGTCTCTAGTGGGGCTGATCTTTCCTCATAACTTGCATTCCACGTCACAACTGTGATCTGGCAGTGGATTCTGGCTTCCACAACCCCTGCACACCTTGTCGTTAGGAGAGGGACACACGTCTGCTCAATGCCCAAGTCTCCCACAACAGTAGCAAATATCAAAGTGTTTCCTGTAGAACTTGCACTTAACGAGCATTGCCACAAACCTCACATATCTCGGAACGCGAAACTCTAAAACAGCACAATATTATTATCCGTGTTTCCCATTCTTTTCGCATGAAGGACTCCTGGGTGACGTCGAGTCAACGAGTTGCTAAGTATGTATTCTGGGCTCTCTTCTATAAGTCCCTTTGACGTGTTCTCCGGGGCTGCCTGTACCCCACAGGTCTCAAATTCCTGCTGACTTATTCGTAGTTTGGTGATAGCTCTATACCTTCGGGCTCAATCCTCGGATGGTGCACTGATGACGAGTATGCTCTGCGTATTGTTGACGCACATACTGTGTTCACAGCGTTGCGCAGGCAGCAATATATGCGATCCATCCTGTATTCTGAGACGTTAAGTCCACCACGCAGACACACAATCACCTTATCATCTACCGTCAGCAGATTAGGCAGTCGACTCGTCTTGATGATTTGTCGAGCCTTCCACTAATTCTTTTATTTGGTTCCTGGCCCCTTTTCTACAAAGAGGCCAAAAACAAATCTCTCTCGCTGCTTTATTCCCACGGAGCCGAGTTCCCGGTCCACGTGAGTCTTGGCGTCTTTTCACACTTCGCACCAGCCTGACCCTTTTTCAAACTCTTCCGGTGATAAGTCTTCTGCAACCACACTTACGATCTCTATTTTGACATCAATCGTGCCTTCGAAGAGGAATGGGGGGCCCCGAAAATCTCCGATGGCGCGTTCGGTTGAGCTCTTCCAACGCCGCAGCGGTGGAGACACTAGCGTCCAGTTCTCGTACGCTGAGCTTAGCTGTCGCGTTGACGTGGCGACCCAGAAAACACGGTCGTTACACCCAAAAAATGCCGCCCACCTGTGAAAACGTGGTGTCCAGGAGATTTCCAGAACTTCCGTCGTGCACTGGTGTGAAAATTGGTGCTAAGAACTTCGATATCGAGCCGATAATCATAGAAAAACTGCGGAGTCGGTATGACGTGTGTCCACACTCTGTGGCCCCCAAGCGGCGATTCCTAAATCTCGTTGAAAAAATTTTATATAGCCGTATAGATCAGTGGATGTCGGAAAAAATTACACTGAGCCCATGTAAAATAAGATTCAGACATGGCTGCTTCATTTCGAGTGCGCACGTTTATCTCGAAAGCAAGGCCCGTGTGCTCAGATTTGGGTGCACGTTAAAGAACCCCAGGTGCTCGAAATTTTCAGAGCCCTCCACTACACCGTCTCTCAATATCTTATGGTGGTTTCGTTACGTTAAGCTCCACATAATAATCAATCTCGAAAGAAGAATGCAACTTGCTCGATATCAGAAACAATATTACGCTTTGGTAACCTTAGATATCACAAAATCTTATGATAGCGTGGAGCATGTGAAACTGCTAGAGTCGCTTCAGAACTTGGGACTGCGTCAATACTTTGTGGCTTGTATCCATGTTTTCTCAAGTGATAGATAAATTTACTGCTCGCAATCTGGTGTCAACTCTTCATTATATATAGGAAATCGAGAGGTCTATTGCAAGGGTCCGTACTATCACTCTTATTATTTATTGTACTACTATGCACCATTCTCATACAGCAAGATGTACAGGCCCATGTGTATGCCGATGATATTGCAATTTTTGCTGCGTCGGTGGACATTCCCACGCTGTACCTGATTTTGCAGACATGCATGAATAGCATGAAAAAGTGGCTAGGGGATATCAACCTATCCCTCAATATTAACAAAAGCACAATCATAGTTTTCGCACAAAAACTCCAGGGCCAATTTCACTCATGTACCGACAAGACATCATACCTCAGGTCGAGACAGGTACTTGGGAGTAACCTACACCGAAACACTTGACTGGAGTCCTCATATAGAAAACATGGCTGCTAAAAGATCACGTGCAGTAGGGATGCTTTGCAGACTCAATAATTAACGTGCCGGTTTGCGTACAGACGTGCTCCTCATGATATATCGCATGTGCATTCGACTGATATTATAATTCAGCTGTGTTTTGTTTTCTGGCACTCCTGCTTAGAAAGTTCAATCACGGATTCTGTTAGAACGTGAATCATTACGTTTATGCCTAGGGCTACCTGAATAAGTTATGAACAATATACTATATGAAAAATCTCGCCTGCGTTCTGTTATCAAAAGATTTCATATGCTAGCAGTACGAACATTCCTTAAACTCTATGCACCACCTATGAGGAGGTCACAGTATGTGTACAATAACCAGCAGACCTAAATTTTCAACAATGGTCTAAATTACGGTGCCCTCAAGTAATATATACACAGAAACTTTTGGACCCCTCAAGAGTTAACCTTTAGTAAATACTGTACTCACCACTGTATATGCAATTAGGTTTGAATTTGATTATATATATATATATATCCCAAAACTGCAAAACATTTTCTATTTCAGTATGTTATGGCAATGTGGAAGATCAATTGGTCATTCTAGAAGCATCTATTGTGATAGTGGCTGACGATTTTGTTTATGAAGAAAAGGCTGGCGTAAGAATCGTATCATCCTCTCTATACTGGGCTTTTTCAATTCGATTACCCGACTTTACCTCTATTTACCAAGCCAAACTACCGGCATTTGCCCTACTATTGCGTAATGTTTCGCAAGATCTATTCGCGGTGATTGTTCTAACAGACTGTGTCTCTGTCTGTACTGCCTTAAGCTCACCAACTCATTAGCGTACCTTAAAAACTTTCTACTCGCTCATTCCTAGACATGTGTGAGTCGTTCGACTAGTTTGGATACCAGGCAATCGAGGTTTACCTCTCAATAAGCCTGCAGATGCACTAGCTGTATCTTTCCTTGATTTTCCTGTTTTTCCAATTTTGCCTAGTTCCTAATATATCACAGCAGCACGCTTTGAAACACGCACAACGGCCAATAGGTTCGAAAAAACTCCTTTGTTTTTATCAGTCTATTCACAGCTAAAGTTCCCTTGAAACAACAAGTGCTGTTCATCAAGAAAGAAAGAAATAGTGATTACAAGGCTGTGTTGTCAAGTCCCTTCATTGTCCTTTTACCTTCACAAGTCGGGTCTAGCACAGGCGCCTTTGTGCCTTCTCTGTAATGAGAGTGAATCTTTGGAGCACTTCTTTTTTTCATGGCGAAAATTCAAAACTCAAAGGAAAACTACTAGAATAACCCCTACCAAATTAGGACTTAAACTTGACACTTCCGGTGATTCTTTCATTTGGCGCGATTGCATTTGGTTTCAGCCACAGGAGCACTTTTACCGCTGTTACAAATTTCTTACGAGAATCTAAAAGAATGGAATGCTAAACATTGATAAACTCCGATGTTTTATGTTTAGGCATTTTTTTCTTTTTTTCGTGTGTTTTTATGTTATCCTTTTCAAGATTTTTGTTTTTTTGTTTGGAAATCCAACACTTTTAAATTAATACCTATATTACCTTATGAAATCAACCCTTTCTTTCAAGAAATGAATTAATTTAAAAAGCAAAGCACCGTCCCATTCATGGCCTATCCCCCAAGGTGGGTTGCGCCAAGTTGTTGAGGAACCAGCCATCCAATCATTGTTCTCCTGTACATATCTGTATCGTGTTTTGGTATCCGTGCTCGAACCACATTCATCTCATCCACGTACAAGCCCGACTGTTGAGTTTCATAAGTATGGAGCCTATGAAGTAAATCATAAAGACAGCATATTTCTGGCTTTTTTTTTAGATATTTCACGAGAAATACCAATCACCTTGTAGTTACCTTCTCTTAAAAACCTCTCCCATTGAGCGAACATTGTCAAGTGTCCCCATTTCGTCACCTCTAGTACCAACTCTTCGACTATTTTAAATGCGAAGTATTTCTTAGCGAACTTCGGCGACATTGGGCGTATCTATTTATCTAAACACCTACGACTTTTAACTCTCCTGGCCGTTTCGATAATTACATTGATACTAAACTTGGTATGACATAACATGACTGTATGAAGAACATGTGTGACTAGTCATAATATGAAAATCATGAAACGTATATCATGAATGTCATGATTTACATTTCGTGGTCCTGCCGCTCTTGCGGTGGTTTCGTTCATATGACATCTTGCAAAACTGGTATGGTATGACATGATTCTATGGTGAACAAAAGCGAAAGACCCTAACATGAAAATCATGACATGCGTGTCATGTAACAACATGACTACGTTCCATGCTCATGATGCGCTCGCGATCGTTTCACTAGTGTCACTTATACAAAATTTTATGTTACGGTACGTGAATAGATGACGAAGGTATGTGACTGGTGCAAACATGTTAATTATGAGATGCTTGTCCCGTAACATGACACGCATCTCAAGCCACGTTACATGCCACGCTCATGATGCGCTGGCGGCCGTTTCGCTAGCTTCACTTATACCGAATTTTGTATTACGGGGCGTGAATGGATGACGAAGGTATGATACTGGTGCAAACATGATAACCATGAGATGCATGTCAGGTGAGAACATGACTACATACCACAGTCAAGGCGCCAACACGTTTCGACGTGACGTAGTGCGCGTGCTCGCTGGCGTTTATTTCGTCATGACATGCCGTTGTTGCCACGCCAGGCACCGGTCCTGCCATATACTTGTAGGCGTGCACCGCGCTGCGTTGCTTTGATGTTGCGCGTTTCAGCGCGTCCGGCGTCCCTCCGTCAGCCAAACAGGTAGACGCAGTGTTGTCTGGGTAATGCATCGGCCCAAAGTGCAGCATGTCGCATGCGTCCGTTGCCATTCGGCCGCGCCGATGGATGCTGGTCCCACCTGGCGTCAGGCTATAGAGTGCTTGCGTTTTGCTAAACTTGCGTCGCTGCTCCCAGCGTTCGCGCTTCAACGCTAGATTGGAGTATATTGAGCTCCTATTTATCTATTTATTTATTTATTTATTTATTTTACCTTGAATACCCCAGTACAAGGTGTTACATGAAGATTGGGCTGTGGTACAAAATTCTTTCGACGTGGGTTTTGAACAGAACTGGGCTTGTGTGGTGCACGACGTCGGATGGAAGATCATTACAATCCTTTGCTGTTTGAACAAAGAACGAGCGAAGATGGGCAGTTATGCGGGTATGCGCAGGATGAACAGTGTGGCGGTGGCTAGTACGAGAAGAGATTTGATGTGCAGGCATGATACTGGATGCGTCAGACGATGAATGAAAGAATTTGTGAAAAAGGGTTAATCTAGTGGCCTTGCGTCGCAATTCTACATTCTGAAGTTGGGCTTGGCCTTTCAGATTAGTGACACTTGAATTATATGAATATTCAGAGTAAATGAACCTTGCTGCCCTATTCTGAATAGATTCCAACATTTTAGATAGATTAGATTGGTGCGGGTCCAGACGGCGCAAGCATATTCGAGTTTGATTGATTGATTTGTGAGGTTTAACGTCCCAAAACCACTATATGATTATGAGAGACGCCATAGTGGAGGACTCCGGAAATTTCGGCCACCTGGGGTTCTTTAACGTGCACCCAAATCTGAGCACACGGGCCTACAACATTTCCTGCTTTAACGTGCCCCTAAATCTGCTTTAACGTGCCCCTAAATCTAGGTACACGCAGTATTTGCGCCTCCACCGAAAATGCAGCCGCCGTGGCAGGGATTCGATCCTGTGATATGCGCTTGCATACGTAATTGCTGTCACGTCAGCGAATAGCTTTCTGATGGGTTTGTTTGTACTGCATTCAAAACAAAACGAAAGTCAAAGCCGCAACACACGTTTCAAATGCAGGTATTAACAAACGACGGCCAAGCAGTCATCCCTGTTGAAACCACCTGCAGTTTGTAAAGCTTGGTTTATGGATAATTGATGATTGATTTGTGGGGGTTTAACTTCTCAAAACCACGATATGATTATGAGAGACGCCATAGTGGAGGACTCCAGAAATTTCGGCCACCTGGGGTTCTTTAACGTGCACCCAAATCTGAGCACACGGGCCTACAACATTTCCACCTCCATCGCAAAATGCAGCCGCTGCCGCAGGGATTCGATCCCGCGACCTGCGGGTCAGCAGCCGAGTACCTTAGCCTCTAGACCACTGTGGCGGGGCTTGGTTGGTGAACGAATAAAAAATTTGGAAGATTGAGGTATTGAAGGAGCATCTATAAACCGGAAAGTTTCTTGTTATATTGCTGCTATATCGAGTCGTAGTCTGCACACTGCGACAGCTTCGGCTTCCTTCGTTACGCCTGCGGCACCGTTCTTGTCGACAGCTGCATCATGAAATTTTGAGCATGTTACTAAAGTGGCAAAACTGCCGTTTGATTGAGAGGCACGCCGTATCTGAAGACTTGGGAATAATTTTGACAATCTTGGGTCTTTAAACAATTACGCGCCCACCGAAATACTGCTGCTGGTGCCGGGATATTGCATTGTACAGTCAAAAGGAAACATCACTTGCCACCACTTAGGACCTTTCCCCGGAACGCGAACATTTGCCATAAACACCGTTCAAAGGCTCTTGCTTCAGACTACTTGAGAGCAACAATGACGCTTTGAGGTTCAACAGAAATGCCGTTTAGACAAACCTTTATTTGATGCCAGAATGCATTTTACAGGTACAACTGACCCTAACTTTCGGTGCTGCAATTTGATAGGCCGTTGTCGAATGTGTACGCAGCCTTTTAAGTATGAATTCTTTGGCGGTGCGCGATGTCTCTGGTAAAATGTGTCATTCCGTTGCACCAGGCTCCTAGCCACACAAGGATGCCATGCATGCTTCACTGATGCGTGCCTCCTCAGCGTTGCCTTGCTCTGTGTGCACCGCTGACTCGGGTTCAGCCCTTGCCTCGGCCTCTTGGGCACTCGCGCTGGCCGGCATGGCACCGCTTTCTGGAATATCATTAGGTCATAAGTCATATAGTTGGTCCGAAAACAATCATATTATCGTATATAGTTACAAAAGTGATAACATGAGAGATGTTGCCAGTGATTCTGTTTTAGTGGGTGCTCCACTTCATATATCGTTCGTTTCACGTCGGCTCACTGGGTCATAGCGAAGATGAAATCACTGGGCATCGAAACGAATCGACATAGAATGCTGCCATGAGGTGGTGAACATCGGTGCATTGAACAGGTTGATTTGGAGCCAAATGTTGGTATTACAGAGTCTTTCACAATGTTGAGAAACGCGTAATAAAGAATGATAGGTCCAGACGCGCATCATAAGGTAGGATTGTTGGGTGATGTCTCGCTAGCTGCTTTATCATCCCTTGAATTATCCAACGAAAAAAGGGAATCTTTCGAGGATGGCACAACATGCAAGCTCTACAAAATGGTCTACAAAGAACTGCAATTGTTTAGAAAGCTTTGCTTTTGTTATCACATGCAAACTATTCCAGTGTGTAACCGATTCTCAGAAGGCACGGGCAAAATTAGAAGCCATAGGCGGTTTCTGGTTCCTCATTATTCTGTTCTCAAAAAAAAGCACTCACCAGCAACAATGAGGCCTTGTTTTTGGGCTAGTTAGTGCATACTTGGTGCGGAATACTGAGGCGCGAAAACATATCGTGAAGCAGGAACAGCCGGAGAAGAGACATAACAGCGCCAACCACCAACTGTTTAATGACCATCTAGGAAACGCACAGGAAAGAAAAAAAACCGCGCATGCGTGCACAGCCAACAAACATCGCACAGCGTCATGATCAAGGCACTACGTTATCAAAAAAATGAATTTCTGTTGCGTACAACACAATAGATGTATAGCACTGATACAATCAGGCCCTTCTTTTTAATAAAATAAGCTTCCAAGAGCTTTCTAGCTGTTTGGTTTTGCTCCTACCAAGGATCATCGTTTTTTTTCAAACAATGGCACACATCTGCAGGCTTTACAGTGTGCTGGAAGATGCGTATGATCACTTTTGCCTAAACTATTGGCATGCTCCCTCAGTCTTTCATTAATGCAACGCCCCGTTTGAGCGATATAGAACTTGCCACAGCCTAGGGGTGTCCCATATACCACGCCTTGTGCGCAGCGCTAAAAAGTCTTGTGTGCTGCTTCTGGCAGCCCCTTTGCTCATTGCACGTGATACGCGGGCACAATTGAGCAAGTTTGTTGGGAGCTGAAAAAACGACCGGAACGCCGTAACGGGAAGCCACCTTCTTGAGACTATGGCTCACACGGTGTATATACGGAACCACCTCAGGCTCAGCCCCGCCGCCGTGGTCTAGTGGCTAAGGTACTCGGCTGCTGACCCGCAGGGCGCGGGTTTGAATCCGGGCTGCCGCGGCTGCATTTCCGATGGAGGTGGAAATGTTGTAGGCCGTGTGCTGAGATTTGGGTGCACGTTAAAGAACCCCAGGTGGTCAAAATTTCCGGAGCCCTCCACTACGGCGTCTCTCATAATCATATAGTGGTTTTGCGACGTTAAACCCCCATATTAATCAACCACCTCACGCTTAACCCGCTCTCTCTCCTTCGGGCGCGCCCGAAGGAGAGAGAGCGGGAGCATGCCAATAGACTGAGGGAGCATGCCAATAGTTTAGGCAAAAGTGATCATGCGGATCTTCCAACGCACTATAAAGCCTTCGGATGTGTGCCATTGTTTGAAAAAGCGGTGATTCTTGGCAGAGCAAAAACAAACAGCTAGAGAGCTCTTGGAAGCCTGCTTTATCAAAAAGAAAGGGCCCGATTGTATCAGTGATACATCTATTGTATTGTACGGAACAGAAATACATTTTTTGATAACTTAGTGCCTTGATCATGACGCTGTGCGATGTTTGTTGGCTGTGCACGCATGCGCGGTTTTGTGTTCTTTTCTGTGCGTTTCCTAGACGGTCATTAAACAGTTGGTAGGTGGCGCTGTTCTGTCTTCTATCCTGCTCTTCCAGCTTCACGATATGTTTTCTGCACATCAGTCTTCCGCTCCCAGTTTTTGTCAACAGATAGTTTCCAAAAATCTATGAGAAACCAATCGTAAAAAGAGGAAAGTTCGTTATTCATACTTTCATAATCAGCTTTGTCGTATAGTGTTATTCTTTTCTTATTTGGGGGGGGGGGGGGCAAGTTGTATTGGAAACTGGCATGAATCACTGAGTGATCGGTTAGGCTTGTTAGATTAGAAACTGACGAAATTTTATCAGGTTCATGATACGCTCCCGGCCATTTTGCTAGCTCAACATATAGCAAACTTGGCGTAATTTCACGTCAATGGATGACGAAATATATGATTGGTGCAAACATGATAATCCTGACACGCGCGTCATGTAAGAACAAGACAACATACCACGCTCATTGCCTGCTCACGGCCGTCTCACTAGCTCCACATATCCTAAGTTTGGTATCATGTGACGCGTATAAATGACTGTGATGATGTGGATTGTGTGGCCCGTGACGGGGCGAAGAGGGAACGGCAGTTCTGCTCTGCGGTATGCCTTGGAGCCGAAGACGAGAAAAAGGAAGCGCGAGCGGGGCGTGCGGCTCGGCCAGTTGGAGCGTGACATGGTGCGAACGGCAGCTGCTGGTCGGCGGTTCGGGTCGCGACATCGCTTAACCAGGCGTCCGGACCCCTTGCGGACCTGGTGAGCTGGCTTCCCGCTCTGTGGACGGCGCTGACAGGGGGGCCGGCAGCATAGTCTGTTCGTGGCCTGAGGTCCTGGCGCCCGAGTGGTGGCACGAGGTGGCCGCGGCTTATGTTGGCGACGGGCCATTAACCTGCACTGCAGTGGCCTGGTGATCTACCGGCCTGCAGCACCACCATCACCACCACCATCACCTCACCACGGTCAAGGCAGCGTGACTGCACAAGGAACACCGGTGACGACCGACCTCGCCGCAGCGGCAACAGTCATAACGGCGAGTAGGACAGTTCGTGTGCCGAGGCGCGTAGGACGTTTGGCATGTAAATAAGGAACGCTATAGTGTGTTGTGTGTGAATTGTAAGAGTTATCGGTTGTGTTAAAGTCTGTGTGTGTGTACAGAGTCCCCTGACTGCCGGTTGATTTATTCCGGATCCTGGGCCACGTTACACCATAACAATGACAAAGGTAAACGACACATCCAAACATGATAATCGTGTCTTGAAGTCATGTACGGCGTTATTTACCTCCACCTCGTAACGTTGTACTGATTTTAAAGTGACATACCAACATTTATCATTCGTGCTTCGCATACCATCGATTCCCACTCTACGTGGAATCTGCGAATTTTTTTGCTAAACAATCCTCGCGCAACAATGTACGTTAAGCTTCCATAGAATCACTTAAAGGAGAACTTACGAAAAGTTTTAGGTTTTCAAAAAACGGTGACCAAGCAGCAGCCATGCTCTGCTTGGAAATGCAGTCCAAATAACTTTCATGCTTTACACACACATGAGTCTTGTGTATATCTTCACAATACAACAGGAAATACCGCCGTCATAATATGGGGTACAAGCGTACATTGTCATCCGTTTACTGCCCTCTTAAGGCCTGGTAGTTGGTGCATAGCAAGTTATGAAAGTTTCCATACACGTAGTCTTTAAAAGGGCCCTGCAACACTTTTTCGGCATGGTCGGAAAACGCTGCCGATCGGAGTAGAGGCTCCCGACAACAGGCGAGCCAAGTATTATAGCGCAGCACGTGGCCTGGAATTCACATTAAATTACCAAAGTAAGCTAAAAATCTTTTTTTTCACTCGACAATTCACGGAAAGTAAGCCCAGTAAGCCCATCTATCAGCTATTGGCTGATTTGAACCTGGCGCACCTAGTTGTTGAGAAGTCCCCGCGAGAGGCCGTTACTTGTCCACGCGTGCGCGCGCAGTCGCACTGACAAAGCCGTGTATTCGAAGAAAAAAAAGAAAAAAATGCTCCAGGTCACGAGGCGCGAGTGACGTTTTTGTTTGCTCCTCCCATCCCTCCCAGCTCAGCTTCCAGCGCTTTCGTCGGGACGAGAGAAGGTAGAACGTGATTGCAGCGTGTGACAAATCTTTGTACCTCCACTCGTATTGGACGAATTCTTGACTTTTTTGCGGGGTTTAATTTGTGAGGTAATACGCTCTTCCAGTGAAAAATTCTATGGTTGCTCAAAAAAGTGTTTCAGAACACCTTTAAAGTACGCACTAAGAACATAGTATTGCTATCCTGTTCAACTCTTAAAGACGAAGTCTAAAGGTCACCAAATTTTGGGGGAACTGTTTTAATTCTATTGCGACGAGTACTTTTGCGCCCAGTTCGCAACAATTGCAGGTAGTGATTTCATGCATTGAAGAAGAAAAAAATATAATGAATCCCAGTTTGCACCACTTACTACCAAAGTTACGTGCTCAATCGGACTAAATATATTCTTATTGATATTATTTACATCTTAAACCAGTGTCAGAACGGCATTTTTAGTCACAATCAGGGCTATCCGGATCGGTTTTTATCGTGATCTACTTTATGGCCACTGCTGCACGGCCTAAGCACTGGGTCAGATGAAATGCATCAGGTGGCGCTGGCGTGCCGTAAAACATGTCGTTGAGAAAACTTGGCGTGTGATATTTTTATAGAGCCATTTATCAGCAATAAAGTTGGTGCCAAAAAAACCCGAACACCAAATTGTTGCGTGCCACTACACAAACAATATCATTATTCTATCATTCGATGAAGTTTTCTATGCCCTTACCTGTATCGGTGCGTGATTAGATCTCGACTCTTATGTCTCATGGCAACCCCTTCTAGTATCTCGTTCTAGACGCCTCGTTCTACACGCCTGAGTTTCATTTCTGGCTCCTCAGGTTCCTATCACTCCTGCCAGTGGTAAATTGTGATAAAGGTCTCTTCATTTCAATACGTATTGTGCATACGCTGCTACGTAGTCAAAATCTAGCGACACTCCTAATCACTTTGCTTCGAAGTGCTCCAACTTCTCCTATGATGCGAGAGTCGAACTAAGCGCGGAAGCAACAGTCCTCTGCTTATTGTCTGCTTGTCCCATAACTAGAAGCGGTCAATACGAATCTTAAAATATGCAATATTACAAAGATTTTCCTCATTTGAATGGTTTACAATTAGCATTTTAAAGACAGATCTAGCTATTTTAATCCGTTTTTTATCTAACTTCGCTTGATTTTTTAGTTTATTGTGCTTTCAAGAAGCTCTGCCGGGGGGCGCACAGGACACCGAAATCGCGGTCTCTCAGTCAGATCGTGATGCACGGATCGCGATAGCCTTGATTCCGATCAGGCCTGATCGCAATAAAAAGTGACCGTGTAGCAGCAACCTAATCCGGATCGTGGTTAATCCGGATCGGCACTGATCGCGAATAAAAATGTCCGTGTGACACCACCATTACTCGATCTTTCAGGGATGGAGAAGTTGATAAATTTTTACTCAATACCAACGAAACCAACGCAGATAATCATACCCACGCCGGAATTTCGGCGAAAGGAGCCTTTTTTACGCTGTCGCGTTAATGTTCCTCGTATGTAATTGTCTGCGCTGCCTTAAAAAATACTGAGCTGAAGAACGACGCGGTAGACTTCAGACAGTTGGGTATTTTCACAGTGCATGCGTGAGCACAGGCGTACGTTATCGAATCACTTGGGAGTGAACTCCTTGCCATTTTTCTTCTTAAGTGGCGACACTTGGACGAAGTGCACAGTACCAGGGTTTATTACGTGCTTGTTGAAGTCATCTTCGCACGATTCACTGCACGCTGTATTCAGGTATAGATTAAGCACCTCAGCTACCACAACGGTTAATTAATCATGATCATGAGCGTTATGGCAAATTCAATTAGGAGAGCAGGAGTACTCGAAAAAACACTGAAAGTGCCCCCTTCGGAGCCGGTGTGTTTCAGTGGTCGAACAGGTGCAGGAGCACTGTCATCCATTGGTAGAGCGAGAGTGCTTTTGCTGTGCCGAGATCAGCCAGAAGCAGTTTGAGTGCTCTCGCCTAAAAAGCGGAGTAGGAGCAGTACCCCGAGTCACCTGGCCCTTCAACGCCACAGTCTCCCAATTTTTCTTCACCGGCAAGTCCGACGGCAATGGTAGCAATCATGTGTAGTTTGACACCGGGGTTTTGTACGGGCTGGACATCGTCCTAATGCGTCTTTAGCGTCATTGCACTAGCGTACTAGGTATTATGATAATGAAGGGCGTGTGACTGACTGGTTTCACGTGTATTTTGCTTCTTCCCCACAGAGAATATGTCGGGGCTTAGAATGTTTCGACCACATGGTCTCCCCTCTCATCACCCCCTTCACCTGCCCTCCGCAAGCGCATACCATTCCAGCAGTGCAGGTTGAGTGGCTCTGCTCTCAGTACGCTGCCCCCCCCCCCTTCTCAGTGCCCTGCCCCTCTACTTCTGTTCTCTCAATGGAATTCGCCATTAGTCGGGACGATTGAGATGTGCCACTAGAGGTACACATGTGCGCATTCACGTCGAACGTTGTTATAGACGCCAACCACAAATAGACATTGTACGAACTCTCATATTCACAACACAATAATCACTATTTCTGTCAAAACATTTTTGAATTATGTGTTATAAGAATTCCAATGATGGGGGATTAGCCATGTGTTTTGTTGTTTTTTTAGTCTTTGTTATTCACTTTTCTCTGTTGCTTATTGAATTGGATATGTCTTGCACCATTTTGTAGTTATCGTATATTATTGTCATACCCCACCTCACACAATGTCGTCAGACATTACAACCCGTGATTTATTTGTATAAATAAAAACATCAACAAGACAGTTCACATAGATTTTGCTGGTAAACAATTTCTAGAAAACACCCTCGTGTGTATTCACAATGGCGCTCTAAGTAGCGTTACTTAAAAGAGAGTGTGCTAGAATATGGGGTAGTGTGTTCAGCGAAGAGCCGTGGCTGACGCAGTTGGTGTCGACAGCCGCGAGATGGCACCACCTTAGCATGGCCCTTATTATTCGTGATGTACCTACAAGGATTAGAGGCCAAATTAGAAGGAAGTGGGCTGGGCTTCAACCTCTCTTTAGTCAAACAAGGAAAACTTATTGATCAGGCACTACCAGCATTAATGTACGCAGATGATATAGCGCTAATGGCCAACAACAAGAAGATTTGCAGAGATTGATGGACATCTGCGGTAATGAGGGAGATAGGTTAGATTTTAGATTCAGTAAGGAAAAATCCCCAGTCATGATTTTCAATGACAACGAAGGTAGTGAGCTTAGGATACAGGAGGTCACGCTAGAGATAACAGATAAATACAAATATCTGGGCGTATGGATAAGCAATGGGACCGAGTACCTGAGGGAACACGAAATATACGTGACGACTAAAGGTAACAGGAATGCAGCAGTGATGAAAAATAGGGCACTGTGGAATTACAATAGGTATGATGTTGTGAGAGGAATATGGAAAGGGGTCACGGTTCCTGGGCTGACGTTCGGCAATGTGGTCTTGTGCATGAGATCAGAAGTTCAAGCAAGATTAGGAATTAAGCAACGTGGAATAAGTAGGCTTGCTTTAGGAGCTCACGGGAATACACCAAATCAGGGAATACAAGGAGATATGGGATGGACATCATTTGAGGGCAGGGAAGCTAGCAGCAAGATAAAATTTGAGAAGCGATTGAGAGAAATGAAGGAGGAGCGTTGGGCTAGGAAGGTTTTCAGCTAGTTATACATGAAGAATGTCGATAGAAAATGTAGGAAGCGAACCAGGAAGTTAACTGGTAAATACTTAGAAAACAGCAGAAGGCCAAACCAAAAAGAACTATCGGTTAAGAAGAAAGTGAAGGAAACGGAGACTGACATGTGGAAAATGGCATGATTAAGAAGTCCGCATTAGAGATCTATCGAACTTTTAAGCAGGGAATTGCCAAGGAAAGGATCTATGATAATACTCGGGGTAGTTCTCTACTGTTTGAGGCAAGGACAGGAGTACTGCGAACCAAGACATATCGGGCCAAATATGAAGGGGTAGACACAGTATGCAGTGCGTGTGGAGAGGAAGAAGAAACTGCCGAATACTTGATAATGTTCTGTAAAGGTCTTTACCCTATAGTTCAGGATGATGGCGCAAAGTTTTTCAAAGCACTGGGGTTTAGGGACCGGGAGGGCAAAATAGACTTTAAGCAAGTGGACTTAACTAGAAGAAGGTTATCTGATTGGTGGCTAAAGTCAAGACACGAGTGAAAATTAAACTCTTCACTTCAAAGTACGAATCCTCAAACTCACTTTTTAAGGAAAAATACAGTTTTTGGGTTCATTAATTATTACGGCTTGGTGGCGCTAGCCACCGCCCGATCTAAAGGGTACAGCCATATTCATCCATCCATCCATTCATCCATTCATCCTGTCACTTCGCGCTTTGCCTTTTATGCACTTCTGTGCTTTGATATTAGTAATAACAGGGGTTCAACGTCCAAAACCACCATACGATTATGAGAGACGCCGTAGAGGAGTGCTCCGGAAATTCAACCACCTGGGGTGCTTTAACGTGCACCTAAATCTAGGTACACGCAGTATTTGCGCCTGCACCGAAAATTCAGCCGCCATGGCCGGGATTTGATCCCGTGATATGCGCTTGCATACGTAATTCTGACACGCCAGCGAAAAGCTTTCTAATGGGTTTGTTTGTACTGCATTCAAAACAAAACGAAATGTCAAAGCCGCAACACACGGTCCAAATGCAGGTATTAACAAACGACGGCGAAGCAGTCATCCCTGGGGAAACTGCCTGCAGTTTGTAAAGCTTGCATTGTGAATGATTGATGATTGATTTGGGGGGGGGTTTAACGTCTCAAAACCACGATATGATTATGAGAGACGCCGTAGTGGAGGACTCCGGAAATTTCGACCACCTGGGGTTCTTTAACGTGCACCCAAATCTGAGCTCACGGGCCTACAACATTTCCGCCTCCATCGGAAATGCAGCCGCCGCAGCCGGGATTCGATCCCGCGACCTGCGGGTCAGCAGCCGAGTACCTTAGCCACTAGACCACTGTGGCGGGGCTTGGTTGGTGAACGAATAAAAAATTAGGAAGATTGAGGTATTGAAGGGGCATCTACAAACCCGAAAGTTTCTTGTTATATTGCTGCTATATCGAGTCGTAGTCTGCACACTGCGACAGCTTCGGCTTCATTCGTTACGCATGTGGCACCGTTCTTGTCGACAGTTCCATCATGAAATTTATTTATGTTACTAAAGTGGCAAAACTGCCGTTTGATTGAGAGGCACGCCGTAGCTGAAGACTTGGGAATAATTTTGACAATCTTGGGTCTTTAAACGATTACGCGCCCGCCGAAATACTGCTGCTGTGGCCGGGATATTGCACTGTACAGTCAAAAGGAAACATCACTTGACACCACTCTCAGACTGTAAGAAGAAACCCTTTATTTCGAAGCGCCCATACTGCAGTGAGCAGTAACACCGAATAAATTCGTCGCAATTTCATGGAATTATCAGTTCATGATCACTTCATCACGGTGGCAATTTTATGAACACAGACAGATTTTCGCGCGCAGGTTTTTTTTTTTTCGTTCTGCCTCTCGAGACTGGTTGATACCCTTCACGAAAAAAATGAAGGCATGACAGCCCGTAAATTACCGCTCTTTTTGACGAGATGCGGTGCGATCGAGCTCACATAAATTCAAGGTGAGCAAAACTTGAGTAAGCGTTCCAGTGAAGCTGCAGTCCCTGCAGTTTTCGCCACCTCGGGTTCGTAGTCAGCAGGAAAGTCCATCGATGAACCTGAATCAGTGGCCTCACCATCAACACAGGGTACTGCAGTTTTTTTGGAGATGGTAGATTCGACCACCGAGTTCTTCCGCTTTCTCGAAAGTCTTGGATGTGGCGCTTTGTTCGATAAGTAGCTTGGAGCGTTAGGCAGTAACAACGGCACGGCGTCCGGTGTTAGCTCAGGTCTTCTACGTGGTACGCGAACTTCTTCGCCGTTTAACGTGCACGTATTCTCCGAGAACACATGAAGACTCGAAGTGTAGCTCAAATGCAGAGCAGCTTTCGTTCAAGGTCCCATCCTTTCGATGTAAATTTTGTTCCCAAACCTTCCTCCGTGCTTCGTCTTTGGGTGCAGCGAAAAGTCACGGCTGCTCACCTTTTTTCCAAAGGTATACCCTGTTTCGCACCTAGGTGCAAAGCAGTGTCGTAGCCGCTGATGATTCGGCATCGCCTCACTGTCGCGTGGCCAGCAAAAACATTGCCAGAAAAACTTTCGTTAAGCAGGCGCGAACACAAGCAACAGGTCACTGAACAGCAGCCGAGAAGGTGGAGTGGCGTGGAGCTGACAATCCTGCCAGCCCATGCTACGGCAGTGCCGCCTTGAGAACTGGTTTTTTGTCCACGTGCGTTGCTTCACGCGTTGCACGGCGAGAGAGGGAGCCTGAACACACTACCCCATATTCTATTACACTAAACTTAAAACAAAAACTTTCGAGTTTACTTTTCAGCAAAGCAAAAAAGGCGATTACGTTCCTTCGGCGTAACGTGAACTTTAGCATACAAACTTAAAAATTTCTTCATAAACCATACGTTCGTCCTGTTATAGACTAATCATATGTTGTTTGACACCCCTCACCTGTTCTCGACACAGAAAAACATGTAAAGAGGCAGAACTTAGTTATTCTAGTCATTTATGATCGTAATGACGGAAATTTCAGTCCTAAAGCCAAAGAACTTGCATTCCAATTTGATACGTTATATTTTAGAAGTCGCAGGCTAAACTTGACGCTTATTTATAGTAGCTTTCATACAGAAGCAGGCATTGAAAAGCATTTTTCTATAAAAGCACCTATTCACCATTCTCATACAATTAACCATAGCATAACGTTTGATAATTTCCCTGCGATTTACTCACATTACCATGTCCAACTAGAATCTGCTACTCGAGTCTGTCGTAACTATATTGTCTAATGACACAAGCTCCCTGCTGTTGAAATGGTTTTTTTTGTAATATAAATTACTGTTTGAATGTTACTGATAGGGATCACTGATGTATGCTTCCGCATATTCTTGTTACAATCTTGACACTTGTGCCTTTGTAATTTAGCATTCTTTATTAGAGTTCGCATAAGTATGCTTTAACTGACTGCTGTGATAAACATTTGTGTTTCGTCAAGAATATTCATGAAAATGAATTTATTTATGTTCATTGCTTTGATGCTTTTAGTCTTAACTGCCGCACTGAATGTTCGAATTCCCCCACCCCACCTTTATGAAAATCGCGCAACTATTTTGTGTCTTGAAGGCCCACTCTGTACGAAGCACTCGTACATAATTTGTCAGCAGCAGCAACAAAAGCGTCAAAAAAGTGAGCAGCTGCCTATGTTAGGGTACCGCCTTACGTACGCGCATTGAACGCTTCGTCAATTCAGCAAAGCAAGAATAAGGGTTCCCAACCTCAAACACAATTAAAAATGGCACTATAAGTAACGTTACTGCGAACATATACGTCGGAGTTCACTTTTCGGCAAGGCCAGGAGCGCATTTAGGACCTTTCCCCGGAACGCGAACATTTGCCATGAACACCGTTCAAAGGCTCATGCTTCACACTACTTGGGAGCAACAATGACGCTTTCAGGTTCAACAGAAATGCCGTTTAGACAGACCTTTATTTGATGCCGGAATGCATTTTACAGGTATCAACTGACCCTAACTTTCGGTGCTGCAATTTCATAGGCCGTTGTCGAATGTGTACGCAGCCTTTTAAGTATCAATTCTTTGGCGGTGCGCGACGTCTCTGGTAAAATGTGTCATTCCGTTGCACCAGGCTCCTAGCCACACAGGGATGCCATGCATGCTTCACTGATGCGTGCCTCCTCAGCGTTGCCTTGCTCCTGCGCGCTCCGCTGACTCGGGTTCAGCCCTTGCCTCGGCCTCTTGGGCACTCGCGCTGGCCGGCATGGCACCACTTTCTGGAATATAATTAGGTCATAAGTCATATAGTTGGTCCGAAAACATTCATATTATCGTATATAGTTACAAAAGCTGATAACATGAGAGATGTTGCCAGTGATTCTGTTTTAGCGGGCGCTCCACTTCATATATCGTTCGTTTCACGTCGGCTCACTGGGTCATAGCGAAGATGCAATCACAGGGCATCGAAACGAATCAACATAGAATGCTGCCACGAGGTGTGTGAACATCAGTGCATTGAACAAGTTGAGTTGGAGTTAAATGTTGGTATTACAGAGTCTTTCACAATGTTCAGAAACGCGTATTAAAGAATGATAGGTCCAGACGCGCATCATAAGGTAGGATTGTTGGGTGATGTCTCGCTAGCTGCTTTATCATCCCTTGAATTATCCAACGAAAAAAGGGAATCTTTCGAGGATGGCACAACATGCAAGCTCTACAAAATGGTCTACAAAGAACTGCAATTGTTTAGAAAGCTTTGCTTTTGTTATCACATGCAAACTATTCCAGTGTGTAACCGATTCTCAGAAGGCACGGGCAAAATTAGGAAGCCATAGACGGTTTCTGGTTTCACCTCATTATTCTGTTCTCAAAAAAAGCACTCACCAGCAACAATGAGGCCAAAGATGGTCAGGCCGACAAGAATAAGCTTCAGATGCATGTTTCTCTTTTGGGCTTCACTGGTTCTGAATAATAAAACAAATAGATTTCGGACGTCATTTTAAAGTGATGTCAAGTATACTAGGCAATACCATGAACTTGATATTAACCAGCACGATAGCTTTCTATGCACTAAACTACTGTAGTGTATGCAAAAAACCATCAATTAGAGCATAGCTACTGTACTCTTATTGCTTACTTCTCGTTGAGTCCACGAGCAGCACGAAAGCAGCTTCACTCCCTGAAGCGGCGAAGTTGACTTGAGCTAGCGTTCTTTTTTATTTTTTTTACAAATACGTGAGACTGACTCTCGAAGGAATGTGCTGCTACCTTGTATTGTATAATATTCCTGTTTGTCACTGCAGCAATCACTGCTTTGCCCTTGTATCGAAACTGAGTTCTTTTTCTTGAAAGTTTTCACGATGTTTTTCTGCTCCTCTTTTTTTTTGGGTTAGAAATTTTCATCATGTCGCAGATTGCACCAAGTAGATTATACATTGATATTGGTCGCTCCATGTTTAGTTCCACTTGCTCTGTGCTTTGAGGGCGAGGCGATATTCGTGTTTCACGTGTATTTTTTGCAGAACTCTTTCAAAGAAGAAGAAGAAGGAGGAGGAGGAGGAGGAGGAGGGGGGGGGAGGAGGAGTTTAATGAGAAGAAGGAGTAGAGTTCGGTAGCCTGCTACTCCTCACGGGAAAAAGGGGAAAAACAAAAGAAAGAGCAGGGTATGTTGATGGGTGATTGTGGTGTAACACAATGAGTCACTGTACACAATGCCTCGTTAGGTGTAGTACACGTACAAAAGTCTCTACATTAGAAGATTCTCTAAAGACGAGAATCTAAACCTGTCTCGCATAGAAATGCGAGCAGGCCCTTTAAATTGCATTGGGCGTGATCCACACGTTCTCAAGCACCCAAAAGTTTCTCTTCCGGAAAGGGTCGGCAGTCTATGTCATCTGTGAAGCGCTTAAGAGGTTGTCTTTCCACAGCGCATAAAGGGCACACACACAGAATGTGAATAATAGTTTCTGGCGTCTTACACAAGTTGCAGTTAGAATTTTGCTCTAGTCCAATCATGCATAAGTATCGTCGCGTGTATGCAACACCCAGCCGCAGTTTATGTAGTAGCGTTTCTTGGTCTCTCTTCGGTCGGAACGGAAGGCGAAAAGCACAAGAGTCAAGCCTTTAAACGCCCTTGTGGCGATAATCCTGATCATTCCATAGTCCTTGAATAGATGCATTCATATTTTTATACAGCAAGACATTGATGTCATATTGGGAAAAGTGAATTGATATCACTTCGCCAATAGTGTGCATCATTTTCGCTTCTGTATCAGCTTGTTCATTTCCAGCCATGTCACAATGACTGGGAATCCATTGCAACGCAATGGTATGTCCGGATTAAAATGCCCTATTCAACATATTCATAATGCCACACACCAGACGACTGTATGCAGTGTCTTGTTTCATGTAGTTTCTAATTGCCTGAAGTGCCGGCTTGGAGTCGCAAAATAATGTCCATTTCGCGGGACTCTGCTGTAAAATGTAGCACGCAGCGTGTCGGATGCCGGTCTGTTCGGTGGCAGTAGATGATGTCCGGTATGCTATTTTGAAGCGTTGATTGAATCCCATTTGAGGTACAGTGAAATCTTCAGCTGAGCAGGTCTGCGTGACAGAGCCATCTGCAAAAATGTGTACTGCATATTCATACATATAATCAATATACGACAAAGTGAAATGCTAAGGACCAGCAGATGGTATTTTTGACTTCTTCGTTATTTCTGGGATCGAAAGTCGCACAATCGGCTTAGGAATCGTCCAGAGTGGTATGTCAGAGATAATATGTGGTGCATAATTTGGAGGCAGCAGATCTCGGTGCGACATAACAGCTTCTGAGTATGCAGGATTGGGTTTTGTGATTAAAAGTGTCTGTCTGTGGATGGTCTCGATGCCTTGTCAGTGCCCTCAGATGTACTCGTAATGGTTCGTGTTGAAGATAAACAAGAGCTGGACAAGCACGTTCTTCTGCAATATTGCCCCATGTAGAAGTGCATCGAGGTACTCCTAGGCAAATTCTTAGGGCACGCGCCTGAGCTCCCTCGAGTGTACGTATAGCCTATGTGCGAGTACGGGAGAAAACAGGAGCTCTGTAGTGAAGGTATCCAATGAAAAGTGCCTGCTGTAGCTGCAGAAGAGATGATTTTATTAGTCCCTATGATTTCGCAGACATATGGCAAATCACCTGGACAAAGCTGTCCAGTTTTTTTCTTAGCGATGCGATGTGCTTCGACCAAGACAAATCACGATCGATGATAACTCCGAGGAACTTATGATGAGTTCCCGAAGGTATTATGTTTCCATCGATCACTATGAGGTATAAAGTTATGGAATTTCTCGTGAATGGCAGGATTGCACTTTTCGTCAGAGACAGTTGCAGTCCGCAGGTATTGAGGTATGCAGAAGTCGTCGATACGCACATTGTAGTGTCTTTCGTACTTGCAAAGGTGTTAGACGCATTGTTGAAATGCAAATGCTATTTGCGTACACAGACACCGAGATTTTGACTCCTTGTTTAACGAGCATTTAATAGGGCCAACAAGTACGATAATAAATAATGTTGGGCTCAGGACTCCACCTTGAGGCACGCCACGATAGACGGGATGCTTATTTGTGTCACTGTCGGCAGTAGACATGAATATAGTTCGTTCTTGAAGATAGCTGGCTATCTATTGATGCATGCGGCCACCAATCCATAGCCTTCAAGAGCATTTAGAATGGTGCATGCAGAACATTGTCGAATGCACCTGTGATATCAAGAAATATTGCAGCCGTTGATCGGCGGCGCCGTTTCTGATGTTTATGATTGTTACCAAATCAATTACACTGTCAATGGATGACCTTTTCTTCCGGAAGCCAGTCATGGTGTCTGGATATACTCTGTGCTTCTCTAAGAGCCATTTCAAGCGCATCAGAACCATTCGTCCCACGGGTTTTCTTACAGAACTTGCTAGCGCTACAGGTCCGTAAGATAGCACATCACGGGGAGACTTGCCTGGTTTCAGCAATGCCGCGATCTTGCTAGTCTTCCAGTGTGCCGGTACAGTTTCAATTGCCCAAAAAAGGTTGTACAAAGACAGCATTTCTTCGGTTACCCGAGGACCATGGTGGCGCAGGGTAGCATAGGATATTCGATCAGACCCAGGTGCATTGGAACGTTGAGAAGTGGACATAGCCCCATGAAGCTCTTGCAGCGTAAGGATGGTCGAGACGGACGTCTGCCATAGGGGGTGCGCACCGAAGCAGTGAGCCATATCCATTGTTGCAGAGCCAGAGAGGTGCATGCAAAATCCTTCTGCGATCCGTTTCTCACTGAATGTTCTTATGATGGCTAATGGACGGAAGGACTGCAGTTGCGGAGGAGAAAGTGGTAGAGCTCATACGACGTGCCATATCTTAGACAGTGATTTTCGTGCGTCCAGGGTGGAGCGAAATGACTTCCAGTTTTGGCGACCAAGCTTTCCTAAGTACCTCTGAATTTTCTTTTGCAATTTACGAGAGGTCCTCAGGTCTTGCGATCGATTTCGTTCGCCCGTACTTGCGTTCAGCTGGACGACTAACTGCCCACAGCTGTTCGTATATCACATCAACCGGCTTTCCTGGAATTAGATGTTGTGACCACTCGTGTAGTGGTCTGTACTGCTGTGGCAATTCTTTCTTCAATTTCTGTAGGAAAAACTATATAGCTACTAGACTTTTCTAGCTCTTCTTAAAAAGCCTCCCAATCTGTGCATTGCCTTCGAATGCTTGCAACGCCGGTATACCATCGTAGTTGTATGTAAGTAAGTGATCACTACCATATGTTTCAACGTCTGCGCACAAGGCGGCGGGTGTTGAAAGGCACCGAGAAGCGATAGCTAAGTCGAGACAGCTGCTGTACGTTGAGCCACGGAGATCCGTCGTATAGAGTATGAAGGCCATTGTTGGTTCTGAAATCTAGGAGATGTCTTCCCCGAGTATTTATGACGCTGCCGCCCGAAAGATGGTGATGTGCATTGAAGTCGCCTACGATGACGTGAGGTCATGACTCGAGTCGATGACAAGTTTCAGGTGTTGAGTATCAAATCTCCCGCTCGGCGAAATGATCGATACCGTACAAATGCTCGATATCGTACGTCTTTTTAGTTTCAACGTGCTGGAAACGTACTCATTGCTGCTATGCTTAGGTATTTAGTTATGGGAATACGTCAGGTCAAAACGCACGAATAGTATAATTTTGCTAGAGTTTCCTCTTGTCTGGGAAGTGAATTGTTCATATCCAGACAGTCTAAAATGTAAAGTCGTATGCGACTCGCACATCACAGCAACAGGGAATTGATATTTCAGCATTCTCTCTTTAAAATCTCCAAGGGGGCCTCATAGCTTTTGAGCGTTTCATAGAAATAGAACAAAACGACTCATTCTTTTACTCAGTGTGACGATGAGACTGCCGACGCCATGATTTTTGTTGGTTTTATACAGCACCAAGCACCGGTTTTGGTCTGTCTAGAATTTGCACTGCAGCCTTGGCAACAGGCGTCTTGACACCAATAAGCAGCATTCGCAAAGCATGGATCACCTGCGTGAGCATTGCTTTGATTTGCACATCTAATGACGAAGTCTCGTGTTCATGCTGGTTTTCTGGTCCTTGATCTTCAGCACTCCGAGGCGGCAGAGAAGGCTATGAGGTATTATCCGTCACGTTCGTCAAATAAGTTGTGACTCGAAGTTGAGATAGCGCTTCAGGTATAAAAGGATCTCTCCCTGACTCATCAGGCAATACAGGCTTTCGTACACTTGTCGATGCTGATCTCCTCCTGCGGTTACGAGAGCGCCTCTGACAATGGTTCACCTTGGAAGCCGCTTCTCTATGCGTAGAGTGATCTCGTACCATCTTCTTAAGCACGGTAATTTCAGTCTTTATTTAAGGGCAATCTTTCAACCTCGACTCATGCGGGCCATCGCAGTTAGAGCACTTCAAGGTAGATATAGCGCATGACGACTCTTCACGATCTCCGCTGCAGCGGGGACAAGTCAACCTGTTCACGCACACAGCGCTAACGTGCCCAAGTTTTTGACATTTGCGGCACTGTAATGGCCTAGGTACGTACGGGCGGACAGGATGCCCCACATAGCCCACTTTCACATGCGATGGCAATGTGCCCCCTAAACACTATCTTCACAGTTTCGACTGTCCAAAGCGGTGTACGTCTGCGATATTGACAGTTGGGGATATCAGCGTTAACAAATCATTGCTATCAATATCCTTATCCTCATCAGAAATCACACCACCAATTGTGCAGCCTCCATTCATAATGCAGAAGCGCACAGGTATGTTGTCAATCTAAATCATAACCTTCAATGCATTGAGGTTCGCTCGTGTAAGAAACGTCAGCAGCCGAGTATGTTTCTTCTGGGATTAATGCGGACCTTTTTTATTTGTCCTGGAGCTATCCCTTTAAGATATGCCGTGAGAGTTTGTCTATTCAGGGAATTCAGGTTGCCTGTAGCAGTGATAGGGGACGTAAGCAATCGTACGTGGTCTGCGGAGAGGATGAATGTATTGCGATTGAGGTCACTAACGCTTGAAGTCCTGCGAAGCTTCCTCTTCAATCGGTGGTTCGTGGCCTCAGCATATCCACCGTCACATTCCATATATTCCCCAGAAGAGCAGTGCCATGTTCAGATGCTCGAGCGCACCAGTCCTATTTCACGCTTGCATGCCACATCCTGGTCTTGGGGGAAGAGGGGGTGGAGCATCCGTCCTTGCTGTTGTCATCGCAGCCGCCACGGGGGCGACAGTACGAGGAAATTTGAACAAAAACCACAGACGAGCAGTAACAGCAGCACAGCAGAGGCTCGTCTTCTCAACTCTTTCGAAATGTAGAAGTTGATGCAGGCTGGAAGAGGGTAAGAAATCTTCAACAGAGGATGAGCTTTATAACGCACTTTCTCTCTCTTTTCTTTCTCCACCTCTGCTGACGGGGGAGCATGAGTAATGAGTACGGATAGACACGGATAAGTCTTTTTTTTACTCTCCCCTATTCATAATATGTGACTTTTACTCGGCCACTATTGTGTTCGGAAAAGAAGGAGCAAAACGCGCCCATACTGATTGATAGATTGATAATATTTGGGGTTTAACGACCTAAAAGTTTCTATACCCAGAGCTAAAGAACATCATTACTGCCGTGAAAAAGGCAATAATTCTTGCACAGCGTTTGCCTTAGCAACATATCTTGTATCTGGCATCGCTGGAAGAATAACAGCAATATTATTGTTAGCGTTCAACGTCTCAAAACCACGATATGATTATTAGAGATATCTTCTAGAGGGCTCCGGAAATTTAAAACATATGGTATTCTTTATTGAGCAGGTAATTCTGAGCACATTGGCTTCAGGCATGATAGCCTGCATCGCAAATGTGGCTGCCACAGGCGGATACCACCCCACGACCTGCGGGTCAGCAGTCGAGCTACATAACCACTACACTACATTGTGCATTGCACTACTCTAAAAAATTCATCATATTGTGATTCCCAACCTCCCTGTTACTCACTAATTGCAACCTCGAAGTCAACCAAGTAACACACATGGCATACAAACGTCGTTTAGTCAGCAAAAAAAAACAGTGTTTTTCCCTTTCTCTTTTTAACCAGTAGGTTGTCATATAAAACTAAATGCGAATAGAATCATCCTGCTGAATAGCTTGTCGTAGGACATGCTCTTTAAATATCAAACTAATTTTTGCCATAGTATACATTTAAAATTTGGGAAGTTACCTCGTGAAGCTTCACTTACTAAAATATTGTGCTATTCTTCAGATGGGCCATGGTGTCTAATTGTTAATTATTGAAACCTTGGCAGTGGCTGTGTTGTGCAAAGTATTTTTAATCCAAATGTAGTCTCCCTTTGGCGTCAACGGAGCAAAAACACCTAAATTACGATATAAGTCATGGTTAACATGACGCAAGAGCTCTGTTCATACTTTTAGGCTTCAACGGGACTACCACATTCGGCAAAATTCATTAAGAAGTTGGGAACCTCACCTCTCGAAGCACGTCCACCTCAGTTGTTTCTGAATGGTCCCTAGTTTCAACTGTTATATGTAGTTGCTCACTGGTGTTCAAAACTCGTCAATGTCCCTTTACGTGCCGACTAAAGTAGCGATGACCTTTTTACGATGACAGCATAGTTTTAAATTATATAATCTGTTAATTTAATTTTATCGTTCTTTGCTCCTTTGCAATCGCATTCATCAAGTTGCTGTGAAAACAGAGTGACAGAGGAAATTACTGCCGCTATCAGTTGACAAGAACGAATTGCTTTCTGATTATCTACATCAAATGTGCATGACTTGTGAAGATAACGCTTGATTGACAGTTTAATTTAGGGTCTTTGGCATCACGCCAAGCTTCAGATCTAATTGCTTCAGATGAGGGTCCGCCTCAAGAGGAAGAGACGTTTCTATCGTCATTCACTCAGGGCTCTGGCATCCAATATTCACCTGCACTAGTACGGATAACTAGTACGACGACCTTAAATTGCCACCGATAACGCGACACGTTTGTATCATATTGCTATGATATGAGCTGATCATACCGGCTCAAAGCAATCATGCAAGTGACCCTGAAACATATTTTACCCCGTGAAGGCGGGCAATCATTTCGTTGGTTCACAACACGTTTGCACATCGCCAGAAAACTAGTGACCATGGCGTTAGCTACGGAGGAAATAATCATGGACAACAAGGGCCTTTTTTCTGATCATGTTTCTTCCTTCCGAAGTTAGGACTTGTTTTCTTGTGCTTTGCAAACATGTTGATTCCAAATCGCCATTTAGCCTAAGCATACGCTTTGTCGCTCATTCACAAATGCGCGACGGGCCGCTCGTTATTTATGCTCATCTCATACCCGGCTGGTTATGTGTGAGGCTGTAAGCTAGGCCTGATCTCTCCTTGTGGTTGGACGTACATCGCTCCACGTTGTACCTTAAGAGCTATGGTTAGCAGAACTACCTCAAGGTGTGACTGTTTTTAACGGTAAATTCTTCACAAAAACAAATGTGACGTCCATCAAAAGCAGGTATTCAAAAAAGGCACAATCTAGGGCATGAAGTTGGACGAAATTGAAAAATTTGCAGGCACAAGGTGTCACTCAACGCAACGTTTCCAAGCGCAGTTTTAATTTTGTCTCAGGCCATCATCGCTTACCTTGTGTAGTAGTTCTCACTAATATTCTGCCTAGAAGAAGAAAACGAGCTCTTAAGTATACACTTCTTGCTACCTTGCACGTGTATTTTGAATGCGAAGCCTTCCTTGGCGAACTTGGCGACCTTGAGCGTATCTATTTATTTATCTATCTATCTATCTATCTATCTATCTATCTATCTATCTATCTATCTATCTATCTATCTATCCTTCTATCTATCTGTCGTGCTCGTGAGATTCCGGTTCAGTGTTGTGCTCGAGTTTCGGTTTAGGCCACACGATATTCACGTCAGAGCACCGAGCAGCAGCGCACGCGCCGAGGGCATGCTGCCCTCTCCTCCATAAGCAGAACCACTGCCTGCATGTGTCAGCAGTGTGCTTCTAATAAATGAAGCGAACAGACGTATGTAGCCCTGGCGACGAGGGAAACGTAAACCCTCTGAAAATACGGTTGTGATCCACTGCCAATGGCGTCTCATCAAGCTTCCATCGAGCCCTTCTCGGGTAGGTCCACACGTCATGGATTCAACGGCTTGGATTCTACTTTGTGGCGAATTCCACCACAGCCAATGACAAGAAGCGAGCCCTGCCCTTGACTCTGCGCGGGCCGGAGACGTTTGATACCATCCGCGCACTGGTAGCACCAAAGATCCCAGGAGAAGTGCCGTATGAAGAGATCATCCAAACCTTAGCTGCACACTGCGACCCACGCCCATCTGATCTCTACTGTCGTTGCGAATTCCAAAGACGCGACCAACAACCGGGCGAGACCATTGCTATTTACCTTGCCACTTTACATAAACTCGCCACGGATTGTTACTTTGGCGTCAGGGGAATGCCCGCGACCGAGGCGACGGTGATTATAACGGCCGCAGCCACCGCGCTTTCCTTGTATATCATGTTACGCGACCGTCTCGTCTGCGGTATTCGAAACGAGCTCACTCAACAGTGTCTGTTCGCAGAGAGCGACCTTGCCTTCCAGAAGGCTTTTGAGCTCACCGTGAAGGAGGAAAGTGCTGCCCTGCAGCAGAAGAGCGTCAAGCTCAAAACATAAAAGTTACAAGTGCACCAAACAAACCAGGAGAAAAGAGGTGCGAAAGGAAATCAGCACACTTCACGCAAGACACATTGCTACAGATGCGACAGCTTGCACGATTTGGGTGAGTGCAAGTTCCGGAATTCCTTATGCAATTTTCAGAAGAAAATACGGCACATTGAAAGAATTTGCATCGCGAAGAAAAAGCAACACGAAACTTGTACGCATCAAATGGAGCCGAAACCTGCAAGCATGCAAGAGTCTGGGGACAAGTCAACATGGGGCCCTAATACAGTAAAAATCCTGCAAGCTTGTCTCAAGTTCATGGCGCCACTACGCGTTCATGGCAAGCTTTTGAAGTCTGACGTTGACTCCAGGGCAGCGTATTCGCTAATAAGCAAGGAAACTTACGACAAAATTTGGCCTACAAAACCACTGCCACTAGCCTAATTAGAACTAAACATGACCAAGTGGTTTGGAGAGCACTTGATTTTCCTTGACACTGCTGAAGTACAAGTGCGGCACGATTCTAAAGATTACGTTCTGCCATTGCATGTCATGGAAGGTAATGGATGCAACCTTCTGGGCCGGAATTAAACCACTTGAGGCAACAAGGCATTCTGCAACCAGTGCAACACTCGGATTGGGCAACACCCTTGATGTGTGCTTTTGCCAACCCTTATATATGAAAATAACTAGAAAGAAAAGGGGGGGCAGCCCCTACCATTAGAGGTACGGGCTCAAGCCAATCTTGGGGTGGAAGAATTGTGGATTTTTAATAATTTGTGGTGACAATAGAAGCGCGGTAAATGCACCGTCTGTGAAAACGGCCTACCTGCTTCCCACCACTGAAATGGTGTTGTCAGCTCTCAGAGGCGAAAGAATGTTCTCAACGCTTGATCTATTTTAAGCTCAACAGCAATTTCCGGTCACTGGAAACACAGCAACGGTTTAAACCATGAATACAATAAATGGACTGTATGCGATCAAGAGCCTTCCATTTGGAATCTCAGCAGCACCAGCAATAATTGAAAAAATCAAGGATACAACTCTCGCCAGGATTCCTGGCACCACCGTGTGTCCCGACGACATTATTGTCTGCGGAGAAACGCCAGATCAACACATCGAGCGGCTAGACCAGGTGTTGTCAAGACTGGGTAATATGAGCCTGTGCCTAAGAAAGACAAATGCCGATTTGGGGACAAACACGTGTACTTCTTAGGACATCGCATCGATGAACAAGGGGTACGTACGACTGGAGAGAATGTTAGAGCTAACTTGGATTAACCAGCACCGAAAACTAGAGTTGAGTTCCAAGCATCTTTATGCTTGCTTGCTTGATTTCTACGACCACTTCCTCAAGGACAGAGTGACAGTAGCCTCACTATTGTACACGCTTTCACATAAAGAAACCCAGTAGATATAAAAAAAGAGCCCTAAAATGCATTCGGAGAGTTAAAAAACTCATTCGCGACAGCTGCTTGCACACTATAATGAGCGCGAACCCCTTATAATATGTGACGCGTCACCAAATGGTGTCGGCACTATTTTATCGCAAGTGGATGAAAGTTGAGCAGAAGCACCTATTGCTTTCGCATCCCGAATGCTCGGGAAGGCGGAATGAAATTATACCCTAATAGACCGGGAAAGACTTGCCGTGATATGCGGTGTTCATCATTTTCAGAAGTATATAACTGGAAGACCTGTGACTATCGCAACTGGTCACCAGCCACTACTCAGCATCCTCGGGCCGAAAAGGCCCCTCCCGCAGGTCTTCCCACAACGTATGGCCAGATGGTGTCTGAAGCTGTCTGCTTAAACTATGGCATTTTTACAGAAAAGGAAGTCGAAACCAGAACGCAGATGAATTATGCAGGCTGCCACTGCAAGGAGATTACGATGAGTCATCCTGGCCCGGCGATGTTCTGATGCTAGAATGTGCGATTGTCCAAACTTTCGCCCAGGCGCATTGCAACGCTGTCGCGCGAAGGCAAACCTCTCGCAGCACTTATTCAGGAAGCCCAGAAAAAAAAATACATGCAGTCAAAGGCGATGACTTCTGACCTTATGTCAAACTAGCGCCCGAGCTGTCGGCGCTCCAAGGGTGCTTACTCAGGGGCTCTCGAGTAGCAATACCGATCGCGGCTCGCACCACAGCTTTAAAAATTATTTACTATGGGCACATTGGCATCATTTATATCAAGGCCTACGCTAGATGGTACCTTTGGTGGCCCAGCCTCAGGAAAGACATAGAAAAGACTGCTCAAGAATGCGGAGCCTGCCAGAAAAACCGAAGCGCACCTGCGAAGGCACCCCTTGCAGAATGGCCAAGAGCAGTGCATTAAGGTCAGACAATTCCCATGGATTTTGCAGGACCCATTGAGGGCAGCACGTTCTTGCTTGCCGTTGACTCATTCATAAAACGGCTTGAAGTACACCAAACGACGAGCATTCAGTCAAAACACCTAATCGACAAATGCAGAAGCCTTTTTTGCGACCTTCGGTGTACCACGCAATTATACCTTCACCACGAGCCGTCTTTCGTTTCGGTCGAAACAGAAGAATTTTTCCAACGAAATGGAGTGAAACATGTCACGAGCGCTCCATGCCATCCTGCCACGAATAGTAAAGCAGAGTGCATGGTCTTCGAACTTAAGCGAGCGCTTCTGAAAGAAAGGGACGTCCCCATCACCCACCGACTATCACGTTTAATTATAAAGCAACACTCGACAACGCATGTGGGCACAAAGCAAACATCCTCCACGATGGTGCTTGGTCGTGAACTCCCAACCAACCGCATTGACACACCTGAGGCCCTAAGACGTCCAGCTCACGGAGGAGGAAGCAAACGGCGCATTCGCAAAAATCAAATCGTCTACGTGAAGAACTTCACAGGAGACCCGGCATGAACGAAAGGAACTATCATCAAACAAGTTGGTCATCGACCTTGGTTGGTCAGTATGTACAGAGGTATCGTGCGACGACACAAAAACCATATTTGAACTACGAGCCAAAAAGGTACGGATGGCAACGCTTCTGCAACAAAGTCACCGGGAAGTCCCTGCCGGTCTTCACTGCTTCTGTTTTTCCTCCCAGACAGCCAAGCTGATAATCAGCAAGACGCGTCGATCGCGGGTGCTCCAGAGTGCTGTAGAACGCCAGCGCCTTTCCCATCTCATGAAGCTCTTCAAGGACTACCACAGCGGCCTCCGAGACGTTGTCGTCCACCTGACCGTTAGCAAGTTCAGTGGTGACTCAAAGAGAGCTGAGAGAGATTTGTCATGTTCGTGAGTTTCTGGTTCAGTGTTGTGCTTAAGTTCCAGTTTAGGCCACACGAGATACCACCGCTAGAGTGCCGAGGAGCAGTGCACGCACCGAGGGCATGCTGTCCTCTCCCCCAAAACAGATTCACTGTTTTCATGTATCCGCAGTTCGCTTCTAATAAATGCACCGAACAGACGTATGTAGCTCTATCTATCTTTCTATCCATCTATATATATATATATATATATATATATATGTATATATATATATATATATCTATATATATATATATTATATATATATATATATATATATATAATATATATATATATATATATATATATAATATATATATATATATATATTGTTATGGCGTTTATTAGCCGGCACACAGCGAGTCTACACAATGGCGACAATAACGGCCAAAACACGGGGTCTCCGCGCGAGCGGCGTTCTCTTTGGGCAGACCCACTAGAAAGCACATAAGAGTTCGACCCACTTCAGTGTTCGGCGGCTTCTGTACAATTACCCCGGGGTCGAAGAGGGAGCCGCCTGGCGACCTAACAGCTTGTCACTACGAGCGGGTCATAGTAAGCCTTCAGACGCTCCACGTTGACTATGTCGCGCCCGCGGCGGCGCATGTCCGAAGATTGTTCAATTGGCTCGATAAGATAGTTGACCGGAGATGTGCGCTCGATCACACGGTAGGGACCTTCATATTTCGGGAGTAGTTTGGAAGAAAGGCCAGCTACAGAGGTCGGAATTGAGAGCCATACAAGGGAACCAGGAAGGAAGGTGGGCTCAGAAGTGGCGGAGCCATCACGAATACTCTTCTGCCGCTCTTGCTCATGCGCCGTAAAAGTCTTGGCAAGCTCGCGACACTCTTCAGCAAGCCTGGCGGTCTCGGAAATAGGTGTACACTCAGATGGATCCGGCGTGTACGGGAGTATCGTGTCGATGGTGTGTGACGGGTGCCTTCCGTACAGCAAAAAGAAAGGTGAAAAACCAGTCGTGCTCTGAGGGGCGGTGTTGTAGGCGTAAGTGACGAAGGGCAGTATGGTATCCCAATTCGTGTGGTTGGCGGCGACGTACATCGACAGCATGTCGCCGAGGGTGCGGTTAAAGCGTTCGGTCAGACCATTCGTCTGCGGGTGGTAAGCAGTAGTTTTGCGATGGACAGAATGGCACTCAGTGAGAATGGCATCGACGACTTCTGACAAGAAGACACGGCCTCGATCGCTGAGAAGCTCCTGGGGTGGACCGTGGCGCAATATAAATCGATGTAGTAGGAAGGACGCAACATCACGCGCAGTAGCCGCAGGGAGAGCGGCGGTTTCGGCGTATCGCGTTAAATGATCTACGGCGACGATGGCCCAGCGGTTGCCAGTGGACGTCAGAGGAAGTGGTCCGTACAAATCGATACCTATGCGCCCAAACGGACGGTCAGGGCAAGGTAGCGGTTGCAGACCGGCTGGTGACATGTGTGCGGACGGTTTGCGGCGTTGGCAAGCGAGACAGGAGCGAACGAACTGCTGGACGTAGCGGTACATCCCGCGCCAGAAGTAGCGTTGTCTAATGCGATGGTAGGTTTTGAATACCCCAGAGTGCGCGCACTGTGGATCAGAATGGAAGGATTCACATATCTCCGACCGCAGACTGCGGGGTATCACGAGTAGCCACTGTCGGCCATCGGCGTCGTAATTGCGTCGGTGTAGGAGGCCGTCACGAATGGCGAAATGGTGAGCTCGACGACGCAAGGCACGCGTGGATGGCGTTGCGGACGGATCAGAGAGCAAGTCGATCAGTTGGGCGATCCAATTATCCTTTCGCTGTTCGGTAGCGATGATGTCAACATCAATGGCAGAAACAACAACCGAGGATACTGAGCAGAGCACGTTAGCTTCAGGCAGAGGGGAGCGCGAGAGGGCGTCGGCGTCAGCATGCTGGCGTCCGTTGCGGTAGAGGACGCGGATGTCGTAGTCTTGTAAGCGAAGAGCCTAACGGGCGAGGCGGCCTGAGGGATCCTTCAATGATGAAAGCCAGCATAGTGCATGATGGTCAGTGACGACATCGAATGGGCGACCATACAAATAAGGTCGAAACTTTGTAAGAGCCCAGACGATCGCCAGGCACTCTTTTTCCGTGACGGTGTAGTTCGTCTCGGCTCTTGTGAGCGTACGGCTTGCATATGCCACAACATAATCAGGGAACCCGGGTTTGCGCTGCGCCAGGACAGCGCCGAGGCCTACACCACTGGCGTCCGTGTGCACTTCTGTTGGGGCCGTAGGGTCATAGTGGCGGAGAATGGGAGGAGACGTCAACAAGTGGCGGAGCTTCAAGAACGCGTTGTCGCACTCTGACGACCACGAATTGAGGGGCCCGTTACTTCCGAGGAGCTTCGTCAGCGGTGATATAATCGTGGCGAAGTTTCGTATAAAGCGTCGGAAGTATGAGCACAGGCCCACGAAACTACGCAGTTCTTTGACGGACGCAGGTTTGGGAATTCGGCCACGGCCCGAAGCTTGGCTGGGTCAGGAAGAATGCCATCCTTGGACACGACGTACCCTAGGATGGTGAGTTGGCGTGCTGCAAAGCGGCACTTCTTCAGATTTAGTTGCAAGCCGGCATTGCTCACACGTGCGAAAACTTCTTTTAGACGTTGGAGATGGGTGGAGAAATCTGGAGCGAAGACAACAACGTCATCGAGGTAACACAAGCACGTGTGCCATTTCAAGTTGCGCAGTACGGTGTCCATCATGCGCTCAAATGTCGCAGGTGCATTACACAGACCAAACGGCATGACGTTGAATTCGTACAAGCCGTCGGGTGTGATGAAGGCAGTCTTCGGTCAAGCGTCATCAGCCAGGGGTACTTGCCAGTACCCCGAGCACAGATCCAGAGAAGAAAAAAATTGGGCTCCGTGAAGGCTGTCAATTGCGTCGTCGATGCGCGGCAGCGGGTAGACATCCTTGCGAGTGATCTTATTGAGCCGTCTGTAGTCCACACAGAACCGCACAGAACCATCTTTCTTCGCAACAAGAACAACAGGAGACGCCCATGGACTGTCCGAGGGCCGAATGACGTCGCGTCGGAGCATATCGTCAACCTGCTCGTTAATTTGCCGGCGTTCAGCAGGCGACACGCGGTATGGACGTTGCCGTAATGGTGGATGGGCACCAGTGTCAATACGATGCGTAACAGTGGACGCGCGACCGAGAGAACTTCGCCCGACATCAAAAGAAGAACGGTATTCTTGCAACAGGTCTAGAAGCTGGGAACGCTGCACTGACGTAGGTTGTCATCAATGAATGGGCCAAATACATCAGGAGATGATGGGTCAGAAGTAGAAACAGCACTGATGGTACGTGAATCGGGACAACGCGAGTCTTCGGGTACGTCCAGGACTTGTGCGTCGTCGACTGCTTCCACTCTGCCGAGACATTCCCCTTGAACCAAGGTAACAGTGTACGGCGATGGGTTGGTCACAAAAATAGCGGCGTTGCCTTGGGTGATTTGCACGGTCGCGAAAGGTACTAGCAACCTTTCCTCCTGAAAGCACGGTAGGGTGGCGAAACAAGTGCAATTGTGTCGGAGAGACCGGTGCAGTAGACCGATACGCCCATCGTCGAGCTTGGAGGCACTATAGTATCGTCTTTCACAAGAATCTTGTTTAGTGTCGAGGGACCGTCTTCTGGCGTCAAATGCGAGAAGGGCGAGAGTTCAATTTCGGCGGTGGCACAATGAATGACGGCGTCGTTGCGGGAGAGAAAATCCCATCCCAAGATGACGTCATGAGAGCTTGCAGGAATGATGAATTGGGCGACATACAGAACGTCCTGAACGACAACGCGAGCTGTGCAGCCTGCTGTAGGATTAATACGATGTGAGCTAGCGGTACGAAGGGACAGTCCAGAAATCGGCGTCGTCACTTTTCGAAGCAAGCGGCAAAGGTTTTCGCTCATAACTGATACCGCAGCTCCAGTGTCAATAAGAGCAGATGCATGAACACCGTCCACAAGCACGTCAATGACATTAGATGGGCGGCTCTGAGGGCTTTCACAATGCGATAGCGTCGCAGTCCTTGCCTCTGGGACTGCGACGACTAGTTTTCCCGCTCATGAGCAGAAGAACTTGGCCGCATGGGGGACAGAGACCGACGTCGTGGAGACGGCGACCTTCGAGCAGACGGACCTGGGCGAGACGACAGTGGCACAGACGGCAGTTCCTCGTTATACGAATGGCTAAGGTGGCCAGCAACAGGAGAAGTGGGAGCCGGCTGTAGTCGAGAGCAATAACGGGCTACGTGACCGGCGTAACCGCAAGCAAAGCAGATGGGCCGGTTGTCGGGTGTGCGCCATCGGTTTGCCGGGGTGGGTCTCGCCCGGAACGGTGTCTGGAAAGGCTGCATGGTGGGCTGAAAATGAGGCTGAGGGTTGCGCCAACATATGCAGCCGGCATACCCGCTGCAAAGGACGGAGGTCGTGCGGCAGCTTCGGCGTAAGTCACTGGTGCAGGCGCTTGAACGACTGGAGGCGGCCTTCCGACCACTTGGGCGTAACTTGGGGGTGCAGGGGCCGGAAGTTGTTGTGGGTGGTACGCAGGCAGGACCTCCGCTATTTTCTGCTCAATCGCTCGGCGGATGGGTGGAAGAATGGTAGGGGCCGATTGTTGAGCAGCCGGTGGGTGGGCAAAGGGCAGGAGAGAGAACTGCCGCGCGATTTCCTCACGTATGAAGGACTTGAGATCTGCCAGCAGTGCCACCTGATCACAGCTCGCTTCCAAGCCTGCAAGCCCTGCATCTCGTGATGTGGAGCGACGGGTCATCGAACGCTGCCGGCGGAGCTCCTCGTAGCTCTGGCACAGCGTGATGACCTCAGCTACTGTGCCTGGGTTTTTGGCAAGCAGCATCGTGAAGGCATCATCGTCAATGCCCTTCATGACGTTCCGGATCTTGTCTGATTCGGACATGCTGTCGTTCGACTTCTTGCACAAGTCCAGGACATCTTCAATGCAACTGGTGAATGACTCACCGGCCTGCTGAGCGCGTTCGCGTAAGCGCTGCTCGGCTTGCAGCTTGCGAACGGCAGGGCGGCCAAAAACGTTGGTGATAGCAGTCTTGAAACCGGACCAGGTTGCAAACTCGGACGCGTGGTTGGTGTACCACAAACTTGCAACGCCCGCAAGGTAGAACACCAAGTTTGTCAACTTGCCGTCCTCGTCCCATTTGTTGGGGACGCTCACGCGCTCGTAAATGGCGAGCCAGTCCTCCACGTCAGTGCCATCGGCGCCCGTGAAGATGGGTGGATCGCGGAGTCCACCGTATATTATTTTTCTCTTCTTCTTCTCTTTTTTCTTCTTTTTCTTTTCTTTTTTTCCCTTTTTTTTCTTTTTTTCTTTTCTGTCTTTTTTCCTCTTTCCTTGCCCTCTGATTTGAGGTTGTATAAAGCTGAGCACCAACAAACTGTATCTTTAATCCTGATGAAGGCCAGACTCTAGCCGAAACGTCGAAATAAACCACGTTGGGACCGCTCACGGAGGATCTACTGGACTATATATATATATATATATATATATATATAGGGATTATAGGAAGTATCACGCAGGCTCTGATAGTATAGAAAAAGGAGTAATTCACACACAACGAACGTTTCAGCACAGTTTAGTCCGACGTTTCGACCGTGGGACCGGCCTTCGTCTGGGAATACAGGGCATAAAATCGCGCGCTTATATATGTCAAGACGAAGGCCGGTCCCACGGTCGAAACGTCGGACTAAACTGTGCTGAAACGTTCGTTGTGTGTGAATTACTCCTTTTCTATATATATATATATATATATATATATATATATATATATATATATATATGCCTGTCTTTATGCCTGTCTATCTAGGCCCCTACGACATTTAGCACTCCTGGCCGTCTTGATAATGGTATCGATACCGAAATTGGTGTGGCATAAAATGACTCTATTTTTACCTTGATTAATTGACTAGTCATAATAAAAAAGTCATGACAGGTATGTTATGAATGTCACGATTTACATTTCATGGTTTTGCTGCTCTTGCAGTAGTTTTGTTCACATGACATCTTGCAAAACTGGTATGGTAGGACATGACTGCATAGCGAACATAAGTGACAGACCCTTACGTGGAAATTATGTCGTGCATGTCATGAGTTTCCTGTTATGCCACTCATGACTTCACGCTATGCTTATGGTGCGCTCGAAGTCGTTTCACTAGCTTCACATACACTACATTTGGTATTCAGGGATCGTGAATGGAGACTAGAAGAAGTAACGACAGAAACTGATCTGCATGAAGCCAATCAATGAGCTAGCACTGATAGAGAAAGTACAGGAATTCAGAGTCTCGCTTCAGAACAGGCACTGGGCTCTTATCGAGGAAAACAGCCTTAGCGTTGACGCAGTAATTCATAATCTGACGAGTATCTTTACGGAGTGTGCAGTGGAAGTTGGAGGTACTGTAGTTAGGCAGGACACGGGCAAGCTGTCCAAGGAAACGAAGAATCTCGTTAAGAAGCGTCAAAGCCTGAAAGCATCAAGTACAACAGACAAAATAGAGCTGGTAGAGTTTTCGAACTTGATTAATAAGTGTTAGGTATCCGATGTAAGGAGCTATAACATGGAGAGCATTGAACACGCTCTGAAGAACGCAGGAAGTGTTGAAACAGTGAAGAGAAAACTTGGAATAGGCAAAAGCGAGAAGTATGCACTAAGGGACAAGGAAGGCAAAGTAATTACAATGTATGGATAGGAGAGTAAAATTAGCGGAGGAGTTTTACAGAGATCTGTCCAGCAGCCAGCACAACTACGACTTTAATATAAGAACTAGCAATAACCCAGATAACAACCAACCAGTAATGATAGAAGAAGTCAGAAAAGCCTTGGAGGGCATGCAAAGGGGCAAAGCTGCTGGTGAGGATGAGGTGACATCAGATCTGCTGAAAGATGGAGGACAGATTGTGTTAGAAAACCAGCGACCCTGTTTACGAGGTGTCTCCTAACAAGAAGAGTAGCAGAATCTTGGAGGAATGCTAACATTATTCCAATACATAAGAAAGGAGAAGACATGGACTTGAAAAATTACAGGCCAATTAGCTTGCTTTCTGTAGTATACAAGCTATTTACAAAGGTAATTGCTAACAGAATTAAGACAACATTACAATTCAATGAACCAAAGGAACAAGCAGGATTTCGAACAGGCTACTCAACAATCGACCACATTCATACTATCAATCAGGTAATAAAGAAATGCTCAGAATACGTCCAACCACTATGCACAGGCTTCATAGATTACAGGAAGTCGTTTGATTCAGTAAAAAATATTAGCAGTCATGCAGACACTGTGGAATCAGGGCGTCGATGAAGCATATATAAACATCCTGGAAGAAATGCACAGTTGAATCAACTGCTACCATAGTGTTTCATAAATAAAGCAACGGAGTACCAATCAAGAAGGGTGTACGACAGGGGGATACAATATCCCCACTGCTATTTACCGCGCGCTTAGAAGAGGTATATAGAGGACTAGAATGGGAACAATTAGGCATAAGAGTTATTGGAGAGGGCCTTAGTAACCTGCGCTTCGCCGATGAAATCGCGTTGCTGAGTAACTCAGAAGACGTATTGCAACTCATAATTACGGAGTTAGACAAGGAGAGCAGAAAGGTTGGTCTTAAAATTAATCTGCATAATACCAAACTAATGTACAACAACCTCGGAAGAAAACAACGCTTCCAAATAGGTATTAGTGCACTTGAAGTTGTAAAAGAATACGTCTACTTAGGACAGGTAATAACCACGGAGGCGAACCACGAGACAGAAGTAACTAGAAGAATAAGAATGGGGTGGAGCACATTTGGTAAGCACCCTCAAATCATGACAGGTAGATTGCCACTACCCCTTAAGAGGAATGTATATAATAGCTGCATCTTGCCGATACTTAGCTATGGAGCAGAGACCTGGAGACTTACAAAGAGGGTTCAGCTTAAATTGAGGACGACGAAGCGAGCAATGGAAAGGAAAATGGTAGGTGTGACCTTAGGAGATAAGAAAAGAGCAGAGTGGATTAGAGAACAAACGGAGGTTAAGGATATCATAGTTGAAATCAAGAAGAAGAAAGGGACATGGGCCTGGCATGTAGCACGTACACAGGATAACCGCTGTTCATTAAGGGTAACTAACTGAATTTCAAGAGAAGGCAAGGCGATTAGGGGGAGACACAAGGTTAGGTGGGCAGAAGAGATTAAGAAGTTTGCGGGTATATATTGGCAGCAGCAAGCACAGGACCGAGTTAACTGGCAGAACATGGGAGAGGCCCTTGTCCTGCAGCGGACGTAGTCAGGATGATGACGATGATGATAATGATGATAATGATGATTATGATGATGATGATGAAGGTATGCATTTGTGGTGCAAACATGATGAGTGTCATGTAAGAACATTGCAGCATATCACGCTCAATATGGGCTCACGGCCCTTTCGTTAGCTTCACATATACCGAATTTGGTATTACGCGACGTGAATAGAAAAAAAAATAAAGGACACGTCCGAACACGATAATTATGATATGAGGGTCATGTAACACATGAATGCATGCTATGCTCATTGCGCGGTCGCAGGCATTTCACTAGCTCCACATATACCGACTTTGAAATCAGGAGACGTGAATAGACGACGAAGGTAAATGACACGTGGAAACTTAATAAACATGGTACGATGTCATGTAAAACATGACTAGATGCTACGTACGCTCAGCGTGCTCGAGGCCATTTCACTGGCTTCACCTATACCAAATGTGGTATTACGTGAAGTGAATCGACGATAAACAAAAATGACAGGCGCAAACTTGATAACCATGACATGGACGCCATGTACGGCATTATTTACGTCTGTGTCGGGACGTTGTGCTGATATAAAAGTGACATATCAACCTTCCTTACTCGTGCTTCGAATAGTATCGAATCGCAAGATAGGTGGGATCTGCCAATTCTTTATGCTTCGTATCTTGGGCTTCATGCAAAAGGAAGAGCAGGAAAGGGCAAGTGCGTGAACGGCGGTGGGTTAAGAAAGGAGGCGGGACTGGCTTGTCCAACCAGATGAGCAATAAAAAGGCTTTTAAAATAAAACGTCCAGGTCCCACTTATTCTGGGAATCTGTTTCATGCGAAGCAGTCAGCGAAAGGCTGCCTACGCAAGATTTCTTTTTTGGGGGGGGGGGGGGGGGGGGGGTTAGTGAAGCGTTTCGAAGTGTGCTCTTAGTGCTTTACGAGAAAGACTCATGTGTTTCTTTGAAAATACAGTGTTTCTGCGTGTATCGTGCTCTTAAAAGCGCGCCCGGCTACGGTGATCTTTAAAGGGTAACTTACGGTCTGCCGTATACGTCAGAACTCGCGTTAGAGCACAGACGTCTCATTTAATGAACAGCAGCGCGCGCCAAGGGACGATTCAGATTACGCATACCATGCTGTGCAACATGATACGGAGCATTAGTAACGGCATTCCTTCAAGGTCAATCAACGCTTAATTATAGATTGGTGAGTCATAAGAGTACATTTGTGAGGTTTATTCTACTTTTATAAAAGTGGAGCAAGAACTATAGAACCCAAGTTGATGTTAAGCTGACATGACGTCTGGATCAATGGAGGACCTACGCATTCCTTATTAATGATTATTACCTTGTTATGAAATTATGTGAAGAGCACTGTTGTCACGATTTCCGTTGCACGCACATCACTCTTTCACAAAAGGTGTTTATTACAAAATAGTTCGAGCGCATTTTGCTTTCGCAGTAGAAAACTTGACTGCCACTGGAATGCCTGGGTTTGATTTCTGCCGGGATCCTCATTTTTGTTTTTTTCATTAGTCGATTCAAAGCATCCACAGTGCATCGACGCTCGCCCGTTCAAATTATCAATGGCTGTTTTAACTGCTTCTACCTACATATTAACTTCTTATCACATACGTCACATACCCGCATTCTATGAGCTGACGTTCATGGGTACATGCCTGACTAGACAGGAGAAAAAAGTTTAATGGCGTGCACGCCAGTATTTTCACCTTATTGATGACATGACTTCAGAGTGCTGTTTGGAATATCTCCATGTACTCCTCTGGAAATGTTGGTCAATATCAAGTTCACGCAGCCACCAAGACCGCGTCCAGACCAAGGAGCATACTTATGTACCCTCCTTGCTCCAGACGAGGTTGGCTTCATAGATAGATAAATATACCGATAGAGAGAAACAGAAATAGATAGATAGATTGATTGATTGATTGATTCATTGATAGATAGATAGATAGATAGATAGATAGATCGATAGATAGATGATAGATAGATAGATAGATAGATAGATAGATAGCTAGCTAGATAGATAGATAGTCGATAGATAGATAGATCGATAGATAGATAGATAGCATAGAAGATAGATGCATAGGTAGATAGATGCATAGCTAGATAGATGCATAGGTAGATAGATAGATAGATAGATAGATAGATAGAAGATAGATAGATAGTATAGATAGATAGATAGATAGATAGATAGATAGATAGATAGATAGATAGATAGATAGATAGAATAGATAGATAGCTAGATAGATAGATAGATAGATAGATAGATAGATAGATAGATAGATAGATAGATAGATAGATAGATAGATAGATAGATAGATAGATAGATAGATAGATAGATAGATAGATAGATTAGATAGACTAGATAGATAGATAGATAGATAGATAGATAAAGATAGATAGATAGATAGATAGAGATAGATAGATAGATAGATAGATAGATAGATAGGATAAGATACTTTCTTCCTGCGTTTGTTCACTTGTACGCAGAACTTTTCCAGGTATCATCCAATTAGTTTTGTACGGATACGAGCCACTTGGTTTTATAAAATGATATTTTTAAGCAAGCGTCCACCCGATTAAAAAATTTACGTAGGTCCTTACACTGTACAATATGACCGGAAGACGATAGTCAACTCCAAATGTCCCGAAAAGCAACTTCTTTTACTTCTAAGTATATGGCATTCATACTGCGCCAATGATTTCCGCCCCCAACGTCAACTGGTAAAACATCTAGCAGGTTTTGCGACTGAAGCCCAGTTTTAGGACAACAAATAGGCATGCGTGGTAATCCAGTGTGTTGATTCAAATGTTACAAGTTGAAACAAACTGCTGTTCATTAAAAATCAAGCTGGGTTGTCAAGCTCAGACGCGTTGGCCTTAAGTAACTTTTTCGATATGCATTTTACTTAGCATAAGTTTGATGCCTAATATAGTACTTTGCAGCGCTTAACAATTTTGTAGTGAATAAATACAAGCTGCGTGCATCAAATCAGACAACTGGTTTTCCCGCTCATATTAATCTAAGTGCAGCTTCTATAATCGCCATGCAATAGAAATAATCTGAGTGCTGAGCTATTTAATTCATGTTCCAAATATTTATTCCAAGCGCCAACTCAATGAGGCTGCGTACCAGTGAGTTTAATCCAAGTGCCACCGTGTTTAATCCAATTGCCAATGACTTTATTTCAAGTGCCAGTCAGTTTGTTCCATGCTCAAAAAGCAAAATTCAGTGCTTAAAATTTGCAGTGCAATTGAAATGCATTTCCTGCATTATAAAAGACAATAGTTGGAAGGTAGAATAAATCATTATTATTGGTATTCACCGGTAATATTCGTGAAAAAAAATTACTGCCATGGTTTGTTTGAGCCATGTTTGGTGTGCTTATACTTTGCTATGTACAAGTTTGTAGATGAGTGCTTCGTCCGGGTAGAGTCATTTTAATGGCAACGAAAGAAAAGGCAGAAACATGTTAATGAGTATTTTGTTCGTTAACAAAGCTCATAATTGAGTTTGTATATCACTACATGACCAGGCCAGGTCATGTAATTTGAAAGACACAATATTGATACGCAACCGCCGGCACAGCCTGTCTGGAAGAAAGAGAAAGACGACGTTGGTGGCTGGTTGTTGATGAACTGTCGCCATCTTGTTCGCCGAGCACAGTGCATCGTATTTAACTTATTAAATACGTTACCCGTAACATTATTGGTGGAGGTGGACGACTCCCGTACCTCGATGGAGACGCGTAGCGGTCGCAAAACCGGGGACTCTTCGGCTACTTCCACTGCCAGTGCCTCATCCCCACCGGTCTCTCGATCCGAGTCAACAACCTACGTCACCCTGCCACCCCTGCGGGATCCTGGAACTTTCTCCGCTGACGGCACCATCGACGTTGACTCCTGGCTGCACCGGTACGAGCGAGTCAGTGCTACCCACCGCTGGGATCCGACGCTCATGCTGGCCAATGTTGTGTTCTACCTCGACGGCACGCCGCGGACATGGTTCGAACCAACGAAGCCGAAATCACAAGTTGGGATCTTTTCAATCGAAGATCCGTGATCTTTTCGGCGAGTCATCTGGTCGTCAGCTCGCTGCCAAGAAGACTCTCGCCACTCGCGCCCAGACGTCTACTGAATCGTACGTGTCATACATTCTTGACGTCTTGGCGCTTTGTAGCAAGGTCGATCAGCGCATGTCAGAAGACGAAAAAGTTAACCATGTCCTCAAAGGGATTGCTGACGATGCCTTCAACCTGCTGGTTTTAATAATGTCACGACCATCGACACGATCCTGACAGAATGCCGCCGTCTAGAACAGGCTAAAGCCCGCCGCGTCACCCACGGCATCACGCGCCTGCCGAACACAGCTGCTACTTCCTCGTGTGATGACTCCGTCCGCCAAGTTCCCCGATGTGACAACCTCACCCGCATCATTCGTCGTGAGGTCGAGGCAGCCCAACCAGTAGCTACTCCATTTCCAACGCCTGATCCTTCACCGACCACAATCTCACTGATACAAGCTGTCGTTCGTCAAGAATTATCGAATGTCGGCCTACACCCCATTCAACCAGTCTACTCAGCCGAGCCTTTTTATCGTCGTCCATCCGCTCCTCGATATGGTTCTAACTACTCTCGACAGCGCAATTTGTCCGAATGGCGTACACTGGACGACAAGCCCATATGCTTCAACTGCCGACGTGTTGGTCATATTGCTCGCCACTGCCGCAATCACTGGGCTCCGCCGGCACGCTATGGGCCTCCTACCCAAGACACTTCTGACCACCAGTCGTCCTCAACATTTGATTTTGGTTCCCCTATGCCGACCACATCCTCTGATCCTGCCGCACCTCTGACGAGACCTCGCTACGCCCGCTCGCCATCCCCTGCTCGCCGTCAATCTCGTTCGCCCCCACAACGCCGTCCTGCCTCTCCGACCTATTCGCAGCGCCCCCGACCGGAAAACTAGGCAGTGCAGCTTCTGGAGGTGAAGCTGCATTGACGACGACCTCTGCAAGAAATCCTCGTGTGACATTACCGACCACCCGGAATCTGTTGAACGTTACTTTAGACAATGTACCTGTGCGCGCGTTTATCGATACTGGCGCGCATGTGTCCATAATGAGTGCTGCTCTTCGTCGCCGCCTAAAGAACGTTGTCACACCCGCCTTGAACCGAGCCGTTCGAGTCGCCGACGGGGGAACTGCCGCGATTATCGGCATGTGCTCCGCCCGTGTGACTATCGCCGATAGAAGCACTGTTGTTCTTTTCACCGTTATAGAAAACTGTCCTCATGAAGTAGTTCTAGGCATGGATTTTCTCACCGCTCACTCGGCCCTTATAGATTGTTCAGCCGGCTGTCTTGACCTTGAAATGCCTCTACTTTCTGATCTGACCAACCCACCCCAAAGTCGCCTTTGCTGCATTGATTTCGCACGCCTTCCGCCTAACTGTGTCACACATATCGACCTCTTCTCTACACCACCTGTACCTGACGGTGAATACATGGTGGCACCAATTCATGCCGTGATGCTTACGCATGGCGTCGCTGTTCCGCACACCATTTTGACAATCGTTGAAAACCGCACATGCCTTCCTATTGTCAATTTCGCCCACACAGCCCAAATTCTTCCACAAGGTATCTCCCTGGCCGAAATTACTGCTCTACAAGACCATACGGTTGAACCCTTCAGAGTGGATGATTGCTGCACCTCAGACAATGAACCAACTCTATCACGTTCATCGGGCGTCGACGTTGACCACATGGTACCATCAGACCCTCGCTCCTGATCAAGCGGAAGCCCTTCGTCACGTCCTGGAGTCTTATAGTGACATTTTCGACTTCGCCAGCACGGCTTTAAGCCGAACGAGTGTTGTTACCCACCGCATCAATACTGGTGACGCGAGTCCCATTCACCGACGTCCATACCGTGTTTCCGCGTCCGAGCGCACCGTCATACAACGGGAAGTCGAAAAGATGCTTGCAAAAGACATAATCGAACCCTCTTGTAGCCCCTGGGCTTCTCCTGTCGTCCTGATCAGAAAGAAGGATGGAACATGGTGCTTTTGTGTAGATTATAGGCATCTCAACAAAATTACGAAGAAAGATGTTTATCCGTTGCCTAGAATCGACGATGCCTTAGACTGCCTTTACGGTGCTACGTATTTTTCCACTATCGACCTTCGATCTGGCTATTGGCAGATCGCTGTGGATGAGATGGACCGTGAGAATACCGCATTCGTCACTCCTGACGGACTTTATCACTTCAAAGTTATGCCCTTTGGTCTCTGTAATGCGCCGGCCACATTTGAAAGAATGATGGACTCGCTGCTCCAAGGGTTTAAATGGTCAACCTGCTTATGTTATCTAGACGACGTTATCGTTTTCTCGCCCACATTCGACTCCCATCTCAAGCGTTTATCGGCGATTCTTGAAGTTTTTCGTCGAGCCGGACTTCAACTGAACTCGTCGAAATGCCACTTTGCTCGTCGTCAAATAACCGTACTTGGCCACATCGTCGATGCCGCAGGCGTCCGCCCAGATCCCGAGAAAATTCGCGCCGTCACGGACTTTCCTGTTCCGAAGTCAACAAAGGACGTTCGCAGTTTTGTGGGCTTGTGCTCCTACTTCCGACGGTTTGTTAAGGACTTCGCCATCATTGCACGCCCACTCACAAACCTCCTGAAGAAGGACACCCCGTTTTTCTGGGGCGCTGATCAAGCCTCATCTTTTTCCCAGCTCACGACGCTCCTTACAACACCGCCGATTTTAGCCCATTTCGATCCATCAGCTCCAACCAAGGTTCGCACTGACGCTAGTGGGCATGGCATCGGAGCAATGCTAATGCAACATCAACGCGGACATGACCGTGTTATAGCAAATGCAAGCCGCCTGCTATCTACAGCCGAGCGCAACTATTCAATCACGGAACGTGAGTGTCTCGCTCTCGTGTGGGCAGTCGCCAAGTTTCGCCCATACTTATACGGGCGTCCATTCCGGGTAGTTACCGACCATCACGCGCTCTGCTGGCTGGCCTCACTCAAGGATCCCACAGGACGCCTCGCTCGTTGGTTTCTACGATTACAAGAATACACGTTCACCGTAACGTACAAAACAGGGCGGTCACACCAAGATGCTGATTGCTTATCACGCTACCCTGTGGAAGAGGCTGCCCATACTGACACCTTTCCAGACCTTCTGTCTGTGACGCAGCTACTCAACCTTGGCCACGAACAACGCCTGGATGCTTCACTGCGAACCATCATTAGCAAGCTTGAGTCAAGGCCTCGCGACGCATCTCTACAAATGTTCTTGGTAAAAGACGGCATCCTGTATCGCCGTAACCTCGATCCATATGGCCATGACTTGCTCCCCGTCATACCAGCACATCTTCGTGCGACTGTTCTCAACCAACTTCATGACGCTCCTTTGGCGGGCCACTTGGGCGTCTCTCGCACATACGACCGTGTACGTCGTCGTTTCTTTTGGCCTGGTCTTGCCCGCTCTGTTCGACGCTACGTCGCCGCTTGTGAACCCTGCCAGCGCCGCAAAAAGCCATCTTCGCTACCAGCTGCATTCCTTGAGCCCATCGACATTCCCTTTGAACCTTTTTTTCGAGTTGGCCTCGACCTGCTTGGCCCATTCCCGATCTCGAGCTCAGGCAACAAATGGATCGCTGTCGCCACTGACTGTGCGACATGGTACGCTATCACACGAGCACTTCCGACGAGTTGCGCAACCGATGTGGCGGACTTTCTGGTATATGATATTATTTTAGTACACGGAGCTCCACGCCAACTTCTCACTGACCGGGGCCGCACCTTCCTATCAGCTGTCGTTGAAGAAATCCTGCGCTCTTGCTCGGCCAAGCACAAGTTTGCCACTTCGTACCATCCGCAAACGAACGGTCTTACGGAGCGCCTCAACCGCACCATAACCGACATGCTTTCCAATACGTAGCGGCCGACCACCAGGACTGGGACGTTCATTTGCCATTTGTCACGTTCGCATATAATTCGTCACGTCACGACACTGCCGGCTATTCACCATTCTATCTTCTATACGGCCGAGAACCCGCCCTACCATTTGACACCTTGCTGCCCTCGGTCACGGAGTATGCCGGCGAAGCCATCGCGCGAGCCGACCACGCACGCCAACTCGCCCGCAGCCGCCTGCAGGCTTCACAGGAGCACCAAAGACAGCTCTACGATTCCCATCATCGAAACGTGCACTTTTCACCGGGTTCCCTTGTCCTCCTCTGGTCCCCCACTCGGCGTGTAGGGCTTTCTGAAAAACTGCTGTCACGCTACACTGGACCATACCGCGTCGTTCGCCAGGTGACTGACGTTACATACCAGATCGTGCCAGCCGATTCAACGTCATCATCGTCACCTTTGAGTGACATCGTGCACATAGCCCGACTCAAGCCCTATCACCCTCCTTCTACCGCATCCGAGTTGCTCAAGCACCGAGACGGTGCTTCTACCGCCGGGGGGTTATGATACGCAACCGCCGGCACAGCCTGTCTGGAAGAAAGAGAAAGACGACGTTGGTGGTTGGTTGTTGATGAACTGTCACCATCTTGTTCGCCGAGCACAGTGCATTGTATTTAACTTATTAAATACGTTACCCGTAACAATATGGTTATGGGAGTGCCTGAATGCATACCATGATTTCTAAAACCTGGCCTTGGGCAGTGATGGGTCAGAGCAAATATGTTATCAAGAAATGAAGAGGCCCGCACGAGGCAGAGCAAATTAGAGATCATTCGTTGAGAATTTCGTCTGGCAAAGATAGGATGTACACTCAAGATCTTGGTGTTGACAACATAAATTATATTTTACAATCATATTAGCTGTTATTTTTCATTCTCACAAAATATGTGTATCCACACGTATTTCAAGCAAACACGCTTCAGCAACACAAGCGTCGTCTGTTACATAAAAACAGGAGTATTTTCTTTGATGCTTTCATAAGAAAATTAACTCCGAATGAACCCAAATAAATGCATGTTTGGTGTTTTGAATGGTTATTTTATGATTTCGAAAAAAATTGAATATCGTCTGTCGGTCACCATCGTTCTCACTGGGCTGAGCAGACGAGATTAGTTTCTGCATATGCTAATGTAGATGATTAGCCGGAATAATGCAGCAGCAATGAAGCATAGACTAACACGGACTCTATGAGCAAATACATTTAGTACACGTAAATGCAATAAATACGCACAGTTTATTTTTTTTTGAAGCTATCACACGAAAACGTTAGGGGGAAATTGCACTGCACCTCATTTCATAAGCGCTAGCTAGTATAGGCAAGCGTAAAGTTTCTCCTGTACCTTTATGTTTACATTACTCCGACATTTGGGCTGTATAAAGTAGCAAAGCATGTGTTTCTGGTGCTTGGATTAAACTGACTGGCACCTAAAATAAAGCTGTAAGAAATTGGATGAAACATGGTGGCGCTTTAATTAAACTCACTGGCACGCAGCCTCATTGAGTTGGTGCTTGGATTAAATATGTTGCCGCCTGGATTAAATGTTTGGCACACAGAATAAACACTTTGGCGCTCAGATTATTTCAATGCCACGTGGATTATTTAGGCTGGCATTTGGATTAAAGTGAGCGGGGAAACCTGTAGTTTGATGCAAGTTTATACCACATCAGTCGGGTTTTATTCTATATCAACTGTTGGCAGTACGTCGGTCAAGACTTTACAAGTGTCCTCGTTGTCAATCTTTTGTTTGTATATGTTTAGGCTCATTCTAGAAACCATTTTTATGAACGCTGCTTCTTGCAGCGTTGATACAGACGTTGTGCTATTTCATAGTGCAACGCGTGCAAAAAGAGCACTACGTCAAAGGCAGTGTACCTTGAGAAAACAAACAATTACGAGATGAAATGAAGAATGACTGGCTGAAGGTGCATTTGCCAATGACAAACGTATTGCACAGAATTTATCTGGAAGAAGAAGTGATAGAAAAAGAGTGAATTTATGTGTAGCAGCTGCGCTAAAAGAGTTCGCGTCGTTTGTGTAATACGAAAAATAAACAAAGCTGTTGGTAAGGACGTCAAGTCTTCATAGTCTGTGAATTCTGCCGAAACACGGAATATGTTGTCACAACATGCAAATTTAATGTGAAATATAAGGTTCCATTCTTGCGAGCTTTTCCGTGGACCACTGGTCTAATGTAGACATGTCGTACATAGATTTACGGCCGATGGACCAAATAATCGTGCATATTAGGCCTGTTCTATCGAGGAATTTTCAGATTACCCACGCGAAGCTTTCTTCTTACATAAAGTTTAGGTCACTATTAGCTGCAACAGTTCTGAAACATTAAAATTCACGTCAATTCTCGATAAAAGTAAAGGCTCAAAATACCTTTATCATCTTGCTTTTGAACAACTTCGATGAGCGAAATCGCAAACGTCCGAAACAATACAGATTTCAGTGATATGCGATTATTCTTACGAGCAAGGTCCTTCTTAAGACATTTTCAGCGTGACATTTGTTTTCTTTTTCTTTCTAAACATGCATAACGCTAAAACTTTGCAGAAGGCGAGAGAGCACCTCTTCACGCAGCATTCAAATTTAAGAGACCCCATTGAAACATCTGAGACCAGCCTTTTCATAAGGTGGTTAGTTGTTTCGTGATTTATAGCGGAAGCTGTTATAACACTACTAACAAAGCCATTTTTCGTGCCGTAGTCTCCGTGCCAAGAAAAGCCATTTTCGTTCCAAGAAAAAAAGCATCGAATATCAAATATCCCGAATAGCAAGAATAGGGTTATAGCAAGGCCTTCTACGTGACAGGCCAGGCGTGCTATGCAGACTGGCCTCAGTTTTTGGGCAACAAGAGTTTGCTCTAAGCTCGCAATCCGGTTGTGATGACAAGAAGTAAGTGTGGAGCACGCGAGAGCGGCATAGATACAATTGTATTCTAGAATGATTGCGGCGTCACAAGCACATGTGGGCAATTTGCGGTGGTTTTAATAGGCGCACGGTGTATTGTTCAAATGTTGGGGTAATGCGGACACGTTCCTATAGTAACGTGTCTGCGTTGCCCCAACATCTTAACAGTTCAGCAATGTCAGCGTGATGGTCACGGTAATTTTTGCCGAGGGAGCATCGTGCTTCCCGTGGACATGTTCATTGACGCTTGTCCTTTCTTCTAAATCTAGCTCGAGACGTTTGAAAGGATCTCGGCGTTTAACAACTGGAACTTCGAGGACAAGCCGCGCCAAGTATACGTTTACCTAGAAAAAGCAGTAAGGACATAAGAAATCGAGAATCCGCACTTCGCATCTGCGAGCTCCTTGGCACCACATTTTCTTGGAACGCTTGTGGGAGTCCTCAGAAAAAAGAGGGCCGCGGCCTTGTTTGAGACATGGGTGGTACTCCAAAAATAACGTGACAGTCTTCACGTGACTGTTCCGCACCGCTGACGTTACATCGCCCAAAGAGAGGACGGATAGCCTCCTCATCGAGGGGTCAAACAGGAACTCTTCACTGTGCTCATCCGAAAGCCATTAACCAGTGTACAAGAAAGCACCGTTGCAATAACTACTAATTTCCGAACCATTGTCACCTCATCCGGAAGTTATGAGCTCCGCTGCTGCCGTGCGTTGTAACTCGCTCCCTCCACGCGGTCGCCGCAGTTCAGCCACGAGACACCTCCGCCGCCATTGCCACCAACGCCATACCGTAGCACTTTCGGCCAGCGCTACACCTGAAGGAAGACCGAAGTTTGGCCCGCCCCTAGCACCACCAACTTTGCTATCAATGCGAAAAGGTTGGCCGCACCTACCACTGCTCGCAGTACCACCATATGGAACTCATGGTTTTGCCATCGACGCACAGCGACCACAGTGCGAGAACAACCACGCAACACCACTGACTACGTGGCAGGATCACAGTGACTTGGCAATCAATAAAATGGCTTTTACTATGCTGCCGTTGCTACTACCACTATTTACTCGCTTATTGCGATTGAGAACGCTTCACAAATGCTTTTGCGACACTTCACGCACACGGTCACTGTTCGTTGAAGCTTAACCGCTGAACATAAATCTGCATTTTCAATCGTAGTCCACATTTCAGCCAAGTCAAAATCAGTATGGATGTGTTTCTCAAATCATGGCGTCAAGTCAAGCACCTTTCATACGTTATGCACAAATAAAATGTGGGAAATGCAAAATTTAAAATGGCCACGTCAGGTGAAATGTTGTTAAACTTCTACACCTTGTTTACTGTTCAGGTCCTTGCTGAACTACATTTTCTGTCTACAGCCCGCAATCTGAAATGAGCCTCGGACCCCTGGACTGTAGATTAGCGCGTCCAATTAGAGCCTTCGTGCACACTGCAAGGAAATTCGAAATGATAACATTACTGACCTGCCATGAAGCCTGGTTGTACAATGCGGGCTACGAATAACCTACTCCTAGCCAGGTGACGCTGAATTTACTCGCGTCTATTGTGGACCCAATAAAGTTATTTCACTTACTCACTACCTCAGGTTGCACGAAATGGCCCGTAAACCTATTTCCTAGAGTTCGGCTACTCAAAGTGGGTTCCGCAGGACCTTCCTCGGGATTCTGTGAGCAACTATGATTGTATCTTGGCTCCGCACTCGCCAAGACACTTGGGTGCCTTAAGTGCACTTAGGTACCTGCGCCATCGATCTGAATAATTCCTATTGCTGACAACCATTTTTTGGTGCAAAGAAGAGGAGTTTTGTTGCACGTAAGTGAATAAACTTTCATTATATGCTTGCTTTGAACTTATTGCGCGTGTGTAAACAATGCAATAAGTCATGGTGCAATTCATACAAAGCAATAATGAAAAAAAGAGAGCAGGGTTTTCTTGCCTTTAATGGAGCTTGGTGGAATTTACTGGGTCCAACAGGCTTCAGAAACATGGTCCTAGCGTATTCTTTTGAATGAACTGCAGCGTCCGATAAGTTGCATAATGCTGGGTCACACCTGAACTGGCTGGCACTTAGCTGGTCCTAGCTAAGCAAGACTAGTAAACTTTCACTTTTCTTTTTTCCTTCGTAGAATCGGATAGCTGGGCTTACCCTCTTTGTGTGTTTTGTGTCTCTATCTTTCTATGTCTTGCTCTCCTTACATCTCACTTTCTGTCTTTTTCTCGTTTTCTTTCTCTTCTTTTTTTGCGCTCCTTCTCTCCTCCTACTTTTTCACATCCTCATCCTTACTTTCGTATATATCCTCTTCCTTTACCATATTATGCAAGCTATGCCCGGCTAACGTATCTGGATAGCCGCGTGCTCGCGACGCACGTCTTTAAAATCGTAGGTAAGTGGCGCGGGGTTCAAAATATCGCCTCCCCGACGCTTTTCGCAACTAATGCTGAGGATGCTCGAAGAAGCCCAAGTGCTTTATTTGACCTGTGCTCACTGTGTTGTTTATCGCTTCCCTTACTCGTGCGGTACAGTTCACATCGGGCAAGAAGGCAGATGCTTGAAGGGCAGGCTAAAGGAGCACAGACAGCGTTTCAAACTATGACCACGACGGGCACATGGGAGTGCATTGCACCGAGTGTGGTTGTCTGCGTCTATTTATTGAATGTGTGGCTGTAAATAGAGACTTATAAGACGCGTTTCTATTTTGGTCACTTTTAATGTCATATGCTGCGAAATTCTTCGAGATAACATTGTCTATAAATTATGACGTTTTGGTTACCGTAGTTATTAGGATTACATGAATTTCGTGCTGCGTTATGCGTTATGTGACATGTGTTTGATTTTGTTCTAAATAGCTTGTAGTTCTAAAGTATCACGGTGTCATCATGTTGTATTGTTTCAATTTTGTTTGATTGCTTATGCTGTATCGGTGTTTTATTGCGCGTAACATTTTTTTTAAGTTTCTATGGAGATGCACTAATATTATTTTCACTTTTTTCTGCAGTTGTCGGGCTGAAAATATATGTAACTATATGTATATGTACTCATGTACCTAACCCATTCCTTTTGAATTGTTTCACTTGTTGGTTTGCTCGTTACTGCAACGGACTGGTTTTTGTTACTGCTATGTTTAGGATTGTATTGTCTGGTCGTTGGGTCCCGACAAGCTACTTATGTAGCATTTGACCCGACGATACCAACCAGCATGTATATAGTGCAAAATAAAATTGAATTGAATTAACTTTGATAAGAATGTACGTGGGGTAGTTGACGCCACTTCTTTTCCAACAGAAGCTCTCAACTGCGTCAGCGTCCCCTCGATTGCTCTCGTCGCAAAATATTCGCATTGTTCTAGGTCAGATCCATATATTTTTGCCAATGATTGGGTCACTGTACACCAATCTAGCCATTTGAATTCACCAATGTGTAGAGTTTGACGCTGTACTGTTAAACGATTCATCACTGTATTGTGGAGCGCTTTACTTTCTTTTCTACACACTGCGTGGCAGAACGTGTATCACCTCTAGGATACACGTTCAGCTGAAAGTAAATGAACTCCATACAATTTAGTGCCCATATAACTGTGACAGATACTAATCTAACCACCTGTATTCATTTCGTAGCAATGGTCATGTGAATGTCGGGCGTGCAATATGTGAACTTTCAAAGGTTTTGAAGCCTCACTTTGTGATGTGCTGCATATTTCTAGAGAAGCGTGCGATGCCTACCAGTAGCAGCTCCCATTAGTGCTCTACGCCAGTGTTCTGGCTGAATAAGACAGATGCTTTGGCTAGTTGGTGATTGGGAATTAGTATAGTTGCACAGAGAAAGACTGCGAGTAGTCACGGCGTAAGTTCGGAAGAAGAGACAAGGATAGAAAAGAGCGCTGTCAGTGCTTCTCGGAAGACAAATCTCGTTGGCCGTGGTGGCTTGACGTGTCTATCAATCATGCGACTATTTCAGAATGAATAAAGTCACGCAACATAAACGGATCTTATGGAGTATTAATGCTCAGGCTCTTTTTAAAACAGAAGAACCCAATACCATGAGCTGAGGTAGAAGTTATTTTTTATTATTCTTTTTAAGATGTCCTAACAATAAAATGCACCATGACGATGAATGAAACAATCCTCTATCATCTCAGGTTGGTTGCAGAGAGTATTATGTACTGTAAAGGGCAGTATATTGATTTTTCATTCAGCCACGTTTTCACTGGCAGTGTGGAAGTGGGCAGTGTAAAGAAAAAGCGATAGCTTTGCCACAAAGGCAAAGCAATGAACGCGATAGCAACAAACTAGGAGGTCACGCACCAACCGATACGCACCAACTGTTACGCTGTTTTGCACCGACCGATACGCTGTTTACGTAAATTCGCACCGACCAATACGCAGTTTATGACGCTATGTTTCAACAACCGCACAGCAGGCACACACTCGCTGGATTCCGTGCCCACCAGTTGTGCCCTCGCGCTCTCCGACGACAGCGTAGCTCCGGCCGACTGGGTTGGTCCTACGCCTCCTCCTGCCACCACTCCCCGCGACGACGACAGCGTAGCTCTGGCTGACTGGATTAGCCCTACGCCATCTCCTGTCGCCGACAAGGGCTCTCGCCAGTGATGCTTCGTCGTCGGACTTCTGCAACCGTGTCCATCTTTCCTGTCTTCTCCTTACTTCCATCACTCCCTGTCCCTGCACCTCACTCTCTCCTTCCTGTCTCTCTATCTCTCCACCTTTTAATTCTATCCTTTTATTCGCTTCTTTACCCCCATCCCTTGTGAGGTACTGTTGAGGTGTTTTCACCATGAGAAACAGTTACGGGGCTCACTTTTCATTTAAAATCACTCCCCCCCGCCGCAGCACGTAAGAGAACATCGAGAAAGAAAAACTGTAAAATAGTTCTTAGAAACTACTTTCACGGCGTGACTAAGTTTTCTCTTATGTGCGAGGAGGGTGATAGGACGAGCACGACAGGCGTGCCAGATGATAGGAGTGTTTTGGCAAGGTCACGGAGTGAGCTGATGTTGAGGGTATTGCTTCACAAATTATCACAAGCTTTGCCTGTCGGCCAAGCTGTCGTCTGCTCGCGTTTGTCGTCTGCTTCGATCAGAGCATGCGACGGTGTATTCGCCTTCGCAGCGTAATCATTTACGGGTCAAGGGGTCGCTGCGTCGACAAAATACATGTCAGTGGCTCGCTCTACCTTTGCATATTATTTGTGTGCCAAGTAATTGTCGCTGGGACGAGTGCAGCGAAGGTTGGCTCCAAAAACGTGAGGGTTTGAATATTTTCGGTGTGACTTAAGTTACTAGGGTCATTTTATCCCGACTGCTTGCCATATCATCATCGTTTATATCGGTTTCTTAACAGTGAAGGTGAAAATGCTTGATTTGTTTGTAGTTCCATGCGTAATCATGCACACCCCTAATACGCTTCGGTTTACAAAGTACGCACCATTCCAGATTGTCCCGAAGTGTATTGACAGCTGTATTTCAGAGATCACACCCACTAGACAGTTAGAGCCAATCGACGTACACTAGAGCACAAGCTTTATGAACTACTCACTACACTAAAAAGTTAATCTCATCTTTAGTTCCAACAGCGTGCAAGGAATGTGCTCCCATTAACCTCTTTGGTGGTAATTTCCACCAATGATACAAGGATCTCAGAGCCTTACTTTTAATTGGATGAGATGGGGCGCAGCACAACAACATAACAAACAAGGTTGATCCTATGCCGTGCCGCGTTCGAATGCACCGACCATTCACGTAGCACATTGGTTTTCATCCAACCACAAATCTTTACATGCATATTTTACGCCATAGTCCCTGCCGCGGTGGTCTAGTGGCTAAGGTACTCGGCTGCTGACCCGCAGGACGCGGGTTCGAATCCCGGCTGCGGCGGCTGCATTTCCGATGGAGGCGGAAATGTTGTAGGCCCGTGTACTCATATTTGGGTGCACGTTATAGAACCCCAGGTGGTCGAAATTTCCGGAGCCCTCCACTACGGCGTCCCTCATAATCATATGGTGGTTTTGGGACGTTAAACCCCACATATCTTATCCTATCCTATTTTACGCCATTGACGCCCAATGGGATTCTTCAATTACTGCGACTTCGAACTTATTGGACGATGGTGGCTGTCAATACTATCTACTGCGTACAACGGGGAACAACACACGAACCTCAAAGTGTCGAAAGAAATAAAAACACACCGGCAGTCATCAGGCAGCCCTTCATGGGCGTGAATTAACTTAAAACCAGCCAGTGCATCAAAGTACACCGCCGCGGCGGCACGTTCTAAGTAGCCACATTGTTCCATAGGGTGGTCCAGACCACTCTTAGGATTTGCTCTTAGCCACGCAGTTTTTACGCAATATTTTGCTTCGTGAATCCATTTACGAGCACTTTTCGGTGACGTAGACAAATATAGCAGCAGCATCATCATCGCTGGCATGTTCCGGGGCAGTCACAGCGCACTTTATTTCAGCGACCGATGGGACAGCGATGGCCTCTTGCGACGTCTTTTTTTTTTCGCTTCGTGAATAGACTTGCGCAACAAAATTTCTCTTGAAATAAAATTTTTTCGTAAGTGAGTTTTGTGAATTCGACCCCAGTTCCACCTCCGACTTCGCAAAGCACCGATTCTAAAATTGACGGGGGTTAGAGAAGAAAGAACACACAAGGAGGAACGCAGTGGAGAGAATGGGGGATCCTCATGTTCATGGGCTAAATATGAGAATTCATTAAAAGCAAATGGTTTATTGTCATCAAGGTTTTAAAATGCGTCTACATCGCTCAGAATTTATTTCGTGTCAGCTGATTCTATCACTACCTTGAACTTGCCTTTTACTGCTCGCCCAGCCACATAATCACGCTGACCACGCTGTGTGCATCTACTCTCAATTGAGTCGTCCGCCCAGGCGCGTCTTGCCCATGTCGCAGTTAACATCGCAAAAAGCAGCATAGTCAGCGTCTCCTCTAGTTTGGCACAATCTCTGTGCGAGGTGAACTTTCAATGCCTCGTGCATACGCATCAAAATACGCATGAAAGTTGCGTGAACTCTCCGACCTGTAAGCTTTTGCAACCGACCGCAGGAGCTTTCTGCAAGCAAAACATCCTTCTTGTGAAATTTGAAATCTACTTGTGCCAGTAACGACCATCTGTTTAACGGAATGGTCGCACATAATGCTGTGGAAATCGGTGCTCAAAATTTCATAAAGAAAAAAGAACAAAAGCAGGAACGCTGACGAGCACAGGAAAATTCATATAAATTGCGTCGCTACTTCATGGCGACGCAGAGAACACCCCATTTTAGACAAACGAAGAAAACACGGACAACCGAAATGAAGATGTATGGCGTCACCACCAGTCGGCACCGTGATCACAACATTGAGATCGTTGATGTCTTTTTTGGCTGATGGTCAATGAAAAACTGGAGCGGCACTTGTGAAATTTCCAAATACGTCATAATCTTTTCGGTGTTTCAGGATGCGGTGATCCAATTAGCTTGCTCACACTGTACGCCCTCTAAATAAAATAACTTTACGGTCACATTTCATACTGTGCTAAAAATGTTTGCATATCAAGCTATGATGTGAAGACAAGTCGAGCTTGACATTTCACGTCACACCACATTCAAGCAGTGCCTTAAGCGTCTGAGAATTTTTTGAATGCGTTTCATGTATAGCTTGCCTAATGCAGCAGGAGACTGAACTACAGTAATTTATCATTATCGTCAATCTTTGGCGTCCTGACCAGAGCTTCCAACAGCGAAGGCGCAGGTTGTTGTGGTTGTTGTCGTTGTGGTTGTTGTCGTCGTCGTCGTCGTCGTTGTTGTCGTCGTTGTTGTTGTTGTTGTTGTTGTTGTTGTTGTTGTTGTTGTTGTTGTTGTTGTTGTTGTTGTTGTTGTTGTTGTTGTTCTATTGATTGTGGCGCATACTCACTATGTGGGATCGGCCAAGAATCGAGTGGCTTTAAAAATTACTGTTCAAATTTTGAATAATAGAGTTATAACAGAAACATTACTGATAGCCTAGGAAAGTATGGTGCTTAATGTAATGCATACAAATATTTACATAAATGAATTTATTTTTAGTATAGAGCAATAATAGTGATTTTATACCTATATTTTTGTGGACATGTTAGGATAATGAAACAGGTTAATTAGTCAACCTATTAGTGGAGACTAGCCGATACACGCGCCAAGTTGTCGACCAACAATGGTCGCATGCCTGCGCGTGGTGGCTACGCGTGTAAATGGTGGAAGACGAAGAAGCGAGCTAGCTCTCACGTGCAGCTCGCGACATTCAACCGTCAGACAGGCTCACCGAGTGCCGCCGTGTATTCTTGTGCCGCCGTGTGATTCTTGTGCGCTCGCACGCTTGCTTGCTCTGGGGGTTTGGCTGAAATCTGAGTAGCCTCTACTGAATTTCTTCTTGGATAGGCGTATCTAAAGCCTTAGCATTGATTAGCTAGTACCCTTCTGGCTAGTCAATCCAGACAGATGCCGCTTTCTTCGCCTGGACCAGGGACTTATCTCTGGTCTGCTTCTCTTTCACCGCAGGAGCTACCAGTGGACCGGTTCCTACGCAATGGCGTCGCTTCCATTCCTGTGGCCCTAGTCCCAAGCAACGACGGAGTCATTAAGATGAAAAACCCTAAAGTGATCCAGTCGGAACTCAAAGCAGCGACAACTCACTATCACACCATCACAGAGGTCCGGCAGTTTGGCAAGGGAGGCATTGTCTGCTTTTCTCCTGACCAGCTCTGTGTCAAAGACTTACTTAAATGCTCGATGTTCGCTACCAATCCGGTGAGCGCCTTCATTCCTCCTCACCTAGCATGCGTCAGAGGTATTGTCCGAGGCGTAGACATCAACATGACTCCAGCTGAGGTCCTAGAGATGTTCTCTGAGGCAGGTGCTATTGCAGTTTATAGATGCTCACGAGTTGTAGAACAGACAAAGATCCCTACTGAGTCTGTAATTGTCACATTTGCCGGGTCGATTCGCCCCACTGAAATCAAGGCGTGGCCTTTAATATTCAGAGTCGAACAACTGTCACCTCGTCCCCTCCAGTGTCAGAAATGTTGGCGCTATGGACACACTTTAAAAGGATGTAGGTCAGCTCCCAGATGCCGAAAATGTGGTGAGGCACATACTGCAAATGAATGCAATTGTACTGAAGAAAAGTGTTGTCTTTGTCATGAGCAGCACTGCGCAGATAACGCTAATTGCTCAGCCAAAGCGCGGGAGACTCAAATTATGGAAATTGTTGATCGCAGACGCTGTTCACGAAAAGACGCCATCGCTGAAATTCAGGCAAGAACCCAGGGATATGCTGGTGTTGCAGCCCGACATAATGCAACTTTAGAAGCTTCTCTTTCAGTGTCCATTGCAGACATGATTGAAAAAGCGATGGAGAAAGCTATAGATCGCCTGGCCACCACCCTTTGTGACTCCTTATCTCATATTGTAGCCACTCAGTTGACGCAAATATATGGGACACCAAGAGATATGAAGGATACTTCCCAAGACAACGTAACTCTCCCACCAAGTGAAGCAGACGCAGAGTCATCTCCTTCAGGGGTACAGGCTGCAGGGCCCTCTTGTACAGACAACCAGAGGATAGGTGAAGACATACTAGAGGATGATCAGGATTATGATGATATGGACATGGACATCAAATCCCTAAAGCGCACTCGATCCCCTGTCTCCAAAATACTGGCTCTTCAAAACATTCAAAAAACAAAAAATACCAGAAGGAGAACCTATCGAAGAGCGATTTCCTTAAAGACAGCATTTTAGATAAGGTAGTTGCCGAAACAATTCTGTCAAAATGATAGGTTCTATCAAAATTCTTCATTGGAACTGCCGATCTATTCATTCAGCTAGTACAGATTTATTGTATTTATCTTGTAAATTCAATCCAGACATTATTGCACTGCAAGAAACGTGGCTGTCAGCACATAATTCGTTTTACCTACCTAATTTCCGGTCTTTTCGCCTGGATCGCCCATCCAAAGGTGGAGGTTTAGCGTTCTTTGTCAATAATAAAATTAGTTCAAAGATCAAAACTTCGTACAAAAGTATATCCCCCGAATGTGAAATTTTCGCTTTAGACATCACCTTGCCTGGATGCTCTCCCTTCTCTCTGGTAAATCTTTACTTTCCTCTGGGTGTACAAGACACGCGATGTTTAGACATGGCTGTTAGTTCGTGGTGCACAGAAAAAATTATGGTTGGAGATTTTAATTCTCACCACACTAGTTGGGGTTTTAGGACTGATCAATGTGGACAACGCTTGTGGGACTGGTCTATAGACCATAATTTAACATGCCTCAACGCTAGAACTCCCACATTTATCCGAGACCGATCCCGCTCTGCCTTAGATTTGAGTTTTATAAGCTCGGGTATTTCTAGCGTATCTTGGACTACTCTAGACTGCGCCACCAACAGTGACCACTTACCAGTACTGTTTGAAATTTCTTGCCCCATTATTCCATCTTACTCCCAAGCTCGAACCTTTATCAATTATTCCAAATTTAAAAATGACCTAGAAGTTGCTTTGACTACCCCCACTGAAGACAACGATGAAAATAAAGCCATGAAATTAAGTGCGGTAATTAAAAGAACGTTCAAAAAAGCAGAATTTTCTATTGAGTCTGATACGAGAAAGCCTTGTAGCCAGTGGTGGAATTCTGAGTGCTCTCGTGATCATAGACGACGACAAGCGGCTTGGAAGCAGCTAATTCATAATCAGTCCCCCAAAAATTGGGCAGATTACAAGTTTATTGCTGCTACATTTAAGCGCACCGTGGCTAAAGCTAAAGAAGACTATGACAAAAAACATTTCGACTTTCTTTCCAAACCTAGAAATAAGAAAGCGTTATTCCGATATATGAGATCGCGCAAAATTCTGCCGTCTCTAGCTAACTCTGATTATGACAGGTTATCGACGGAAGAAATGACTAATTCGTTAGAGGCAATCGGAAGAGGTTTAGCTAACAGATTTTCGTCGACTTTGACAATCAACTGGCAAAAGTCCTCTATAAAGACTGACTACGAAAAAGTGACATTGTCCGAAATGTCAAGCGTAATTAGAAACTTACCCTCTTCGGCTCCTGGTCCGGACGGTATAACAGTTCCTATGATTAAAATTTTATTCCAGATATCACCCGGCGACGTCCTCAACCTTATAAACTATTCCTTAAGCAATGCCTGGATACCACATGAATGGAAAATAGCTAGAGTGATTCCCATATTAAAAAAACAAGGGTCAGGTTTTAACATTGACAACATCAGACCAATCTCTCTAACATCTCACCTGATCAAAATTATAGAGAGAGTTCTCAATAATAGAATAAAAGTTTGGATGGCTGACAAGCTAATATTGAAACCATTTCAAATAGGTTTTCGTAGCGAATGCTCAATTTGGTGTGCTCATGCCGACTTAGAGAGCCGAATACAGCTTGCCCGAAAAAGACGACAATACGCGGTACTAGTAACACTAGACATAGCTAAAGCTTATGATAGCGTTGAGCACTCAATTTTATTGAATTCTTTACACGAATGTGACTTTCCGCGTTATATTGTTGATTGGGTAGCAGAGTTTCTAAAATCGAGAGAATTTTATTGTGCAAAGGATGGATGTCACTCATCTAAATTCAAACAGCAACGTGGAGTACCTCAAGGGGCGGTCCTATCTCCGCTGTTATTCAATGTGTTGATGAGCTCAATTCCCATTGAACGAGATATCACTGTCTACATTTATGCAGACGACATTGCATTTTTCGTTGCAGATAGTGACATTTATTCTTTGCATCAAAAATTGCAAAAGTACATGTATTCTCTTGAAATTTGGCTGCATTCAATTTCATTGTCTCTAAACATCAGTAAAAGTGCGCTCCTGGTGTTCCCTATAGCAGATTCTATTCAAATTTCAGTACTTTATAATCAGGAACCGATTCCACAAGTAGAGTCTATCAAATATTTGGGCATTATTTATAACGAGAAACTTAACTGGAGCCCTCACATAGACTATAACGTGGCAAAGGCACAACGAGCTTCAGGCTTATTGCGAAGGTTGAGCAACAGAAAATATGGGTTACGTAGACACACCTTATTAATGATATATAAAATGTACATGCGCCCAATACTCGAATTTGGGTGTATATTATTTTCGGGTGGCCCTACGTACAAAATTAAACCGTTAGTTCTATTAGAGCGAGAAGCGTTACGGTTGTGTTTGCGACTCCCCAGGTATGTCGCTATTAATGTACTATATCAGGAAGCTCGCATACCAACTATTCTTTGCCGATTCCGTATCTTAACAGTACAAACATACTTGAAATTTTACGGCTTATCAGCGAGACGGTCTGCATATGCCTTTATTAGTGACCCCGACGCCTTCTTCCTCGCTCACTGGCCACGCTTTCGTACTCCCCAGATTATTTTTGTACAAAAGAAACTTGAAAGCATAAAGGTGGATATCAGATCGGTAATTGGAACCAAAGCATTAAATCACAATATTACGATAGAATGTGATGAAATTTTTCCCCCACTATCTAAGTTTCAATCTTCGAGTTACTTAAATGACAGGTTAGAAGACTACATAGCTCATGCGGAAATAAAGAACATAATAGCCACAGACGCTTCTGTGAATAAAGAAAAGGCAGCAGTAGGAATCGTCTCAGATTACCTCGGTTGGTCATTCTCGGTAAGACTACCAGACTTCACTCCGGTTTTCGAAGCTGAGCTCCTGGCTATTATTTTAGCGCTACGAAAACTTCCTTCAAACGAAGAGAGTGCAATGATAATTACTGATTCTCTTTCGCTGTGTACTACTCTCACAGCTTCAGAACAATCAAGAGCTCTAGCGACATTACAAACATTAGTTCCACCTCATGTGAAGTTCCTGAAGTTAGTCTGGGTCCCGGGACACTGTGGCATACGGTTGAATGAATAGCCGATTCACTATCTCGAGCCACACTTGATGGCCCTGTGATCTCGGTACTACCAGAATCGGAACACATAGTGTCGATCAGATATAGAAAATGGGCTATTTATACGGATATTATGGAAAATATTACTAAATATACGGACTATCAGCACCTAACATACCCCTGGAAACCTCAGTGGAGTCAATCTAAAAAGTTAGAAGTTATTTTAACCAAATTTCGATGTCGTGTCCCTCCATTAAACTTTTACTTGCACAGAGCTGGTCTGGCGATATCCCCCCTGTGTCCATTCTGTGAAGAAACGGAAACAATAGAGCATTACTTTATAACATGTAAAAACTATTCATTAATCAGGAAAAGACTTTTAATTGTTCCGTTTCAAGCAGTAGGTTTAAATTTAACTGCAGATAATGTTCTAAGTTTCGGTGCCTTTAGCTTGGGACATTGCCACAGGAGCGTATTCGATGCTGTATGCAATTTCATTCGAGAATCAAAGCGCATGTCATAATAATGCCTGCTTAAATATATTTCTGAAGACACTTGTCTAATTTTGAATGAAATTTGCATATTCATTTGATTGTGTCCGGGTGAGAAAAGCTCGATTGTCTGGTCTACTCAAAATTTCTGTCTTCCACTGTAGTATTACCTCACCTTTTCTCTTCTTGATTCAATCTTCAATTATTGTTTAGTTTAATATTCCTTTTTAGTTAATTATTTTTTTTCTATTACATCATTAGTTTTTTCATTAAGGATAAACCTTTTAATATATCTCATATAGGATACTTCTAGATTTCATGGCCAATCCCCCATAGTGGGTATGTGCCAGTGCGAAGGGGCAACAACAACAACAACAACAGGCCGCCTGCTTGGACGCTCGTCGGAGGCTTGACATCGCTGCGGCTCGGCGCCAGTCGTCCGCGCAACAACTTTCGGCCACAGAAACCAGAGGTAAGCGTCGTCCTCTTACAAGGTAGACGGAGTATTCGACTGCCGTCATTGTCAGCAGTCGAACTTTATTTCGTCCCGCATGCTGCAGAACGCAATGGCCGTTAATGTTGAGGCCTTTAGAAGCACTCGGCGTATGTCAAACGCTGACTAGGCGGCTTACGAGCAATCCTGGGTGGATCGATCGCTACCCACCGACTAATTATGAAGGCTATAATTTCGTACGGCAGGGATAGTTTTTTTCGTAAAAAATTTGCAGATCCCACGTGCAGTGGAAATCGATGATATGCGAGGCACAAATGAACCATGCTGATATGTCACTTTAAAATTAGCACAACATTACAAGGTGGAGGTACATGATGCCGTACATGTCTTCCGTGTCATGATTATCATGTTTGTATGTGTCGTCTACCTTCGTCATCTATTCACGTCACGTGATACCGAAGTTAGTATATGTGCAGCTAGTGAAACGGCCGCGAGCATGCAAAGAGTGGTATGTTGTCATGTTCTTACATGACGAACGTGTAAGTATTGTCATGTTTGCACTACTCATATATCTTCGTCATCCATTGACGTCACGTAACACAAAATTTGGTATATGTGGGACTTGCCAAACGGCCTAGAGCACAATATGAAGGGCCCATTGTACTCCATTGTAGCGTTGACGCGCGCGCACGCTTGGCACAGTGATGCGACGTAAGCAAAATGCGAGCACTCTATAGTCGGACGCCAGGCGCGACCAGCGTCCGTCCACGCGGCCTGACGGCAACCGGCGTGAAATGCGACATGCTGCATGTCGCACTGATGCGTTACCCAGACAACACTGCGTCTTCCTCTTTTCGTGATTGAGGGACGCTATACGCGTTGAAAGGTGCATGGGGCGCACGTTAAAGAACCCCAGGTGGTCCAAATTTTCGGAGCCCTCCACTACAGCGTCTCTCATAATCATATGGTGGTTTTGGGACGTTAAAACCCACAAATCAATCAATCGAATGGGGCATGCGTCGAAGCAACGCAGCGCGGCGCGCGCCAGCGAGTATATGGCAGGACCGTCGCCTGGCTTGGCAGGACCGCCGTATATGGGACCGCCGTATATATGGACCGCCGTATATATGGCAGGACCGCCGTATATATGGAGTATATGGCAGGACCGCCATGGGTGGGTGGGTGGGTGGGTGGATGGATGGATGGATGGATGGATGGATGGATGGATGGATGGATGGATGGATGGATGGATGGATGGATGGATGGATGGATGGATGGATGGATGGATGGATGGATGGATGGATGGATGGATGGATGGATGCATGCATGCATGCATGCTAAGAAATGCTTTGCATTTAAAATTGCGGTACTGGATGAGCGCGTGTTCATGGCACTCACGAACCACCTTTTTCTTCCTACACGTGTCAGTGTGTTGGTGCTCGCAATCGGAACTCCACCTTGAAATCTCTCCTTTTAAATATACTGCCCGAGTTTTCCCTAATATCATCTGACGTACATGAGTGGGTGCTCCAAATATGTAAATTAAGCACGCTTCGGCACATCGTTTACGTAGGGCTGTAGATGTTGGCAGCGGTCTCGTCGTTCGCACGCCTTTTCTCCTTTCGGCCATTGCTCGGGCGCCACAAGCCACGTCTTCCTGGGATATGCATTCCGACAGTTATTCAAATTTCTGTCTTCCACTGTAGTATTACCTCACCTTTTCTCTTCTTGATTCAATCTTCAATTATTGTTTAGTTTAATATTCCTTTTTAGTTAATTATTTTTTTCTATTACATCATTAGTTTTTTCATTAAGGATAAACCTTTTAATATATCTCATATAGGATACTTCTAGATTTCATGGCCAATCCCCCATAGTGGGTATGTGCCAGTGCGAAGGGCAACAACAACAACAACAACAGGCCGCCTGCTTGGACGCTCGTCGGAGGCTTGACATCGCTGCGGCTCGGCGCCAGTCGTCCGCGCAACAACTTTCGGCCACAGAAACCAGAGGTAAGCGTCGTCCTCTTACAAGGTAGCGGAGTATTCGACTGCCGTCATTGTCAGCAGTCGAACTTTATTTCGTCCCGCATGCTGCAGAACGCAATGGCCGTTAATGTTGAGGCCTTTAGAAGCACTCGGCGTATGTCAAACGCTGACTAGGCGGCTTACGAGCAATCCTGGGTGGATCGATCGCTACCCACCGACTAATTATGAAGGCTATAATTTCGTACGGCAGGGATAGTTTTTTTCGTAAAAAATTTGCAGATCCCACGTGCAGTGGAAATCGATGATATGCGAGGCACAAATGAACCATGCTGATATGTCACTTTAAAATTAGCACAACATTACAAGGTGGAGGTACATGATGCCGTACATGTCTTCCGTGTCATGATTATCATGTTGTATGTGTCGTCTACCTTCGTCATCTATTCACGTCACGTGATACCGAAGTTAGTATATGTGCAGCTAGTGAAACGGCCGCGAGCATGCAAAGAGTGTATGTTGTCATGTTCTTACATGACGAACGTGTAAGTATTGTCATGTTTGCACTACTCATATATCTTCGTCATCCATTGACGTCACGTAACACAAAATTTGGTATATGTGGGACTTGCCAAACGGCCTAGAGCACAATATGAAGGGCCCCATTGTACTCCATTGTAGCGTTGACGCGCGCGCACGCTTGGCACAGTGATGCGGACGTAAGCAAAATGCGAGCATCTATAGTCGGACGCCAGGCGCGACCAGCGTCCGTCCACGCGGCCTGACGGCAACCGGCGTGAAATGTCGACATGCTGCATGTCGCAATGATGCGTTACCCAGACAACACTGCGTCTTCCTCTTTTCGGATTGAGGGACGTCTATACGCGTTGAAAGGTGCATGGGGCGCACGTTAAAGAACCCCAGGTGGTCCAAATTTTCGGAGCCCCTCCACTACAGCGTCTCTCATAATCATATGGTGGTTTGGGACGTTTAAAACCACAAATCAATCAATCGAATGGGGCATGCGTCGAAGCAACGCAGCGCGGCGCGCGCAGCGGTATATGGCAGGACCGTCGCCTGGCTTGGCAGGGACGCGTATATGGGACCGCCGTATATTGGACCCGCCGCTATATATGGCAGACCTCCGTATATATGGAGTATATGGGCATGGTGGGTGGGTGGGTGGGTGGAGGATGGATGGATGGATGAGGATGGCATGGATGGGATGGATGGATGGATGGTGGTATGGATGGATGGAGGATAGAGGATGGATGGATGGATGGATGAGGATGGATGGATGGATGGATGGATGGATGCATGCATGCATGCATGCTAAGAAAGCTTTGCATTAAAATTGCGGTACTGGATGAGCGCGTGTTCATGGCACTCACGAACCACCTTTTTCTTCCTACACGTGTCAGTGTGTTGGTGCTCGCAATCGGAACTCCACCTTGAAATCTCTCCTTTTAAATATACTGCCCGAGTTTTCCCTAATATCATCTGACGTACATGAGTGGGTGCTCCAAATATGTAAATTAAGCACGCTTCGGCACATCGTTTACGTAGGGCTGTAGATGTTGGCAGCGGTCTCGTCGTTCGCACGCCTTTTCTCCTTTCGGCCATTGCTCGGGCGCCACAAGCCACGTCTTCCTGGGATATGCATTCCGACAGTTATTCAAATTTCTGTAACTTCCGTGCCCCGGGTAATTATGGTATTTGGTCAACCCTGCGCGATGGTTTTATATAGTCATAAAATACGAGCCTCCACTTTTTGTTAATATTAAAAATGTTTGTACTGTCTACATTGATAACCACCGTTTTTTCTGCATAAACTGTTCTCTAAAGTAGCGTGTAACTGTCACATAGTACTTAAATTAAGAAACCTAAATTGTGCGGGACGTATGTCACGTATCCACTTCGATTGCCAATGCGGGCCATCATTTCATATCTCAATATCACGAGATCGCGCAGTTTCAGCATTTCGAAACTATAGTGGGCATAGACCTGTCTGAGTTGTTCTCCTGCCAAGAACACAGCGGATAGACAGCGGGATTTACAGCTCCTTTTCCTATCCATATTATTTAAAACAACTGCGGAATATTCTGCGAGGATTCCATCGCTCGGATCATTTCTCTCTAAGGTTACTGCAGTGCGATCAAGTCGCCTTTTTGTTTTTCTTCTCATTCAGTGCTGCCAGATGGAAATTTTAGATAATAATGGTGGACCTGTGAGTTTTAAACACTGTGCCAGCTTCAATCTGACCCAAGATCTTCATACGAAATTTACAATTCTTTGTTTCGCTGTAACTTGGTGTGATGGTTAAAGACGTTCGTCACTATGTTTGTTGATAGCGGACGAGAAAGGATTGACATCAACATGTGATGCGACCAAAAGAAGCTTTATATTGCACACTAGAGAAGGAAGTGACACTTTCTTGTTGATGAGCTGCGCGAACCAATGGCTCTGCGCCTCCTGCGCGGAGAACACGCCCCCAAGCAGCTGCAGCAGCCCGATGAAGGCCAGCGTCGGGTGCGGCAGGTGCGGCGGAAACACATACTTGTACAGGCACACCTTGTTCTTCTCGGTTTTGTGCGCTTCCTGGTCCAGGAATGGGAACGTCGCAGTTTGGGTCCCCGTCGTCCCGACATGATGCGGTTGTCGACGTGCGCGAGGGCAAAGGTGGCACGGCTCACGGCGCACGGATACGCTACCGTGTGCAGCGCCGTTGAGTCGGACGTCGCGGCCAACCCAGCAGTCAGGGTCGCAACTCCGGAGGTCCAGGATCAGGCCACGGCTCACGATGACCACACCCGGTAGGCCTCGTCCACGAACCTGCTCCCGGCCACTGCACCCAGGCAGAAGCCGTTCAGCAGGCCCCGTCCTTGGACCTTGTACAGGCCGGCGGACTCGACCTCGAACAGACACACCGGAGCTCGACCTGGCCGGCACGTACGGGTCTCACGTCCGGCTCAGGAACGCTGCCAGGAACTCGTTCTCTCGAGCGGCGCACCGCTTCCTCTGCCTTCATGGCCTCAACCCTCGAGCTCTCTTTTCCGCACGTTTCTTCTTCTTGGCCAGGGCACCACCAGGTACCCTCGGGTGCACACTGCAGCTCATGAGCTCGCGGCCCGCGTCCGAGTCTGGCGCGTCGCTCGGTATGGCTCGGCACCACTCGGCGATTCTCGATTCAGCCAGAACTCCCCTGGCACCTGGATCCTCGGCCACCCTGGACCTCGCCCGGTTCCGTGCTACTCTGTGCGCACTCCCGCGTCTCGCCCGGCAGAACGTCTCGCTCGTCCCTTGCCAATGTGCGACGCTCTGGTGACACCGGTGCTTGATGGCATGGGTCCGGCCACGGAGCAGTCAACCCGCATCGGAGACGCGATGCTCCATGCGGGGCATGGCCAGCCCGTCCAGCGAAGAGCGTGCGCCGAGACGCGATGCTCGACGCAACCGTGACCATTAGCCAGGCCACGTTCATCGCTGTGTAGAACGGCTGACCATGGAGACGCCGCACCGAGATCCGCGATGCCCTCGGCAAGGAAGAGAACAGCAGGCCAGGCCGCGCCCCGAGATGCAGTACTCGTGCCGGCAATGCTGCCCCAGCTGGTGGTTGGACGGCAGCAGCGTCGACGGCCGCGTTCCCTGGCCGGAACCTGGCTCGCCTGCGTCCGACGCTTCGGCCCGCTGTCTCCCGTCTGCCGCTGCTTCGGCTCGTCCCCAGCCACAAAGCCCACTGCCACGTGATGGTCGCCCGTGGCCCAATCGTGGCACGCCACCTCTATGGGCCACCACAGGTCATCAGCTGATTGGCGCACAGTTGCCTCGTAATCGCACGTGCCTTCTCTTCTTCATTTCTTGTTGTCGCCTTCGTGCCACCTGCCCTCCGCTCGTCTTTTTCAGTTTCGGTTTGACGTTCCTCGGCGTCTTTAAGTCCTTTCTTTTACACTTGGACTCGAGTCTGCTCACGGGTCTTTCCTGGGGCGCTAGATCACAGAGATCAAGGCAGGGGCTGAATGTCTCCAAACTTCTTGTGCCCTTCACCGCGGTCGATGTTTTTTTTACAATCCTGAAGTGTGGGTTTTTTGCACTGTTGAGGTCAGCCTCTGCAGCGAGTTTCGCTAATGGTGCGAGACGTGAAATAATTGTGATATTCACCTTTGTATTCGCGTTTGCTCTAGCGGCAGCTCGTTTAGATCAGTAAAACTTCAAATGAGACATTGGGTAAAAAATAACTGTCTCAAGTCGCGTCTGTAAACGGTAGGGTCCAAAGAGAGAATCGTAGCCATTTCTGCGAAGAACTGTCTCAATTTTTCGAAGTTGGCCACTGAGAATTTGCGAAATCTGGTCAGTTTCACTGTAGAAAAATAAAACAAAGAGCGCAACCGCGATACTCTTCCGAGATGTCCATTCAGAATTCGATATATTTATAGCATTGTTATGTTTGCAATTATAGCATGCTTGGCGCGCGTATGCACTGACGCAGAATAAACACTATTGAATGACAAGGTTTCAGTATGGCTCAAGCCATGATTTTTTTTCGCTTCAGTCTGGACGTTTCGCTTATAAACATCCCCGTCGATTCCTGTCACGAATTTTCTACGATGCGAGCTTCTAACCGCAATAAAGACATGGGTTTTTATACATTTCGGATTACCTATGTCACATACTCTTATGCCGTGGGCCATGTTTGCACGTACGAGGCGAAAGCGACTAAGAAAGGGTTTTGTGACGCTTTCGCTGTACTCCTCTTCCAAAGAGCACCCAGTCTGAAGCATACAGAAAAGTATCTTTGGTTCTCAAGATGAACAACCCACTTGTGTTCCACAGCCATAGTGCCAGGATTTGAGGTGGAAGGTCTCTCTGTGAAGGCCACGCCCTTACGGCTGCAGTCGACATGGTCACGAGCATGCCTCGCTGCAACTCGTCCGCTACTGTGGAGATCATCGAAGACGGCAGCTCGTGCCCGTCGCGGTCACCGAGTGTGTGCATCATGAGTGAGGCCTTGAGGCCGCCATCGCCGAGCGTTTACATCGTGAGCGAGTCGTCCAGGCCCCCATCGCCGAGCGTTCTCATCGTGACCGAGTTAACGAGGTCCCCGTCACCAATCGTGTGCGTGGTGAAAGAGGAAGTGCGGTCTCCCAGCTTCTGTGTCACCAGCAGCAAGCGCACGTCCTCACCCGCCATCGTGGACGTGGTGACCGAGTGCGAGCAGCAGCCGCCGCGGAAGGTCGCCCATTCACCAAACGTATGCATTGTCACCCCGTCGTCGCCTAGTCACCGGTTCGTACAACGAGTGCATCGTGACGGAGGAGAGGCCACCATCACCCGGCCTGTGCATCGTCATTGAGACACGCAGGTCTGCGTGTCTGCGTGCTCATGAAGGAACCTAAGTGTTCATCGTCCACAATTATCATACAAAAGTAGACGAAGCAATCCTTCGACGCGCCTGTCAACGCACTTACCGAGGAATGGTACATAGGGGTCGTTGCCCAGTACCAGACTTCGTGTCCACAAATTGGAAACTGGGCACCTACCTCTATGTCATATGTATGCAGATGGCGTGGAAGTGTGCTTGACATGTAAAATAAAGTTAAACCCCTATTAGTGTCGGCTGGGTGCACTCTTAAAGGGAGGACTTGTTATTTTTCTGGGGCCTTAACAGGATTCAGTTATTATGGTAATGCTTGTCTGAATTTTCGGTGGGGAAGGTGGGAGTCGCTTCCAAGCCAAGGAGCCATTGGGACGTGCCAAACTTTCTTGAGCAAGCAATATAACCATAATGTGCCGCAGCAAAAAGCAACAAGCGAAAGCAACAAAACAAGTAGGAAAAGTGAAGCCAGGAATGCTGGCCCTTGCCCACAGTAAGCCAATGTTAAATGGAAGCTGTTCCAGCTCAGCATACAGTGTGCGCCCCAGAATTATAGTATTGAGTATTGCTAGTGTTCTCCAAACCGCGATATAATTACGAAGGACACTGTACTGGAGGGCTCCGGAACGAGCACCTACGTATGAAACAGCGGCTGGAATTCGAATATTAGGGTGAGCAGTCGAGCACCTCAACGACTAACCCACCATGGCGGGACAGTCGCAATCATGAACAGGTATGTGCTGCACAGTCTGGGAAAGCCTCGCTACTCAGCTCTACGGCATGGCCCGTGATAATCGTCATTGGTGAGTGAACGAGAGAGAAAGAAATGGAAAGAAACAAAAAAACAAAAATATAATTTCGAATAACATTTTTATGACGTGGAATTTGAACACTCGTACCCTCCACCCGACGGCTACCTTCCTAACCACTCGGCTCTCCAGGCACGCAAGCCGAGCACAGCATAGCCTTCTGTAGAGTTATGTACAAGAGTTAGGAAAAGGAAGTGGTGGTCAGCAGGAGGAAACAATAAAACGCAGCACAAAATAATCGACAAAGAGACAGGTAGGGAGATCATGACACGTAGCTGCGTAAATTTTGACTGACCCACGACTGCGACGTGACGGTCAACGTCACTTGCGACATGTCAATGAAATAGCGCACATGTAGCCTTATACTTTTTCATTTGCTTTATTTTCAAAAATCGCACTTCTCTGCCAGCAGAACTTGGTGGTTTCACCGGTGTCTGCGGTGCCCTAGGCCACAGAACACGTCGACATTTAATTTAGGAAAATCTATCAGAACGAAACACGAACCGATATGATAATTTTGGTTTTCCAACTCCCAGGGTGCGTCATAGTGGAGCATATGTGTGCAAGTGCTTTCCACTGTGGATTAATGAGATTCGTAGCACGGAACCTTTTCTACTTAAAGGCCAGGGGCCTGTCTACAGTGAGTCTATTATCATCTTGTAACTGAGGCACGAGGGCAATGATGTGGTCAGCTTCTTCTTCAAAATTTATCTGAAGCTCAGCCGTGGTGAACAAAGATTTGTAATAATCTTCAAATGCGGCTCTTATTTCACATGTCTCTGCGTAAATAGAACCCTGTGACTCAATTTGCAGTATCTGTTTAGAACGTGCATATCTCTTTTCATCCCCGAGAGTTTTTCTTAGTGGGTTCCTCTTCAGTGAAATGAGCAACACGGGAACGATTCATTGCTCCCCTGTATACATCTACATCGTGTTTTTGTATCCGTGCTCAAACCACATTTATCTCATTCATGTACAAGCCCGGCTGTTGACTTTCAAAAGTATGGAGCCTATGAAGTAAATCATAAAGACAGCATATATCTCAGTTTTTTTTCTTTGAGATATTTCACATGAAATACTAATCGCCTCGTAGTTAACTTTTCCTTTGAACATTCCCATTGAGTGAACATTTGCAGGTGTCGACACTCTGTTACCTCTGCTACCAATTCTTTGACTACTTTTACTAAGCAATCCTCGCGCAACAACTTTACGTTAAGCTTCCATAGACTCAGCATAAGAGGACTTCACGAAACATTTTAGGTTTCCAAGAAACAGTGACCAAGCAGCAGCCACGCTCAGCTTGGAAATGCAGCGAAAATAAATTTCATGCTTTACAAACACATGAGTCCTGTGTAGATCTTCACAATACAACATGAAATATTGCCGTAATAATATGTGGTACAAGCTCATATTGCTATCGGGTGTCAGAACATGGGATTATAATAATCACTTTATGGTTTAAAGCCAGTCACCCACTATAAAAGGCATACACCTTTGCACCCTTAAGGCCACGTAGTGGGTGCGTAACAGGTTATAATACATTCCACACACTTAGCCTTTAAAGGGGCCGTGCAACACTTTTTGAGCATGGTCAGAAAACGCTGCCGATCGGTACTATAAGCTTCCGAGAACACGCGAGCCAAATATTACAGCGCAGCACGCTGCCTAGAATTCACAATAAATTATCAAAGTCAGCTACAAATAGTTTTCTCTTCTCTCGACAAATCACGGCAAATAAGCCCAGTAAGCCCATCTATCAGCCATTGGCTGATTTGAACATGGCGCGCTCGGTTGTTACAGAGGTTGCCGGGAGAGGCCAGCACTTGTACACGCGTGTGCGGTGATTGCACTGAGAAAGCCGCGTATTCGAAGAAAAAAAAAGAAAAGATGCTCCAGATCACAAAACACAAGTGACGTGTTTTTTTTTTTCTCCTCCCATTTCTTCCAGCTCAGCTTCCAGCGTTTCGTCGGGACGAGAGAAGAGAGAATCTGATTGCAGCGCGTGACAAATATTTGTAACTCCGCTCGTACTGGACAGACAGACTCTTGAAACTTTTGTTGGTTCCAATTTGTGAGGAAATACGCTTTTCCAGTGAAGTGATCCCATGGTTACTCAAAAAAGTGTTTCAAGGCCCCTTTAAAGTACGTACAAAGGCCCCTTTAAAGTACGTACACGTTGAACCCTTACAGACAAAGTTTTAAGGTCCCCCAATATTTCAGGAACAGTTTTATTTCTAATGCGACGAACTATGTTGCGCGCAGTTCGCAATATATGCAGGTATTGATTGGATGTATTGAAGAAGAAAAAAGAACAAATATATAATTCCAGTTTGCACCACAGACGGCCAAGTTGGCGTACCCAATCGAACCAAAACATTTTTATTGATTTTATTTGCATCTTATACCGGTGTCAAATGGGCACTTTTAATCGCGATCAGGACGATCCGGATCAGTTTTGTTGATCGTGATCAACATTATGGCCACTGCTACACGGCCCAAGCCCTGGGTCAGATGAAATGCACCAGGTGGCGCTGGCGCGCCCTAAAGCATGTCGTTGAGAAAACTCGGGCTGAGTATACAATGAGTCTGAGCCATACGCAGTGTAGTCGCTTGGGCCCGGATTAATGCTTCATCTGGAGGTGTAAAAAGCCTTCTTTGTTCTCGGTGCCGGCTGAACCGGTCTCCGTAGCTGAGTTCCAGGTCATGCGAATTTGGTTCCTGGGACCACACCACTGCCCGCTTAATGTTCCCCCAGGCTGGCCGCAATAGTGAATAGCTACACAAGTGTATTAACTGTGGATTAGCACAGGCAGGACAAGACCACGTATTATGGGGTTGCCCCAACAACCATCCACCCGATGAGCTCCTGCAGCCGTCTCCCTCTCCGGAAGCCTGAAGAGGTCCTTAAGGAGCCTGCATTTACATATACAGGCCAAGCTGGCGGACTGGTCTGCTGGTGTGTGCGGCCCCTTGGGCTCCAACCTAGCTCCCGTCAAACTTGATTTCCCCCATTTCCCCTCCCCTTTCTGAATAATAAAGTTTATTCATCCTCCTTGAGAAAACTCGGCGTACGATATTTCTATAGAGCCATTCATCAGCAATATAATTGGTGCAAGAACCACTCGAACACCAAAACGTTATGTGCTACTACAAAAACAATTTCATTATTCCATAACTTTATGGAGTTTTCTCTGCCCTTACCTGTATTGGTGCGTGATTTTAACTCGACTTTTATGTCTCATGGCAAGCGCTGAAAGCCTTCTCTCGCAGCAAAGCGGCAATCTCGTTCTACACACCTGAGTTTCACTTCTGGCTCCTCAGCCAGAAGTGAAACGTGCTGCTATACGCACACATAAGTGCATTCCCCCACAGGGGCGTCTGCGCAAGCACGCGTTTGATGTGTACGACACCACGGACCCGAGCTAACGCGGGGTTTTGACCCCCTCCCACGCCTAGCCATGCGTGACTTTGCCATGTCCGGGCAAAAGGGGATCCTGGGTGTTCAGGCAATGCTGGGTGATTGGACCTTTAAGGTCCCCCAGCGGCGGCAACACACCCCTTTGGCCCCGGCTTCACGTAGACGGCACCCCTGGATTGACCTGCCCGAGGGGAATCGGCAGTCGCCTTTTCCTGCCTCCGCCTCACACCTTCGTCTTGTCTCTTACTTTAATATTTCCTGTCCTCTACTCTCTTCCACTGACTTTCGTGTTTTCTGGCGGCAAAGGTTAACCCTGTGTGGTTATCCTACCTTGGAGACACCATATTCGGTTATAGTGGTGGCGTACAGCTGGCGTCTGCAGGGCCTGTGCTTACAGACCCTGCAGCGTCCCCTTGTAGTACTTTATGTTGGGGGGCTGGAACCGCTGCTGAAAATTAAACATTTACATATGGCTAGTTCCTTCCCCCCCCCCTCCCTGATTGCCCTCAGAAAAGAGGGTGCACCGATGAACTCTTCCAGTTTTTTGTTCACCAGCGAGTATCTTTTCCCCGATTCCACGTTATCCACGCCGACACACGCGCAAACCAGTGCGAACACTTTCACCTTTTCTAGTTTCGAAGTCTTCGACGGAAATCTTTGGCCCAGAATATAAAGCATCGAGAATGGCAAGTGGTGACCTCCTATTGGAGCTCCATGACCAGAAACAATATGAGAGACTGCCTAATCCAGTGAAAGTCGGAGATACCAAAATAATAGTAACCCCACACCGAACCAGGAACACCACCCGTGGCGTTGTTTCAGATGATGACCTGTTAGGGCCGACGGAGGCTGAACTCCTGGAGGGTTACAGCGAACAAAATGTCATTAACGTGAAACGAATTAGGATGAGGCGTGATGGCAAAGAAGTCCAGACTAAGCACCTGATACTTTCAATTCAAGTAACTCCGCCCGACTCCGTTGAGGCTGGGTACATCTAGCTTCGAGTGAGGCCATATATGCCAAACCCTCTCCGATGTTTGAAATGCCAGCGGTTCGGCCACAGTTCACAGAACTGCCGAGGCCGCCTTACTTGCGCGAAATTCAGTGCTGAAGAACACACATCTGATGCCTGTGAAAACTCTCTTCACTGTGCGAACTGTAACGGGGAGCATGCCGCATACTCACGGTCATGCCCATGCTGGAAAAAAATTGGCACAATTAAAGTAAAACGAAACATTTCATTTAAGGAGGCACGAAGGCAGGTGTCCTATTTACCAGAAACCAGCTTTGCCGAAATGGCGCGTCAAGGGGCAGCGCCACGATGGCCTCCGGCGGCTGTCTGGCACACGCGTAGTGAGCCGGCGGTGACGCCATCCGCCCCCTCGGCGGTTGCAGCCAGTGCTGCTGCGCCATCCAAGAAGGACCCACCAACCTCAGGGCTGGGAGCCGTGACTGTCTCGTCTTTTGAGGCGAAGCCCTCAAAACAAACGCAGCGCTCGCAAGAGCGCGTGTCCAGCGCCTCGCAAGAGGCAATGGACACAACACCGAGCGTGAGGGCGCAGCAAGCGCCTAAGGATCGGCGCGACTATGTCGACCGATCCAAAAAAAAACTCGTGTCAGGGCTCCTGCAAAGGGTCCGTGATCCAATTTTCTATCCTTGAGCACACAGCACAAAACACATCTAAAATGGACACACATATCTTACAGTGGAATGTGAAAGGACTTCTCCATAACCTCAATGATATTTGAGAGCCTCTTAATAAACATACTTCAAAGGTGCTGTGTGTTCAGGAACCACATCTCAAGTCCACACAAACAAACTTTCTAAAGCAATGTGCCATCTTCCGCAAAGACCGTGACGACGCTGCCGCCTCGTCGGGCGGTGTCGCTATAATAGTTGACAAAGGAGTTGCCTGTAAGCAATTAAACCTCCGAACTTCTCTTGAGGCAGTGCTGTCCGAGCAGTGCTGTTCGGAAAGCTACTAACAATTACTTCTATTTAGATTCTTCCGCGCTATCAGCTTTCGAATACACAATTTCAAAGCTTCATTGATGAACTTCCTCCGCCATATATAGTCGTTGGTGATCTAAATACACATAATCTTCTATGGGGCGACCCCCGTTTAGATGCGCGAGGATGCCTAATAGAACACTTTCCGTTTTCGTCAGGTGTATGTTTACTGAACAAAAAAGAACCAACATATTATAACACTACACACACACATACTCTTCTATAGACCTGAGTATTGTATCGACTACATTATTTCCATATCTGGAGTGGCTCGTTCTCAAGAACCCCTTTGAGAGTGCCCACTTCAAGATTATGTTGAAGTCAACAAAAGAAGATACATGCTCGCCTGTCGTTCCTCGTTGGAACACCAAGTCTGCCAACTGGGAACTGTTCCGAGAAATTACATTTTTAGACGGAGATTACATTGCTGATTTTAATATAGATAATGCTGTAGCATACATAAGAGGTTTTATTATTGAAGCTGCAGTGAAATTACTAAGCAAACTAACAAAATGACTAATAAGCGTCGCATTCCATGGCAGAACGACTATTGTCGGAAAGCGCGCAATAGCCAAATAAAGCTTGGAGATTACTCCGAGATTACCCAACGGCTGAAAACGTCGTCAATTTCAAACAGATTAAGTCCCAAGCCAGAATAACGCGCCGTCTTGCCAAAAAAATGGAATAGGTACATCTCCGGTATATATTCTTACACTGACGAAACAAAGGTTTGGAATAGGGTAAACAAGTTAATGGCTCGGGAGTAACACCCCCTACCCTTGGTAAGTAGCCGAGGAGAGAGCTTGGAGGAACAAGCGGACTGCCTAGGCCAACATTTTGAATTTGTCTCAAGTGCATCACACTATACAGAAACGTTTTTAAGATTCAAAGAACGCGAAGAGCGGCAACCCCTTAAATGTAAACGTCCATCCAGTGAGACTTACAACTGCCTATTCACATTAGCTGAACTTAAGACATCTCTTGCGTACTGCAACAACTCAGCGCCAGGTGGCGATCGTATAATGTACGAAATGATCAAGTACTTTCAACCTGAAGCACTAAAAACACTCCTAATTCCTCTTCAATACTATGTGGGAAGCTGGGTATTTTCCATTGTCATGGGAAGAAGCGATAGTCATCCCGGTACTTAAACAAGGCAAAGACCCGTTCTTGGCCGCCAACTACAGGCCAATAGCGGTAACAAGCTGTCTATGCAAACTATATGAGAAAATGTTAAACTGGCGCTTAATCCACTTTCTAGAAAGTAACATTATACTAGACCCCCTTCACTGTGGTTTCAGAGAGGGGAGGTAGACAATAGACCACCTTGTTCGCATAGAGACATACATCAGAGATGCATTTATTCATAGGCAGTTTGTACTTTCGGTATTCCTAGACTTAGAGAAAGCGTATGATACCACATGGCGATTCGGGATTGTACGCGATCTTGCCGCCATGGGCATCCATGAGAACATGTTAAGCACAATTGAAAACTATCTGTCTACTCGAACCTTTCGCGTAAAAGTGGGAAATGCTTTCTCTAGATCATTTACCCAAGAGACTGGTGTTCCGCAAGGGGGCGTGCTTAGTTGCACACTCTTTTTTTTAAATGAACTCCCTGCAGTCAGTAATTCCAAGCGCGATGTTTTATTCCGTCTATGTTGATGATGTGCAGATGAGTTTCAAATCACGCAATATGTCTATCTGCGAACGACAAGTGCAGCTTGGAATGAATAAATTCTCTAAATGGGCGGATGAGAATGGTTTTAAAATAAACACCCCGAAAACTACTTGCATAATCTTCTCCAACAAACGAGGGGTAATGCCACTACCAAACCTTGCGATTAAGGGAGACCAACTCTCTGTGAGCAGCGAGCATAAATTCCTGGGAACCACTTTAGATTCAAAGCTCAAGTTTATTCCCCATATTAAATATGTAAAAATTAAATGTCTGAAAGCGATGAACATCCTAAAGGTCCTATCACGTACAACATGGAGTAGTGATCGGAAGTGTCTCTTGAAGTTGTACAAAAGCCTTGTCTGGTGGCGCCTTGATTACGCCGCTATAATTTATCTTTCCGCAACGCCAAGTGCTTAAAAAATCCTAGACCCCGTTCACCATCTGGGTATCCGACTTCCAACCAGTGCTTTCAGAACAAGTCCGATTCAGAGTCTCTATGTAGTGTCGAATCAGTAGTCACTTCACCTGCAGCGATCCTATAGCAGTTTCACATATTTCATAAAGGTACGCGCAAACATCAAGCATCCTTCTTATTCAACTATAAACGATATGTCCGCTGCCACCTTCTTCCATAATCGACCCGCTGCGAGAAAGCTGTTCTCTTTGCGTGAGAGAAACTTGAGTGAATAAATGAGTGTTCCACTGCTAGAACTTAGTCCTATGCCCACAGCGAAACACTCACTGCCGTGGAAGTGGTAGCTTATACATTATGACACCTCATTTGTCGAGATCACTAAACACGCACCAGAAGCACATAATAAAATGCATTTCCGACAACTCCAGTCCAACTACTCATGCGTACAGTTTTATACCGACGCTTCTAAGTCGCATGCAGGGGTGGCTTATGCAGCTGTAGGACCATCCTTCTCGGAATCCGGTTACTGCACCCGGAAACAAGTATCTTCACGGTTGAGGGCTATGCACTATTGTCGGCTGTGAAGCATATACGGAAATCAAACATACAAAAATCAATTATATTATTACACGACGTCGGACAGAAAGAGCATCATAGACGACGAAGACGATGAAAGCGACCGTGCTCGTGTTGTTGTTGCTGCTGTTCATCCATCTTGGCTGCAGCTGCCTCTGACTCTCCCTGTATATTTTGTAAATATATTTATTTCATTCATTCTCTCACCCCCGTAACATTTGGTGGTGGTGCGGGGTACAACACGATATAATGGAGCTCCGCAGTGGCCGAGGCGACTACAACAACTGTTGTCCTTCCGCAGTTAAAAGATCCTGGCACGTTCTGTGGCACGAATGATGTCGACATCGAAGAATGGTTGTCGTACGAGCGTACAAGTAAGAATTACCGCTGGGATGAAACTCTTATGTTAGCCAATATCCTGTTCTACTTGAAAGGAACAGCAAAAGTGTGGTTCGAGAACCACGAAGATGAAATTGGAAGCTGGGATGCGTGCAAAGAAAAGATGCGCGCCCTTTTCGGCAAGTCTGTGGGTAGAAAGGCAGCGGCCAAGAAAGAGTTGGCATCTCGTGCGCAAACGTCATCAGAGTCCTACGTGACTTACATAGAGGACGTGCTTGCCCTTTGCCGAAAAGCAGACAACGGTATGGCAGAAAGCGAAAAAGTAGCTCACATATTGAAAGGCATTGCAGATGATGCATTCAACCTTCTCATATGCAAGGACTGCAACACGGTCGATGCCATCATCAAGGAGTGCCAGCGTTTTGAGGCCGCAAAAAGTCGACGTATCGCCCATAATTTCACTCGACTACCAAACACAGCGGCAACCTGGTCGTGCGAAGACAGGCCTGCGCTACAGACGTCGTTAACTGCAGAGCCCGTGACCAAGATCATCAGACGTGAACTTGAAGCTCGGTCTCCTGCATCCACGTGCTCCCATGCCTGTGACTCTAGCCCTCAGATGGTGCCACTGGTACACGCAATTGTGCGAAAAGAGCTTTCCAATGCTGGACTGGCCTCCGAGTGCACTACAGCTTCCTCTCAGCTGATCAACCGTCGTCGACCCCATGATTCGTATGCCCAAAGCCAAAACCTTCCGGCGCGCCCTCGCAATCCAGCCAAGTGGAGGACTGCTGACGATCGCCCGATTTGTTTCAACTGCCACCGTATCGGACACGTGGCCCGCCATTGTAACACTCGGTTGTATTGGCATCAGGCATCCTATGGGTACCCCCATCAGCCAGAGAGGGATCATGGACGCTTTCAAACTTACCGGGAGTCACCTCAGGCCACCAGTGAAGACGTTCCTTCTATGCTGCCATATCGTCGTCGCTCTCCATCTCCGCATGCTCACCAGTCCCGTTCACCGCTCTCCCGTCGCCCATCGTCTCGCTCGCCCCAATTTCGCCGACCAACGTCGCCGACTGACCACCTGCCGCGGGAAAACTAGATGATGCAGCTCCCGAAGGTGATGCTGCATCGACCACTTGCCCGCCAAATCCCCTGACCATGCTGCCGACTCGACGCAACCTTATTGACGTTGAAGTAGATGACACACCCGTTGTTGCACTGGTGGACACAGGGGCTCACACATCAGTGATGAATTCAGAACTTCAATGCCACCTTAGGAAAGTTTTAACGCCACCCACAGTGCCACTCATCCAGGTCGCCGACGGCGGCACGTTTCCCGTGCTTGGAATGTGTTCCGCGCGTATAAGTGTGGCTGATCACTCCACGACAGTGCTATTTGCTGTGCTCGAGAAATGTTCCCATGAACTTATCCTCGGCATGGACTTTTTATCCGCCCACTCTGGCCTTATTGATTGTGGAACCGGCATGCTTCAACTTGATTTACCGTGTTACCATGACGACCCAACACCAGCTCAACCCCGTCTGTATTCTGCAGATCACGTTCGCCTAGCACCTCAAGCCGTTACTTACGTGAACCTGAGATCTGTCCCTCCTGTTCCCGATGGTGACTACATGTAGGCACCTATTGCTGACGTTCTGCTGGCCAAAAATGTTGCCGTGCCTCACACACTTTTGACAGTCCCAGGAAATACAGCATCTCTTCCGATCCTAAACTTGAGCTGGTGCGCTCAAGTTATCCCAGATGGTATGTCTTTGGCAAAAGTTTTTTCTATAGATGCTGCCATTTCGGCGTTCGTTGCCGAATCTTCGTCGTCCTCTGCTCCATTTTCATCCTCGAAGAGCGCAGCGGATGCCACCATCGACAAGATGATCGCTCCGGACCTTCTTCCAGCGCAGACAGCTGACATCCGGCACCTGCTGAAATCCTACCGCGACATCTTTGATTTTGATGACCGCCCTTTGCGTCAGACATTCTTTGTAACTCATAGGATTAACACTGGAGACGCCAGCCCCATCCGACGACGTCCTTATCGCGTGTCTAATGCTGAGCGACAAGTTATCCAGCACGAAGTTGAAGAAATGCTCACAAAAGACGTCATCGAACCTCCCTGCAGTCCATGGGCATCGCCGGTCGTGCTAGTCAAGAAGAAGGATGGCAGCTGGCGCTTCTGCGTAGACTACCGTCACCTAAACAAAGTAACACGTAAGGACGTGTATCCACTGCCGCAGATTTACGATGATCTCGACTGCCTATATGGGTCTGCCTACTTTTCATCTATCGACTTGCGATCAGGATACTGGTAGATTTCTGTCGATCATCGAGACCGTGAGAAAACCGCATTCATCACACCGGATGGACTTTTCCAGTTCAAGGTTATGCCATTCGGATTGTGTAATGTGCCAGCTACATTTGAAAGAATGATGGACTCTCTCCTGCGTGGGTACAAATGGACCACGTGCCTGTGCTATCTCGATGACGTCATCGTATTTTCACCTACATTCGAAAGCCACCTTAGCCGCCTAATGGCTGTTCTTGAGGTTTTCCGGAAAACTGGACTTCAGCTCAACTCTTCCAAATGTCGCTTTGGCCGTCGGGAAATCACTGTGCTCGGCCACCTTGTCAGTGCTCGAGGCGTGCAACCTGATCCTGAGAAAATTCGAGTTGTCAAATATTTTCCCATGCCACGTTCCGCAAAAGATGTACGAAGTTTTATCGGCCTTTGTTCTTACTTTCGACGTTTCGTGAAGAATTTTGCTGACATTGCCCGACCACTTACGGAGCTACTGAAGAAGGACATGCCTTTTTATTGGGGTACTGACCAAGCAACTGCCTTCAGCACCCTTACAACATTACTTACTTCCCCACCCATCTTGGCCCATTTCGACCCGTCAGCCGATACTGAAGTTCGTATCAATGCCAGCAGACATGGAATTGGTGCTGTTCTTGCCCAGCGGCAACGAGGACAAGATCGCGTCATTGCTTATGCCAGTCGCGTCCTTTCTCCTTTGGAGAGCAAATTTTCTATTACAGAACGTGAGTGCCTCGCACTAGTCTGGGCAGTCGGAAAATTTCGACCATACTTGTTTGGCCGCACCTTTTCGGTAATTACAGATCACCATGCCTTGTGCTGGCTGTCGTCCCTTAAAGATCCAACAGGACGACTTGGCCGTTGGGCCTTGAAACTACAAGAATACAGCTTCGACGTCGCATACAAATCTAGCCTGATGCACCAGGATGCCGACTGTCTATCCCGTCACCCCGTGGACCCACCTGACCTTTCAGCACATGATTCTGACCCTTGCGTCTTCGCCATGTCGGCTTTCACCGACATACGCAAGGAACAGCTCAGCGATGTTCACTTGCGGTCTATCATGCAGAGTCTACGCTCGCCCCACGTAGACCCGTCGCTACACTTGTTCGTTCTACACGATGGCATTCTTTACCGACGCAACACCAGCGCCGAAGGACCAGAGCTACTACTCGTAGTTCCTGCGACACTCCGTTCCGCTGTACTTGAACAGCTTCACGACGCCCCAACCGCGGGACATCTCGGGGTCACGCGCACGTACGATCGCGTGTGGCGTAGATTCTTCTGGCCAGGCCTTTACCGTTCTCTGCGCCGATACGTTGCTGCATGTGAGTTCTGCCAGCGCTCCAAACATTCCACCTTGCCACCAGCTGGTCCGCTCCAACCAATAGACATACCCACCGTTCCCTTCTACCGCGTCGGTCTTGATCTCGTTGGACCATTTCCTACTTCTCTCACGGGAAATAAGTGGATAACCGTAGCCACTGATTACGCCACAAGATACGCTATCACACGAGCGCTACCGACAAGCTGTGCCACTGACGTCGCAGACTTCTTGCTTCATGACGTAATTCTTCACCATGGCGCTCCTCGACAGCTGCTGACTGATCGTGGTCGCTCATTTCTTTCAAAAGTAGTAAGTGACATCCTTCGCTCGTGTTCGACGCGTCACAAGCTCACTAGGGCCTATCACCCACAAACAAATTGTCTTACCGAGCGCCTAAATCGAACATTGCCAACAATGCTCTCCATGTACGTTTCCAAAGATCACCTTGATTGGGATAGTACTTTGCCCTATGTGACATTCACGTACAATTCGTCACGTCACGATACCGCTGGCTTCTCCCCCTTCTATTTATTGTTCGGCCGCCATCCAGCGTTACCCTTCGAGACTCTTCTCCCATCAACTACGCAAACGGTAACAGAGTACGCCCGGGATGCCACTGCTCGGGCTCAAGTGGCCCGCCAAATTCGCACGGGAACGTCTTCTTGGCTCGCAGCTCTCTCAGAAGGCCCGCTACGATAGCCATCAAAGAGTAGTTTCCTACTCTCCAGGTTCATTGGTCCTCTTCTGGACACCATGCCGCCACGTTGGCCTCTCTTCGAAGCTCCTGTCTCGCTACTCGGGGCCTTACAAGGTTTTACGCCGGCTTACCGATGTCACATACGAGATTGCTCCGTTGGACAGTCAGTCATCGTCGTCCGCAACCGCTACTGACGTTGTCCACGTGACCCACCTCAAACCGTACATATCCGCATATGACCCTACTCTCCTTTAGGCGCCGAGACGGCGCTGCCAGCAGCGGGGGGTTATATGTTACATGACGTCGGACAGAAAGAGCATCATAGACGACGAAGACGATGAAAGCGACCGTGCTCGTGTTGTTGTTGCTGCTGTTCTTCCATCTTGGCTGCAGATGCCTCTGACTCTCCCTGTATATTTTGTAAATATATTTATTTCATTCATTCTCTCACCCCCGTAACAATATTTACAGACTCGTTAAGCACCGCAAATGCAGTAGGATTGCTTTTCAGATTCAGAAATCCGGTAATAATTGAGCTTTATTCTGTTCTGTGTATAGCGTTATGTCCAACCAGCATGTTATCATTTTCTGGGTACCTGGCCATAGAAGTATCGAGGGCAATGTGTTAGCTGACCAAATGGCCACATCAATTATATTGTGCGATATTAACCTTACCGCTGCTGTCCCTGCAACATATCTAAAACCCTTCCTACGCAAGAAACTGCGAAGCTACTGGGCAACGCTTGTGGGACACAGAAATAAATAATAAGCTTCACTTGATTAAGCCGCGAATAGGTCACTGTCCCTTCCCTACAAGAACACGGCGAACTGATGTCCTATTCTGTCGCCTCAGAATAGGACACACATATGGTACCCATAGCTTTCTGCTGACTGGTGATGAACCTCCTACTTGTGGTAGATGCGGCGAGAGGCTAACCGCCCTCCACGCCCTCTTAGAGTGTCCGAAAGCCAAAAAAGAAAGAAAGGAATATTTTCCTTTAGCATACCGCTATCATCTTCTTTTACATTCTATTATGTTTCTCGGCGAAGAGCCGCTCTTTGACGCAAAATCAGTCCTAGGCTTTCTAAAGGATGTAGTACTGAATGTTTTTAGTCCAACAAGCTCATAGCACATTCTCTGTCCAGAAGATGCCGCTGTGATAGCAGCTTTTAATGAGCTCAGGCCTCCATTCTCTTGTGTTAAGGGCTCTGCCAAAGCACCAGTGCTTCACGCCAAGTTTTTCTTTCACATACGTATCATTTTTAATGAATTTTATGTGTCCATGGCTCACATCATTTGTCATTGCCATAATTTTACTCTACGTATATTTTACGCACCTACAGCGACTGTTTTTAGGCCCATTTACAGCCACGTCACATCTGTTTTATCCACGCTGCGTAAAACGCAGTTCATTATCATCGCTCTGGCGCTCTTTTGCCACATCTGGCCCTTGCGCCGATAAACTCAATTGATCAATGACATGTGTGCATTCACGTCAAACGGTGTTATAGATGCTAACCACCAATAGACATTGTATGAACTCTCATATTCACTACTGTAACGACCGTCATCATTATTGAAGTCTTTCGGTCTGAGAGAACAGGACGAAAATAATTCGACGCATTCCAAGCAAGGGTGTGTCGTCAAGACAGGTTAATTTCCTGTCAACAAAACGTGAACGAGGGGTCCAGGACCAGATCGCGCATAAAAAAACGCACGAGTCCAGAAAGGTCATTGTGAACTCTACTCTATGCAAGGCTTTCGAGGCAAGCGAGGAGGCAGCTGGGCCATTTTTGAGGTCACCGTGGATATGGAGATATTAGAACCAGCGTGTTGTTTGCAGTTTGGGCTGAAAGCTAAAACCCAAACCAGTTGTGGCTGCACCTTGCGAGGAGAAGCATAGTCCTGCAATTTCGCAAGCCACGCCACACCTTCTAGTAAACAACGAGGAATGGAATGTGTAGTTGAAAGCAAGGAAAAAGGCACTATCTGCTGCAGCCCTTGTGGAAGCCCGCCTCATCACCTCGACGACGAGGGATTAGTCGACCACTGCTCCTTCCCTCTTTCTCCATAGGATCAGCTGTATGGAGTAGAATGTTTTGACGATAAGCTGGCGGACGACTACGTTTTCCTACCCGAACGCAGTTAGGCAAGTTTGGCACGTGTACCGGGAGCTGGTTTTTCAAACCTCACCCAACTGGCAAAAGAGTTCTGGAAACCAAGGTCACCTAAGGTCATCGGACGTGTGCGGAATCTTGGAGACGTGTGCGAAACGCCGGTGCAGTTCGTTTGTGACCATATTTGGGCATCGTGTAGACTGTGCCCTCTGCACTTGCATTGTGTGGTGTCTTTCCCCGCCTTCATGGGTGGATCACTTAGAATATCGAGCGCCGTATTGGCTGAAGCCACGGACAATGAGCCCAGGGTGTGCGACATGGCGCTATTGAAGCGGGAGACTTTTGTATATTTTAAGTTTTAGAGTTCATCAATTCTCCAGTACATTTCTTGATTTCTACTTGATCACTTGATCACCTCGATTCGAATTCTCAGTTACTAACCCTGTAAATAAATTGTTGTCAATCATGCGAGCGCCCCATCTGACTTGTTCGACGATTGGTCCTAGGACGGGGGCCCGCTACCAAACTGAGACCCGTGGTAACCGGAGTCGCAACAACTGGATGGCAGCGGAGGGATGGCGTCAACCCAGGTATCAATGATTCGACGACAGCAGTCACGTGCTACGACCCCATCGACTTCGAGAGGCGAGTGGACGACAACGGTCGAATGCTCCGAGCTCATCGACTTGAGAGGCAGCCGAATGGCACTTATGGGATGACACGATGTCATCGACTGCGAGAGGCAACCGGAAGACACTGCTGAAATGCACGACGCTACAGGCATGACTGCGAGCCGAGTGAGTGCCGACTTTCTCTGTTAAACTTTACCAGGCATTTACTAATGTGTGAGTAAAAGCTGGTGGGGAGAATAGCATTTTGGTCACTGTGTAACTGGCGTCAGGCAGATTGTGTGATAGCTTTATTAAGCTATAGTGTGTGAGTAATGGCGAAATTAACAGTGCGAGAACTGTTTTAGTCATCGGGTTAACAAATAACTTGCGTCAGGCAGACAATTGATTTATTTATTTATTTATTTATTTATTTATTTATTTTTTTATTTATTTATTTATTTTTTTATTTATTTATTTATTTATTTATTTATTAGAATACCCTCAGGGCCCGTAGGGCATTACAGAGGGGGTGGGTACAACATTTATAACACACAAGAAAAAAAAGACAAAATAAAGAAACAAGTGTCAGATGCGCAAATCAGGAAGGCAACATAAGTCAACTAAAAATGTATAAGCTTGATTAAGCTATAGTCTGTGGGTGACGGCAAGGTTAACAGTTACAGAGCTGTTTTAGTCATTGGGTTAACAAATAACTCGCGTCAGGCAGATAATTGTGAGATAGCTTGTTAGGTTATTTTATGTGGGTGACGGCAAGGTTAACAGTGGCAGAACAGGATTCCGTGTAAGAAAATAACAACAATTTCACTAACAACGGCTGAGGGCATTCCCTTCTCGAGGCTCGAGCGTGGTCTCCAGCTCATCAATCTGTTCAATGACCCCACCAGGGCGACTGTAACCAGCCTCGATCTCACATGAGACACCTTTTGGACTTGCTACAGTTTGCATACCAGCCACCGTCCTGCTCTCTACATGCACTACCTTCACCCCATCGGAGAGTCGCGTACCTTTTCTAGGCGTAATTTCACTAACAACGACCTGTTGCTCTTTTCTCTCTGCCAAATAATCACTTTGCATAGCGCACTGATAGAGACGCATAACTTTCTGGTACCTCGCAAACAGCGGTTTTCATGGTGACTTCACCCTCCACCGTCTTCGCCACTTCATTGCACCTTTCGGGCTTCACACACACCCAACATATGCACGGCCAAAGACGCTTCCGATGCTGTGCCCGAATTTCAAGTTTTCTTCTTTCAATGTCTTCGTCTAATGCTCGCATTTTAGCCTCAAGTATATGTATTCTTTCGGCTTCTTCTCTCCGGGCTTGTGCCTCTTGTCTCTGGGCTTCTGCCTTTCTTTCCTGAATGTCCATGACATAGCCTGAGAGTTCCTCATCGTCCATCCCTGTCCCGACAATCCGTTAGATCAGTACGATTCTTGTTGGGGAGTCCGACACATCCAGTTTAATCTCCCTTGCGAGCACTAGGAACACGGGTTTTCGCAGGGATTTTAGATTCATTACTGCTTCCGGTAGTGTCCTCTGTTCCACGAATGATTCCTGTTTTGAACTAATTACCCTGACAGCAACGACAGCCCTAGTTTTCTGCCTTGCCTCAAGTTACCTGTTAACTTAGTGTGCAAAAGCATCCTTAGTTTCGGATGTTGAAAGAGAGGATAACGAAGGTATTCCTAAATGTAGCGAAGACATAAGGCTACTGAAATCCAACAGTACTGCCAGAGAGGTAGAGCTAGTGCTGAAAGTATTTCCTACAGAAAGCGAGGGAGATGCCACAGATGGTGAGAAAGCATATTGCGAGGCTCTCGTAGGTGTACCAACAGGCGCAAGTTCGGTAGGGGCTCGTTTCGAGGAAAAGTCTAATCCCAGCAGCATGAACATAGTTTGTGTGGTGTTAGAGACATGCCTTGTGCAGCGGCACGTGAAAAATCAGCCGGATGCGAAAAACTAGCCAGAAATTGACAACGACGCGAATTTCCAAGAGTTAAGATCTGTGGAGGGCCCAGCATCTGGTTTTGTGAGGCGTAGCGCAGATGTATTAGCCCGACAGAGCAATGGAGCGGAGAAATCGAAAGGCAAAGGCTGCAGGAAGAATGGTGCGCAGGCACACCTGAAGTGTAAAATTGCTGATGACGCAACCACAGAAGTTAGTAACAACCAAGGAAAAGTTGTACGTAAGCGTCACCTCAAAAAAAAAAAGAAGCGGGCACGTGCGGCCCCACAAAACGTGTAGGCAGAGGGCGGGCACGCCGCAGCGAAAACGGAAGGTTTGGCCATCGGTCAATTCAACAAAGCGGCCTTTGAGGCGGGCTGTCAGGGGATATTGGCGAGAGAGGAGTAGCTGATAGGACACGCGTCCCCAAGAAGGAAGTCGTGGTTGAAAAGAACAGGTTTGCGTTGACAACGATGTCGACAAGTTCCTATATGAAAGGCTGCTGGTCCTAAATTCAAGGTAAAACCAATAGCCAAAGATAAATGGCGAGTCCTTCCCCCGCACTTCAGGAATCTTCGGTATCACGAAGAGAGCCAGCCGAAATCAGGAATGAGGTGTGATGGCAAACTTGGGCCAGGAGCTCGCGCTCACTGTGGCCACTGGCGATCGCAAAAGCCGCAGAGAACAAGACCGCTTACCAAGTGAGTTCTGTAGAAGTCGAGGATTGTCTTCTCTCGGAGCTACTGCCCTTGTTCTCTAAGAATGACCGCCTTTTTTGTTGATGCCTCTTTCTGCAACAGTATACGTTTGACATACATTTCAAAAGGGGATGCTCCATGGCCTCAGGTGGTCTCAGTGATACCTACCCTGTCGCGAGCGGCATTCTCGAGAGTTCTGCAATATTTTTCTTCCTAACCCAGACGAGCGCCATTGAATGTTTTTTGTTATTTTTACACTTTTCAGAGTTCGTAAAACTCGTGGCGAATACATTGAAGACACCGCTATCCGGGATTTCAGGTTGGGTGTGCTTCCAGTGTTGTTATTCTGTTTCACTCAAACGTATGGAAAAATGTCTGGTGGGGTTTGCAGAATTTTCTGGCGCTCACTATAGGTTAGTGGTTGTGTTTTCATGGGCGCATGTGATGTCTGTTGAGCCAAAATGAAGTAGGTCATCACTACTTCATCAAGGACAGTCTTCACAAAACCGGACGTCAGGGCTGATCTCTCCGAACTGTGGCTGTAAACCTCAGCCCATCGAGAACTTCACCCCCCCCCCCCCGTGCGAGAGACTGTTCTGACCGTCATCACTATTGAAGTCTTTCGGCCTTTGTGAACTGGACGAGAAAATATTTCGACGCATTCCGAGCAAGGATGTGCCATTAAGACGGGTTAATTTCCTGTCAGCAAATCCAGCACCGATTCGCGCAAAGAAAACTCGCTTGTCCAGAAAGGCCATTGTGAGCTGTACTCTATGCAAGGCTTTCGAGGCAAGCGAAGAGGCAGCTGGGCCATTTGCGAGATCACCGTGAATCTGGAGAGACCAGAACCAGCGTGGTGTTTGCAGTTTGGGCTGAAAGCTAAAACCCAAACCGGTTGTGGCTGCACCTTGCGAGGAGAAAAAAGTCCCGGAAATTCGCAAGCTACGCCGCACCTTCTAGCAAACCACGAGCAATGGAATGTGTGGTTGAAGGAAAGGAAAATGGCGCTATCTGCTGCAGCCCTTGCGGGAGCCCGCCTCGGCACCTCGACGACGAGGGATAAGTCGACCACTCCTCCTTTCCCCTTTCTCTATAGGACCGGCTGAATAGAGTAGCATGTTTTGACGATAAGCTGGCCTACCACTACGTTGTCCTATCCGAACGCAGTTAGGCAAGTTTGGCACGTGTACCGGGAGCCGGTTTTTCGAACCTCACCCAACTGCCAGAAGAGTTCTGGAAGCCAAGGTCATTTTTCGAACCTCACCCAACTGCCAGAAGAGTTCTGGAAGCCAAGGTCATCTGAGATCATCGGACGTGCGCGAAATCTTGGAGACGTGTGCGAAACGTCGGTGTGTGACCACATTTGGGCATCGTGTAGACTGTGCCCTCTCCACGTGCATTGTGTGGTGTCTTTCCCCGCTTCATGGGTGGAGCACCTACACCATCGAGCGCCGTATTGGCATAAGCCATGGACAATGCGCCCAGGATTGGCAACACGGCGTTACATAAGCGGAAGACTTTTGTATAATTTAAGTTTTACAGTTCATCAGTTCTCCTGTACAGTTCTTGACTTCTACTTGATCACTTGATCGCCTCCTTTCGAATTCTCAGTTACTAACCATGTAAATAAATTGTCGTTCTTACGAGCGCCTCATCTGACTTGTTCGACGATGGGTCCTAAGACAGGGGCCCGCTACCAAACTAAGACCCGCGGGACCCGGAGTCGCAACACAACACAATAATCGCTATTTCTCTCAAAACACTTCTACCTTTCGTGCTACACAAATTCCTTTGACGAAGGAATTAGCTATAGTTTTCTTCTTTTTCAAAGTCTTTGTTAATTGATTTCCTCTGTTGTATATTGAATTGAATGTCTTGCACCATTTTGTAGTTCTCGTTTATTATTGCCATACCCAACTTCAAACAATGTCGCCAGACATTACAACCTGTGACTTATTTGTGTAAATAAAAGCATGAACTAGGCAGTTTACATGAAGATCAGACGTAAAGAAGTTGGAGAACACAACCTCGTGCTCTATTCACAATGTTACTCCAAGTAGCGTTACTTAAAACAAAATCTTCCGAGTATACCTTTCGACAAAGCCAAGAAAGGCGCCTTGGTTCCTTCACCAGAACGTGAACTTTAGCATACAAAACTTAAGAATTTCTTCATAAACCGTACGTTCGTTCTGTTTTTGACTAAACGTACATTGTTTGACGTCCCTCATCTGTTCACGACAAAGAAAAACATGTAAAGGGGCAGAACTTAGTCATTCTAGTCATTTACGGATGTAATGTCAAAAGTTTCAGTCCTAAAGGCAAAACATGATTATTCCAATTTGATACATTAGATTTTCGACTTCGTGGGCTAAACTAGACGTTCTTTTTGATCGTAGCTTTCATCCAAAGTGAGAATTGAAAAAGCATATTTTCTATAAAAGCACCCAACTACCAATCTTATACAGTTGGCCTTGGTATAACGTTTGATAATTCCCCTGCAACACACTCCCATTAGCATGTCCAACTAGAATCTGTAAGTCGAGTCTGTCGTAACTATATCATCTAATGACACATGCTCCCTGCTGGTGAAATGTTTTTTTTTTCTTGTATTATAAGTTACTGCTCGCATGGTACTGCTAAGGATCACTCATGTATGCTTGCATATATTCTTGTTACAATCTTGACACTTGCGGCTTTGTAATTTAGCGTTATTTATTATGGTTCGCATAAGTATGCTTTAACTGACTGCTGTGAAAAATGTTTGCGTTTCGTCAATGATATTCTTGTAAATAGATTTATTCATGTTCATTGCCCAATGCTTTCTGTGTTAAGTGCTGCACGGCATGTTTGAATCCCCCCCCCCCATTGCTGCCAGGAGGCGTCATGGGTAAGGCAAAAGTTAAATATTAATTTCTTTATTTATTCATTTATTTATTTATTCAGTATTGCGTGGAGGAAGCGTGGAATTACGCCAGGTGTCAAATGTGGAAATCACCCAACGATTCCGTGTCTTAAACGCTCATTCTTTACGAAGCACTCGGACATATTTTGTTAGCAGCAGCAGCGAAATCACCAAAAAAGTTAGCAGCTGCTTACATTAGGGTGTTGCCTTACGTGCGCGTATTGGGTGCTTCGACAATTTAGCAAAGCAAGAATGAGGGTTTTCAACAGAGTGCTTAGGATTTTTCCCCATAACGTGAACCTTTGCAATAAACACAGTACAAAGGCAATAATAGCGAAAATTGGGCTAGTTGGTGGTTTATACTTGGAAAATAAAAGCAGCCACACGTGTTGATTATCAATATGATTAGGCTTGTTTCATACCTTGTTTGCTTTGATGCGCAGATGCCTTTGGTTGTCCACGGGACCGGGTCAAATGCTTGATATATGTGCGTGTATCTTTCAATAAAGTTTAGTTGCGAGTTCAGCGCGGTGTCGTCTCTTCCTCTGCCCTTGTCTATATGTTGCGCTGTTTTTACTTTCCAATAATGAACCACCAACTTGCCCAACTTTCGCTATTATTGCAATTTATTTTTTGTGCATCGGGCTCTTCTCTCTATCCCAATGTTCTTCACGATGACCCGGCCTCGTTGGCTTCTACCATGGCCGTGGGTGTGTGCAGAGCAAGGGTATGCTCTTGGTATATAAAACAGGGCTTGTGCCCTCCTGAACTTCAAGGGATGTGCGGGTTTTTCAAACTTTCAGTGGGACACGCCAGAAGGATGTGCCGCATTTTGCGCTTTGAGTGGTGGAGGCAAGTTTATTTTTTCCAAGACTGTTTGGTGGCGGCCTGCTCCACTAAGCCAACATACAGGCAACAGCATCGCCTGAAAGAATGGAGGAAGACGACCAAGGGAATCACCGAGTTCCTTTGGAGACTGACTAAAGGTGAAGTGCGTCTTCTTGGTGATTGTTTTATCCCGGAGGACGTTAACAAGGTTTTAAAACTGGGACCCAAGTTCGCGTTTGAACCTAATGTTCCACCGGCGAAAAAGTAGCTTTTTCAAGGAACATTTCCCGATATGTGCCTGAAGGCGAGCCTATAAGGTGCGTGTCTGATTGTATAGATGTATGCACTCAAACGTCGTTGGCTAGGTGAAGGCTCTCCCCTGACAAGGTGGTCGTCGAATTTTTACAGGGGAATGGGCTTAAGGTTTGTTTGTCGGATAAGGAAGGAATGTTTGTGGTCATGAATGAGGGCGTTTACAATGAAAAATCTGAGACAGTCGTATTGAATAATTTCAAAAAAGTGGACGTAAAAACAGGGAAGGTGAAACAGCAGGCTATTGCTATGCTGCAAGATAAGAATCTGTCTGGTCTTCTCAGTAGAGTGAGAAAGGCAAAAGAATTAATCTTGCAAGTTTTTTTCTCAGTGAAAACCCATAAACTTGATTCCCCGTTCAGAGCCATTGTATCGAAAAAAGGGACTTGGCTGTCTGAGATGTCGTGTTACTTTCAGATGCACCTGGACGCCCTCAATGTAGTCGACCCTTTTGTAGTAAAGAACTCTGAATGTGTAGTAGATTTTCTCAAAACTAATAACCCGGGTTCTTGTTCGGCTTTCAGCATCGACATTGAGGACATGTTTTACTCTTTACCGCATGTTCAACTTCTGCAGAGTGTTAAGTCATGTGTGGTTGAGAACAATAATGAAGTTAATTTGGTTAACAGTTGCGGTGTTTCCTTGGAAAGCTTTCTGGAATTGCTGACGTTTTACTTGCGGTCAATGTGTGTGGAGTGGAAAGGGGGCTTTTATGTCCAGAAATCTGGTGTGTTGGCATCGGATCTAGGGTGGCACCAGTTTGAAGTAATATTTTCCTGGGACAAGTCGACAGATCCGTTGCCGATAAATTTATGGATATGTTCTGCCGCATTTTTCGTTATGTGTATAATTTCCTTATTGTAATGAAAACCGACCATCAGCATAGCATGAGAGCTGACGTGATAAACTTTTTTAAGGATTTCGGCCATGGGCTCAAGTTCACCTATGAGCTGCCTAAAAAAGGAGAACTTCAGTTTCTTGATAATAGGATGCGGTTTCACGAGGAACATTTGTGTTGGCGGTACAAGCCACGATCCGTAAAGGGTATCTTGGCTTTCACCTCAGGCCTTTCTAAGATAGTTAAGTCCGGCAATATTTATGCTGCGCTGCGGAGTGCGCTGCTGAAAACGTGCACGCATGCGTTGAAAGAAAGTTTCATGAGCCAGGTTGAGAGGCTGAAGTTGGCCGGCTACCCTGATACTGAAATCTTGAGGAGTTGTTGATTTGTGGGGTTTAACGTCCCAAAACCACCATTTGATTATGAGAGACGCCGTAGTGGAGGGCTCCGGAAATTTTGACCACCTGGGGTTCTTTAACGTGCGCCCAAATCTGAGCACACGGGCCTACAACATTTCCGCCTCCATCGGAAATGCAGCCGCCGCAGCCGGGAATCGAACCCGCGACCTGCGGGTCAGCAGCCGAGTACCTTAGCCACTAGACCACCACGGCGGGGCCTTGAGGAGTTGTCAAAAGCTAATCCAGTGGGTCAAAGGCGTAAGTGATGCGTACAGGAGAACATAGAGCGTGCAAAATGAAAAGAAACCGGTTGTGGTACCCTACATGCACAAGTTTTCACATAGGTTGAAAAATGTGGCCAGTAGGTATGGGGTACGCGTGGTGATGTCTACTCCCAAGAAGTTGTCCTCCATTTGCTCCCGCGTACATAAGTTCGGGTTTACGAAAGACCTGCTTGTACTGTCCGGAGAAAAGAAAAAATAGATATGTTCAGTGTACATCGTGTGTTGTATATATGTTGCCATTGTCATGCGGGGGGGTTTACATAGGTCTAACCGGGCGGTGCATTAACGTGAGACTAAAAGAACATTTAACCTCTTAACGGCCGCCGGCGACTTGCACCTGCCAGCTCATTGTAGGGAGTGTGGCTGCCAACCTTTGGCAGATAAAGCCACTTGTTTGTTTGGAAATCGAGATAAGTGCACCAGGGAAGTGATGGAGGCTTTTTTCATTGCAAAGGAGGGGTAAATGTGTGTAAGCAAGCCGCCTGTGGCCCTTGGTGAAAAAGAATTTCGGTATCTGGGTTCAGCGCTGCCATGTTATAGTCATTGTTGATTTGTTGGGGACCGTTCCGTAAGTTTTTGGCAAGTAGGAAGGCATGTTTTTTTGTGTTTTTTGTGGTTTTTACGCACGTGTTGAATATCAATATTATTAGGCTTGTTTCATACCTTGTTTACTTTGATGCGCAGACGCCTTTGGTTGTCCACGTGACCGGGTCAAATGCTTGATATATGTGCGTGTATTTTTCAATAAAGTTTAGTTGCGAGTTCAGCGCGGTGTAGTCTCTTCCTCTGTCCTTGTCTATATTTTGGCGCTGTCTTTTACTTTCCAAGACCGTAAAAAGGGTCATGCTTCAGACTATTTAGGAGCAACAATAATGCTTTCAGGTCCAACAGGAATACCGCTTAGACAAATCTTTATTGAATGCCAGAATGCACTTTACAGGTATGACCTAACCCTGACTTTTGGTGCTGCAATATGATAGGCCGTTGTCGAATGTACACGCAGCCTTTTATGTATAAATTATTTGGCGGTGCGCGATGTCTCTGCTCAAATGAGCCATTCCGTTGCATCAAGCTCCTAGCCACACAGGGATGCCATGCATGCTTCGCTGATGCGAGCCTCCTCAGCGTTGCCTTGCTCTGCGCGCTCCGCAGACTCGGCTTCAGCTCTTGCTTCGGCCTCCTGGGCACTCGCGCTGGCCGGCATGGCACCGCTTTTTCTGGAATATAATTAGGTCATAAGTCGTATAATTGTTTCGAAAACATTCATATTATCGTAGTTACAAAACTGATAACACGACAGGTGTTGCATGTGATTCTGTTTTAGTGGGTGCTCCACTTCATATGTCGTTCGTTTCACGACGGCTCACTGGGTCTTAGCGAAAATGCCATCACTGCGCACCGAACGGGATCGACATAGAATGGAGCAACGAGGTGTGTGAACATTGGTGCATCTAACAGGTTGAGTTGGAGTGAACTTTGGGTATTACTTTGTCTTTCACAATGCCCAGAAACGCATAATAAAGAACTATAGGTCGGGACGCGCATCATAAGGTAGGATTATTGGGTGATGTCTCGCTAGCAGCTTTATCATCCGATGAAAAATTGCCAGGACGAAAGAAATCTTTCGAAGATGGCACAATATGCAAGCACGAAGAACTGCAATTGTTCAGAAGGCTTTGCTTTTGTTATCACATGCAAATTATACCAGTGTTTAACCGATTCTAAGACTGCGTGGGCAAAATTAGGAAACCATAGACGGTTCCTGATTTCATCTAATTTTTCTGTTCTCAAATAAAGGCACTCACCAGCAACAATGAGACCAAAGATGGTCATGCCGACAAGAATAAGCTTCAGATGCATGTTTCTTTCTTGGGCTTCACTGGTTCTGAATAATAAAACAAATCGATTTGGGACGTCATTTTAAAGTGATGTCAAGCATATTAGGCAATATCGTGTACTCTATATTAACCAGCAGAACAGTTTTCTATGCACTATGAACTACTGTCGTCTAGGCACAAAAACCATCAATTAGCATAGCTACTATACTCTCATTGCTTACTTCCCGTTAAGTCCACAGGCAATACGATAACAGCTTCACTCCCTGAAGCGGCTGAGTTAACTTAAGTTAGCGTTTTTTATTTAAGTTACGCGAGACTGAATTTCGAAGGAGTGTGCTGCTACCTTTGTTTTGGTTTAAAGTTCCTACGATGTTTTTCTCCACCATTTTTCTTGGGTTGGGATTTTTCATTATGTCGCAGATTGCGTCAAATAGATCGGATATTTATATTCGTCGCTCCATTTTTAGTTCTACTTGCTCTGTGCTTTGATAGCGATATTCGCGTTTCACATGTATTTCTTGCACAACTCTTTTGGTATGTAGAAGTTGAAGAAGCAGGCTGGAGGAGAGAAAGAAATCAACAGTGGATGCAGCTCTATAGAGCACTTTTTCTCTCTTTTCTTCTTCCACTGCTATTGACGTGGGAGAATGAGTAATGAGTACGGATATACACGGATAAGTCTTTTTTTACTCTCTCCTATTCATAATTTCTGCCTCTTCCTCAGTCACTATTGTGTTTGGAAGAGGACGAGCAAAGCTTACCCATATTTATTGATAATATTTTGGGTTTAACGACCAAAAAGTGGCTATACCCAGAGCTGAAGAACTTGATTAAAGCCGTGAAGGAGGTGATAGTTAGCACCTTCCTCACGGACAACTACAACAACAAAAACGGCTGTTGTGGAGATTTTAACGCGAAAGCGTTAAAATCTCCACGACAGCAACACCTTAGCAACATATCTGATATCTTGCATCGCTGGAAAAATAACAAGAATACTATTGTTGAGGTTCAACGTCTCAAAAGGACAATATGACTATGAGAGATATCTTTGTAGAGCGCTCCGGAAATTTCAAAAATATGTTGTTCTTTATTGTGCAGGTAATTCGAAGCACATGGGCTTCAGGCATGCTAGCCTGCATCGCAAATGTGGCCACCTTACTCGCAACCTGCGGGTCAGCAGTTGAGCTACATAACCACTACACTACCGTGGTGGGTTGCATCACTCAGAAATTTTTTTATTATATTGTGAGCGAAGTCACCGACTCTTCTTTACCAATTGGACGTGTCATCATCATTTGTATAATTTCCTCATCTGTAGATATCATCATCAGTAGGTGCCAGCTCGAGCTCGCCTCGAATAAAGCTCTTCACAACCTCACTGTTATTCACTAATTGCCAACTCCAAGTCAACAGAGTAACACACACGGCAGAGAAACGTCGTTCAGAGAAAAAAAGTTACAGTGCCTTTTCTTTCCTCCTTTTAACCAGTAGGTTGGCATCAACGAAACGCGAATATAATCACCCTACTAAACACTTTGCGGGACTATGCCCCCGCCTCACCCGGGCCTGACCCGAAGTGAGGCGGTAGTGTTTCGACAACTGTAGACGGGGTCGCTACCCGCGCCGATGCTCATGAAGCACGTTTGTTATAACGTATACGCAAGTGAATCTCGCCGCGTGTCTGGAACTGAAAGAGCTACTGCGGCCCTCATCTTGTGGGATTGTGATCAGAATCCGAGGGAAGCAAAAAGAGTGACAACGATCGCGCCGTGGCTTACGGCCGCCGTGGGAAGCCTCGCGATCTCCGCGATCTCCGACGAGAGCGCCGCTCTGGCCGACTGGGCTCGCCCTACGCCATCTTTTGACACTGAGAAAAGCTCTCGCCGAGTGGTGCCCCCGTCCTCGGACTCCTGCGACCGTGTCCATCTTTCCTATCTTCCCCTTACTTCCGTATGACGCTGCCCCTGCACCACGCTCTCTCCTTCCCCCTTTCTCTATCTCTATACCTTTTTAATCCTATCCTTTATCTCCCTCCTTACCCCCACACCTCGTGAGCTACTGTTGAGGTATCCTCCCCTGGAGAGACAGTTACGCGGCTCACTTTTCTCTTCTTTTCATTTAAAAATCACACCCCCCCCCCCCCCCCCCCGCCGCGGGAAGCGACCAACGGGAAGAGCAGACACGGGCCGTCCAGTGCATCTCCGCTGCCCTCAAAAAGCAGCGCCCGAGCGAAAGCGCCATGTGCTCGCTACCACCCAAACACAGGGGCAGGCGTGGGTGCCAGAAGGCGGGAGTAGCGAGGACTGCTTGCCGAGTAGAGGACGTCACGCCGAGGTGATGTGTGGCCACATCACGATGACCCTCCCCTCGAGGGGCTATGATTGCCGTCCGCCGGATCACCAAATAGTCTTTCTCACTGAATGCCTTGCCGCAGCACATACTCTTTACATTTCAAACTAATCTTTTACAATTGTGTATCTTTAAAATTTGTGACGCTACCTCGTGAAGCCCCACGTACAAAAACTATTGTGCAATTCGTCAACATTGTATTCATATAGAGTATAGGCCATGATGTCTAATTGTTATTTACTCAAGTCTTAGCAGTTAATCTATTGAGCAGAGTATTTTCAAGTCAAAATAATGTCTGCCTTTGACATAAATGGTGCAAAAGCACCTAAACTACGCTATGAGTCATGGTAAACGTGAAGCGAGAATTATATTCACACTTCAACAAGACAACCACTTGTGGCACAATGCTTTGAAAAGTAGAGAGCGTTACCTCTCGAAGAACTTCCACCTCAGTTCTTTCCGATTGGACCTTTTGTTCGAACTGCTCTATGAAGTCGGTCACTGATGTTTTATACCCGTTCAAGTCCCACCACGTGCCAACTAAAGTAGCAATGATTTTTCGTCCATGATTTTATCTTGTAGCATTATCTGTTAATTAAACTACATCGTTCATTGCTGCTTTTCAATCACATTCATCAAGTTTCTGTGGAAACAGCCTGACAGAGGAAATTACTGCCGCTATTAGTTGACAGCAGTGAATTGCTCTCTGACAGCTCTACATCACATGCCCATGACTTGTCAAGGCAACGCTTGATTGACACTTTAATCTGGCGTCATTGGCATCACGCCATGCTTGAGATATAATTGCTACAGATGAAGGTAAAAAAAAAGTCAGCCACAAAAGGAAGAGACGTCTCTAAAGCAATTCACTCGGGGGTTAGGACCCAATAATTGTCTGCAATATGCTACAGATAACGAGTATGATGACCTGACATTACCTCCGATAACATCACACGTTTGCTTTGTATGGCATAACGGATGAGCCAATCAGGCCAACTCAATGTAATCATGCAAGTGACCCTCAAGCCTATTCTACCTCGAGAAATCAAGCAATAATTTCGTTCATTCACAGCATATTTGCACAGCGCAAAAAAACGAGAAGAAAGAAAGAAAGAAAGAAGAAGAAAGAAAGAAAGAAAGAAAGAAAGAAAGAAAGAAAGAAAGAAAGAAAGAAAGAAAGAAAGAAAGAAAGAAAGAAAGAAAGAAAGAAAGAAAGAAAGAAAGAAAGAAAGAAAGAAAGAAAGAAAGAAAGAAAAACTTTATTTCGTCCACAAGTATGTGTGTTGTGGAACAGGAGGGCTCGAGAAAAAGTGGATTTATCCACATGAGAAGCCTCGAGCCCCCGTTTTACAAGGCATACAGCGAGAGTATGGAAGTGATTATGCAGTACAGATATAATACAATACTTATACTAACACAATATTACAATATTTACAACAAACACTATACAATACAAAATGTGCACACTATCTAATGATAAATCATTCACATAATCATGAGATCGAAATCAGCATTTTTTCATGCAAAAAGAAAAAAAAGAAAAAAAACTGAAAAAAGACAAAAAGAAGAGAAAACAGTTAAAACTTGAAACTCGTTGAACAGAAATCTATACTTTTTACCAAAAAAAAGAGCATCAATCCTTGGCGGCAAAGAATGCTTTGATTGCACTGTTCCCAGTTGTCTCTAAAATGATTTCACATTGATGGAGTTCATTTAACAACTTTGGAAGCGTATGACGAAGCATTTGTTTTGTTATTATAATGCGTGAAAAAGGTATTTTCCAGATATCATCATTGCGTGAAATATATGACCTTGTGAGTAGTGTCAACTCAGAAAATGTACGAAGTAGTCCGTCTGTATCGTGCTTGTATTTTCTGGCTAGATTTAATGGATACAAATTGTGTACGGACGTGATGTTATATTTGATAAACAGGGCTTTTGTGTGCGCAGTTTTTTCCACGCATGCAATGTGGCGAAGTGCTTTCTTTTGTAAAACAAACTGGTGGTTCAGGTTTGTTAACGTTGTTGTGCCCCAGACTAGACAGCAATAATTTAAGCGAGAAAGAAATAGTGCATTATAAATATGAAGCTTGACAGCTGTTGGCAAGTGGAATTTGAATTTCGCCAGAATTCCTACTGCCTTTGCTACCTGTGTAACAACATGATTTATATGAATGTCCCATGATAGATGCTTTTGAAAAAATACACCAAGTGATTTTACTGAGTCAACAATCTCGATACGTGAATTTCCTAAGGTAAGATTCAGAGTGGGTGCTACAGGTGATTGTCGGGGTGCGAAGATAATAGCTTTTGTTTTGGCTGTGTTGATTTCAAGAGAATTGATTACGCTCCACTTGTGTAAGTCGCGCAGAGCTATGTTAACGTTATTTTGAAGAGTTTCGTAAGAATTGCTGAGAAAGAAAATAGTTGTATCATCTGCAGAAGTTATGTACTTTGCTCCATAATTATTTTAGAAATGTCATTTATATAGAAGTTAAAGAATAACCCCATCAGATAACCCCATCAAACAAGCCACAGCTGCTCCTGCTGCAAATCCACGTGCCTACGTTGGGGGTGTGGCCGCAGTATCTTCTGGGAGCCGCCTCATCGTTCTGCCGCCAGGGGCTATTGAAGCCTACATAAGCCGGACACCATCGTGCACCGGACCACTTGGCAGCAGCGTGGGCAGCGTGGAACACGCCTGAAGACACATCTTTCTTATCGTCGCAGGTTGGATATCGCTCCCATGTATACGCATTTTTCCCCTTCCTGTTTTTTTTTTCTGCTCCCTGCTGCCAAAACTATTGACTTATCTGCTGTTTAACCATGTCTGCTCGTTTCGAAGAAGAGATGAGGAAAGAACTTAGGGAATTCAAATCTAAAATTGAACGTGAGCTCAGAAAGGAGTTGAGGGAAGTCAAAGAAAGTCTTGAATTCTTAAGTAAGCAATTTGATGAGAGCAAAATAAACAATGAAACGCTGCAAAAAGAAAACGAGGCCCTCAAAAAAGAGAACCTAGCACTGAAAGAGGATTGGGATAAGTGTATGAAACAACTGAATGATCATGAAACAAGAATCACAAATAGCGAGCAATACTCTAGAAATCGCAATGTGGAAATCAAGGGAATTGAGGAGGGTAGTAATGAGAATCTGCATAAAATTCTTTGTCAGATGGGAACATCCCCGAATGAGCCAATAACAGCAAGCGACATTGATGTTTGCCATAGAGTGAAAACCAAGAACGATGCTTCCTGCTCGAACATCGTAGTGCAGTTTAGGAGCCGCTCAAAGCGTGACGCCTTTTTGCTCAAGGCTAGAAAAACTAGGCTATCAACAAGTGACATCGGTCGCTCAACAAATAAGCCAGTATTTGTTAACGAGCACCTCTGCCCTACTCTCAAGAGATTGCTCGGGATGGCAATCAGCAAGAAAAAGGCATGTGAATGGAAATTTGTTTGGACAAGAAATGGGAAGATTTTTGCCCGCAAGGACGAACAGTCCAGGGTAGTTCGCGTACACTGTGAGAGTGACATTGCAAAAATAATCTGAATGTACAGAGACACGCCTTCGACCACGATTTTGTACCGAAAATGACATTGCAACCCGAAGATGTCAACCGAATAATAGCTTCCGAAAGCATTATTGGACTAACGTGCTTCCATCTAAACATCAGATCTGCCTATCATAAACAAGACTTGCTAAACGTTTTCCTAGATCGGTTTTATTTCAAGTTCGACATAGTCATGCTCACTGAAACGTGGCTGAATTCGGACTGTGATGCCATAGTGAATGATAATTATCGCACTTTTCGCTTAAACCGCAAGGACAAACGTGGTAGAGGAGTGCTACTAAATATCAAAAAGTGCATTACTTTGACCTACTTCCTGAATTTTGTTTTATAACTCATGATGCAGAGTGTCTCACAATTGTATCACAGAACTATGTCATAGCTGTAATGTACCGCCCTCCAGATGGAATCGTCGATGCATTCATTGCACATTTGGAAGACTTATTGAGCTATGCAAGTGAAAACAATTTAGTATTAATTATAGGAGGTGATCTTAACATAGACATGTTAAATTACTAAATGCTCAACACAATTTATCCACAATGCTAACTTCATACTGCTCAAATAATGTGATTAAAGAATGCACTAGAGTGACAAATATAACGGAAACATTAATCGACTTGCTTATAACAAACTTACCAGAGCCCGAAGTCATCAGTGGTGTATTAGCATCGAGCATTAGTGATCATTTGCCCATTTTATTGTTGACCAAAAAGCCTAATTCTGGCCGTACCTCTATAAGGAGCAAAAAAATTCAAGACAACAATGAAAAAACCTTGCGGAACTTTCGCAACAGCCTCGAAAAAATAAAATGGGATACTGTATACATGTCTACCACTTCGGATAATGCATATGATGAATTTTTGCGCCTATTTCTTGAAGCATACTCAAAGTCTTTTCCATTAATCACACATAAAAAAGTAAAAAAGCGCGTAAGCCCTGGGTAAATAAGGAGTGCCTTAAAATGATTAAAAAGAAAGATAGGCTTTTTAATATATTTCTCAAAACGCGTAACGCTGCCGACTGGGATACATTTTGGTTACACAGAAACAAAACAGATGCCTTATTACGTAATGCAAAGCAAAACTATCTGTACAATTATTTTGACATCGGAAATAAACAGAACTTGGACGTAATGTGGAGAAAAATTAATGAGCTACTAAATCGTGCATCTAAAAACCCAGAAACTCATGAACTAAAGTTGAACAATCAAGTCATACAAGGAGGAGAATTAGCTGAAGAATTTAATAGTTTATTTGTAAATCTAGTTTCTAGCTCTCATTCCCCGGAGGCAATAAAGGGGATCAGCAGGAACTCGGCAAGCATATATATGAATCCCACCACTGATAGTGAAATAGATAACGTTTATAAATCTCTTAAGAACAGCTTAACATGCGATATTGACAGCATTCAAATTAGGCCTGTCAAGTATGTTCTTGACATCATACTGCCACAGCTTACGCATATCTATAATCTTTCTTTTCTACAGGCGTCTTTCCGAAGAAAAAAGTAGCAAAAGTTATTACAATATTCAAAGGCGGTGAAAAAAATAGCTTATCAAATTACAGACCGATTTTCATACTGCCCGTGTTCTCCAAAGGCTTAGAAAAGATAAATAATGCCAGAATAATTGGTTTTGCAAACAAGTACAATTTAATTAGCCCAACTCAATCTGGATTCAGAAAAGGGAGATCAACAGAACTTGCCCTTGTCATGCAAAAAAGAAATCATTTTAAAAGCATTCCATGAAAAAAAGTCTAATAGCTGGCATATACATTGATTTCTCTAAGGCATTTGACCGCCTAAACCACTTAACACTCACTAAAAACTTGAATTATATGGAATTAGAGGCACACTGCTCGCTCTTATAACGTCTTACCTGCAACACAGAATGCAATGTGTTTGTATTCAAGGCAATTTAGCTCGGCACAAGGCAATTACCTCAGGTGCACCTCAAGGAAGCATACTTGGACCACTATTATTTTCCTCCGTAGCTACAGCGTAACTACGGAGGAAAGGAACATGAACAGGAAAGGCGCTGTCTTTTGTTCATGTTTCTTCCTTCGGGAGTTATGTTGTGACTACTCGTTTTCCTGTGCTGTACAAATATGTTGATTCCAAATTACCAACTAGCCCAAGCATCCACCTTGTCGTTCATTCACAAATTGCACGATTCGCAGCTCATCACTTATGCTCATCTCATACCCGGCTGGTTATGTGTGGTGCTGTAAGCTTAGCTTGTTGTCGTTTTGTGGCGATAAAAGTATCGCCCTACGTGGTACCTGAAGTGCTATGGCTAAGAGTACAACGACAAGTTGTGTTTGTAACTTCCCGGCAAATTCTTCAGAAAATGACAAGTGTGACGCTCTTTGTCTGTAGAAGTCCAAAAAATGCACCACTTAGGGGGCGATAGAAGCTGAACAAGACTGAAAAATTCGTAAACACGTGGTGCCACTGAACACAACTTTTCGACGTGCACTCTAGTCTTGTATAAGGCCACCGTCGCTTACTTTGTCAGGTACTCCTTATTTTTATTCTGCCTAAACAAGAAGAAAACGAGCTCTAAGGCTTGCATTCCTTGCTACTTGCACGTGTATTTTTATGCTTCGTACCTTGTGCTGCATGCCAATGGAAAAGAAAGAAAGGGCAAGTGCGCAAGCAGTAGTGGGGTGAAAACAAGGTGGGACATGCTTGTTCAATCAGATGAGCAATACGAAAAAATGGTGAAAATGAAACATGCAGATAACACTCATTACGAAAATCCATTTCATGCGAAGCAGTCAGTGGATGGCTGTCTATGCAATTTTTCTTTGCTCTTAGTCAAGCGTTTCGAGGTGCGCTCATAGCGTTGTTACGAGATATATCGATATGTTTCTTTTTAAATAGAGTATTTGTGTGAGTATGGCGCTTTTAACAAGCACACCAACTACGCCGACGTTTAAAGGGTTAGCTATGGTCTGATGTAACGTCAGCCCTCATGTTCCAGCACACATGTCAGTTTTGTTGATACGAAGCGTGCGCAACAGGACGATTCACATTTCGCGTGCAATGCTGTTGAATATGATACATAGCATTCACAACCACATTTCTCCGGCGTCTATCAACACTTCATTAGAGATTTCAGGGTTATAAGAGTACGTGTCTGGGGTTCATTCGATTGTTATATAAGCGTAGCAAGAACTAGAGCCGAAATTGATGCAAAACTCGCATGGCGTCTGGATCATTGAAGTACATAAGCATTCCTTAGTAATATTTATTACCTTGCTATGAAATTTCAAGCACAGCAATGCTCTCACAATCGCCGTTGGACCCGCATGACTTTTTCACATAAGCAGTTTCTCCCAAAACAGTTTCAATACCTGTTGCGCCTCTAATATAGCACCAGACTGCCAGTGGAATGCGTGGGTTTGAGTCCTGCTGTGATCCTCATTTTTATTCTTTGGATTGGTCCTTTCAAAGCACTCATACCACATCGACGCTATTCCGCTTAAATTATCACTATCTAGTTTCGCTGTTTCTAAGTAGATATAAACTGTCTGGCGTTTTCCGTCACGAACCTGCATTCTGTGGGCCGAGGTACATGAGTACGTGCCCCACGGGACAGAAGAAGGTAATGGTGTGCATGCCAGTATTTTCCCGTTATTAAATGTGACGCATTTGCTAGCGAACTTCGGTGACTTGCAGCGTATCTATCTATCTATCTATCTATCTATCTATCTATCTATTTATCTATCAATCTAGCCGCCTACGACTTTCAGCTGTCCTGGCCGTTATGATAATGGTATCGATACCAAAGTTGGTGTGGCATAACATGACAGTATGACGAGCATAAATGACTAGTCATAACATCAAAATCGTCGCATAATATGAATGTTATGATCTACATTTCAACTTCTTGCTGAGCTTGTACTGGTTTAGTTAACATGACATATTGCCACATTGAATATGCAGCACCAAGAAAACAACGAAGAACGCGCGCAGCGAGAGAAGAAGACGAGGTTCTCTTCCGATCAGTTTGCCAGTGTTCTGGTACAATTAAAGTGAGTTTCTGTATTCGACTGCTGCTGTTTCTGCATTGTGACACTGGTGGAGGCGCTGGGTACATGTTCGGGACGCCTGACAACAGCCCCGAATCTAGTCCAGAAAGACTTCCGCGCATCGACACCCCCGTTCACCGCAGCAGCCGGCGCCTGTTAGGCCTCAGCCCGGAGTTTGGTCCATTGCCGGAAAGCGTGACTGTGCCAGAAAGCATGACGGCGCCTGGAAGCACTGGCCCCAACATGTCCAGCCCAAGCACGACACAGGTGACTGTTCTGAACCCTCGACTTCCGGTTGACTTCCACGGAAACGCATATGAGGATGCACATGACTGGCTCGAGGAATTCGAGCACACAGCGAATGTTAACGGGTGGAACACAAAACAGAAATTGGGCTTCGTTTATTTTCCGCTTCAAGACGGAGCCCGAACATGGTTCACGAATCGCGTGTGGTCGTCTTGGGACGAGTTCCGGCAGAAGTTCCTCGACACGTTCGCGAGCACTGAAAGACGAGAAATCGCACAGCGTCTCCTCGAGTCACGGATTCAGAAACCAAATGAATCCGTTACGATGTTTGTTGAGGACATGGCGCGGCTATTTCGTCAAGCAGATCTTAATATGCCCGAAGCCAAAAAGGTTAGCCACCTCAAGCGGGGCGTTAAGGAGCAGATCTTCGCTGGTCTCGTACGAAACCCGCCTACAAGTGTGGATGAATTCTCCAAGGAGGCGACATCTATCGAACGCGCACTGCATCTACGTTATCACCAGTATGACCGCCCAACCCACAGTGCACCGATCAGCGTGGCAGCCACGACCACAGCCACAACACCCGAAGAAGGTTCTTTGCGCCAACTAATACGAGAAATCGTACAAGAAAAGGTCAAGAAGCTCGTCGCCAAACCGAATGACTGCGCGATCGCCTCAGTAACGGAAGTTGTACGCCAGGAGATCAGGCAAGCGCTCTCGCTTTCTGAGCCGAACACGAGCACTCCCAGGGCAAGCTATGCAGACGTAGTCCGCCGACAGCCAGCGAACGTACCGACACCACATCAGTACCACCAGCAACATCCGCCGACAGCGCCTTGGTACTACAGAGAAAATTCGTCGGCGAAGTGGCCACCACTTCGCAACACTGACATCTGGCGCACCCCTGATCATAGGCCCCTGTGCTTTCACTGTGGGGAAGCAGGCCACATCGTTCGGTATTGCCCGTATCGCGCCGCAGGGTACCTAGGGTTTCCTTCCACTGTTCCTCGGCGCCATTTCAACGGAACACCTGACGTCGACACGAGTGTCATGAACCCGCGGGATGTTCCTTCTGGGTTTCGGTCACGCTCACCCTCTCCTGGGCGTTATTCTCCATCCTCTAGACGGAGCACCACTGACATGCCAAGAGGAAGGTCTCCTAGTCCACGCCAGGGAAACTAAAAGCAGCGACCTCAGGGGGGAAGGTTGCCAATCGTCGAAGTGCTGAAAATCCCCCAATATTGCCGAGCGAAGAGAGACACATTTTCAATGAATCGACGAAAGATGGGGTTGTTACTGCAGAAGTTGCAATTACGATTGACGCACATGACGTCATGGCATTGGTCGACACTGGCGCGGACTTCTCAATAATGAGTGAGAGTCTGGCAGACACGCTGAGGAAGGTCAGAATGGAATGGACAGGACCGCAGATTAGAGGAGCTGGAGGGCGGCTACTCACACCTACCGGAAAGTGCACCACAAGAATGAAGATAGGGGATGCATCCTTCGTCGCAACTTTTGTTATTCTTTCTGAGTGTTGCAAACAGGCAATCTTGGGGATGGATTTCTTGCGTCAATATGGTGCCATCACCAATATTCCGGACTGTGTACTGACCTTTTCAGCGGATCAAAGCGCAGCGCTACACCGAAAATCTCTGCGAGTCATTGACGATGTGACCGTACCTCCGTTATCGTGCCGCCTTGTTTCAGTCACGTGCAGCGAGCAGAATACTGGAGAAGGAATCGCTGAACAAGTATTGACGCTTCTACTCTCTCGCGGTGTTGCAATTGCCAGAAGTATCGTCAATGTTGTGTGCGGTGAAGCAGAGGTTCTGTTGACGAATTTTACCAACGAGCGACGACACATTACACAAGGCACTACAGTTGCCTACTTCGACGAGATCACCGAAATCCGCGAGTGCTGTGTAGTACAACAGGACGAGCCGCAAGCCACGTCAGCCCCACCACCTATTGACGTAAGCACGGATTTGTCCCCAGCGCAGAGACAGCGTCTAGTAGATCTTCTTCACCAGTTCAAAGACTGTTTTTCATCGACCTCGAGGGTCAGTCAAACGCCACTGTCGAAGCATCGGATAATAACGGAGGAGACGGCAAGGCCAATACGACAGAACCCATACCGCGTAGCACCAAAAGAGCGTGAAGCAATCCAGGAACAAGTGAAGAAAATGCTCGATGATGACATCATCCAGCCGTCAAGAAGTCCTTGGGCATCGCCGGTAGTGCTGGTTAAAAAGAAAGACGGAAGCTTGCGATTTTGTGTCGACTACCGCAAGCTGAACCGTATGACAAAGAAAGACGTATACCCATTACTGCACTCGACAGGCTGAGATATGCACGCTACTTTTCGTCAATGGACCTCAAAAGTGGGTATTGGCAAATTGAGGTTGACGAGCGAGATAGAGTTAAAACGGCCTTTATAACGCCTGACGGGCTTTATGAATTTAAAGTCTTGCCATTCGGATTGTGCTCAGCCCCCGCAACATTTCAGAGACTGATGGATACCGTTCTGTCAGGCCTTAAGTGGCAGACATGTCTGGTCTATCTGGACGACGTCATTGTTTTTTCAAAAACATTTGAGGAACACCTGAGCAGGCTGCTATCGGTATTCAGGGCAATAATGTCGACCGGCCTGACACTGAAACCCGAGAAGTGTCATTTCGGTTTCAAGGAGCTCCAATTTTTAGGCCATGTGGTGAGCCATGAAGGTGTTCGACCTGATCCCGATAAGATTGCGGCCGTCAGGAAATTCCCGGTGCCAAAAGACAAGAAAGCAGTCAGGCGTTTCCTTGGCCTATGCGCATACTACCGAAGGTTTATTGCCAATTTCTCCCACATAGCCTCGCCGTTAACACGACTCACAAGAGAAGACGTTTCGTTCACATGAGGCGACGATCAACAGGTGGCATTTGACGATCTCCGACAACGCCTGCAGACTCTGCCTGTGCTTGCTCACTTTGATGAGGATGCTCCTACCATGGTCCACACAGATGCCAGCAACGTGGGTTTAGGCGCTGTACTCGTCCAGTGGCAAGACTCAGTCGAACGTGTGATCGCATATGCTAGTAGGACGCTTTCCCGCGCCGAGTCCAACTACTCCACAACGGAAAAAGGGTGTCTTGCTGTCGTATGGGTGGTTATGAAGTTTCGTCCGTACCTCTATGGTCGTTCCTTCCACGTAGTCAGCGACCATCATTCCCTCTGCTGGCTGACCAACTTGAAAGACCCGTCTGGTCGGCTTGCACGGTGGAGCTTACGCCTTCAAGAGTTTGACATGACGGTCGTGTATAAGTCCGGACGGCAGCACGCCGACGCCTATCGCTTATCAAGGTCACCGATAAAGCGCGACGCGACGATGACACAGAAGATGACAGCATGGCGTTTGTAGGAGTCGTCGACACCACTACGATTTCGTGCAAGCAGAAAAAAGACAGTGAGTTGCTTCCCCTTATTGAATTTTTGAATGGCCGGACAACAACCGTCCCTAGAAGATTTGCATGGAGCCTGCCGTCATTCTGCTTACGTAGTGGTGTTCTCTATAAGAAGAACTTTTCCCCCAGAGGAAGCACCCACCTACTTGTCGTTCCGACGTCACTCCGTGAGGAGATACTTTTTGCTTGCCACGATGAGCCAACGTCTGGTCATCTCGGATACACACGCACATTGGCCAGAATCCAACAGAAATACTACTGGCCAAGACTTCCAGCTATTGTGAAGCATTACGTGCGCACGTGCCTCGATTGCCGACGATGAAACTCGCCACCGTTAAAACCAGCTGGACTATTACAACCAATTCAAGTGCCCACGGTACCTTTTGCCCAAATAGGAATGGATCTCCTTGGACCATATCAGACTTCCTATGCTAGCAACAAGTGGGTAATAGTCGCCACTGATTATCTTACGCGCTACGCGGAAACAAAGGCTTTGTCAAGTGGCACCGCCGTTGAAACCGCACGATTCTTCGTAGAAAATATCGTCCTGAGGCACGATGCTCCGACAATCATAATAACGGATCGAGGTGCCGCTTTCACGGCCGCGCTCCTGAAGACAGTGCTTGAGCTCAGTGTAACAGCCCATCGGAAAACCACTTGCTATCATCCACAAACCAATGGCTTAACAGAACGCCTCAACAAGACTATTGCCGACATGTTGAGTATGTACGTTGACGTGAATCACAAGAACTGGGACGACATTCTACCGTACATCACGTTCGCCTATAATACAGCGCAGCAAGAAACTACACGAAGAACGCCGTTCAGTCTCCTTCATGGCCATGGAGTGACGACGATGCTTGACGCCATGTTACTGCACGACTGCAATGACATTGATTTGGACGCTGTATCTTTTACCCAACGAGCAGAAGAAGCGAGGCAGCTTGCGCGCGTCCGAATCACCCAGCAGCAAAATTACGACGCCCAACGTTATAATCTGTGACACCGACATGTCGTCTATCGCGCCGGCGACAAAGTCTGGGTATGGAGTCCTATCCGCCGCCGGGGACTGTCTGAAAAATTGCTGAAGAAGTATTTTGGCCCCTACACAGTTTTACAACGCCTGAGCGACGTTAATTGCGCGGTCGTTCCTGACAGCCCCTCGACAACTCACCAGCAAAAACCAGAAATCGTGCACGTTGTGCGAATGAAGTCCTACTTTTCGGCCTGATTTACACCATACATCTACTACACCGTCTCTTGTAGAAGAGCATCGGGACGCTGCTCTCTGGAGGGGGGCAAATGCCGCATTGAATATGCAGCACCAAGAGAACAACGAAGAACGCGCGCAGCGAGAGAAGAAGACGAGGTTCTCTTCCGATCAGTTTGCCAGTGTTCTGGTACAAATAAAGTGAGTTTCCTGTATTCGACTCCTGTTGTTTCTGCATTGTGACAATATTGCAAAGATGACATGACTACATGCATGGTCTTGCGGTTCTTCCTTTACCATGGCATGTTGCAAAACTGGTATGGTATGACATGATTGCATGGTGAACACGAGTGATAGACCCTAACGAGGAATCATGACATGCATGTCAATGCAAACATGACTACAGGCCAAGTTCAAGGTGTGCTCACGGTCGTTTCAGTAGCTTCACATATACCAAATTTAATTTTACGGACGTGAATGGATGACACACGTATATCACAGCTAAAAACATCAACATCATGAGATGTGTCTGATACAAGAACATGACTACATGCCACAATCATGATTCGCCCGTGGCCGTTTCGTTAGCTTCCCGTATACCAAATCTGTTATTGTATGACGTGAACGGACGCAAAGGTAAATGACACGTGTAATTATGACATGCGTGTCATGTAAAATATGGCTACATGCTACGCTCATAGAGCGCTCGTGGTCGTTGCCCTAGCTCCACATGTACCAAATTTGGTACCACTTAACGTTAATAGACAACAAAGATAAATGACATGCCCAAACATGAGAATAATAACATGGAAGTCATGTACGCATAATTTACGTAGGCCTCCTAAAGTTGTGCTGATTTTGAAGTGGCATGTCAACATTTTTCTTTCGTGCTTCGCATATCATCGATTCCCAATGTAGGTGAGATCTGCCGTTTTTATGTCATAACTACAAAGTCATGTTCGTCATATCTTGATACACTCCTCCGAAAATGTTGGTCAATGTTAATGATGCTTCCGTGACCGTGTCCAGACGTGGATGGCTTGACGGACGGACGGACGGGCGGACGGGCGGACGGGTGGACGGACGGACGGACGGACGGACGGACAGGCAGACAGACAGACAGACAGACAGACAGACAGACAGACAGACAGACAGATATACAGATAGATAGATAGATAGATAGATAGATAGATAGATAGATAGATAGATAGATAGATAGATAGATAGATAGATAGATAGATAGATAGATAGATAGATAGATAGATAGATAGATAGATAGATAGATAGATAGATAGATAGATAGATAGATAGATAGATAGATAGATAGATAGATAGATAGATAGATAGATAGATAGCACTAAATTTACGGTTTCCTTGAAAAACCCCGTTTGGACAAAATCTTTGACCCGTTCGCACTACGGCTGCCTCGTAGGGCGGGACATTTAAAATTTGTAAGACGACCTTGCATCAAAGCCCCATTTAGACGCGTTCCTTTATGCAAGCACTGCAACAGCACAAACAAAGAACGGTTGGTCAAAGAAAATCTGTTATGGCTTTATGTGACAAGCTACAAACATAGTTGCGCAGGAAGAGTCTTAGCTGACGCGCACCATGTGAGCCTTCAAAACCAGGGGCACGTCTATTCAAAACATTTCCCAA